>JAJGQD010000038.1:0-511366 GCA_020882685.1 Aphelinus atriplicis
GAAGTAGCTTACCCTGGGCTCAAACGTGGTCCAGGTAGTCAGGGTACCCGATGACGGTGTTCCAAGGGTGCGCTCCTGGAATTTTCGCTTGAAGCAGCTGACCCTGGACCCGAACGATGTCCAGGTAGTCAGGGTACTCGATGACGGTGTTCCAAGGGTGCGCTCCTGGAATTTTCGCTTAAAGGAGCTGACCCTGGACCCGAACGATGTCCAAGTAGTCAGGGTACCCGTTGACGGTGTTCCAAGGGTGCGCTCCTGGTATTTTCGCTTAAAGCAGCTGACCCTGGACCCGAACGATGTCCAAGTAGTCAGGGTACCCGTTGACGGTGTTCCAAGGGTGCGCTCCTGGTATTTTTGGTTGAAGTAGATTACCCTGGGCTCAAACGAGGTCCAGGTAGTCAGGGTACCCGATGACGGTGTTCCAAGGGTGCGCTCCTGGTATTTTTGGTTGAAGTAGATTACCCTGGGCTCAAACGAGGTCCAGGTAGTCAGGGTACTCGATGACGGTGTTCCAAGGGTGCGCTCCTGGTATTTTTGGTTGAAGTAGATTACCCTGGCTCAAACGAGGTCCAGGTAGTCAGGGTACCCGATGACGGTGTTCCAAGGGTGCGCTCCTGGTATTTTTGGTTGAAGTAGATTACCCTGGGCTCAAACGAGGTCCAGGTAGTCAGGGTACCCGATGACGGTGTTCCAAGGGTGCGCTCCTGGAATTTACGCTTGAAGCAGCTGACCCTGGACCCGAACGATGTCCAGGTAGTCAGGGTACTCGATGACGGTGTTCCAAGGGTGCGCTCCTGGAATTTTCGCTTAAAGGAGCTGACCCTGGACCCGAACGATGTTCAGGTAGTCAGGGTACCCGTTGACGGTGTTCCAAGGGTGCGCTCCTGGTATTTTTGGTTGAAGTAGCTTACCGTGGGCTCAAACGAGGTCCAGGTAGTCAGGGTACCCGATGACGGTGTTCCAAGGGTGCGCTCCTGAAATTTTCGCTTGAAGCAGCTGAACCTGGACCCGAACGATGTCCAGGTAGTCAGGGTACCCGATGACGGTGTTCCAAGGGTGCGCTCCTGGAATTTTCGCTTAAAGGAGCTGACCCTGGACCCGAACGATGTCCAGGTAGTCAGGGTACCCGTTGACGGTGTTCCAAGGGTGCGCTCCTGGTATTTTTGGTTGAAGTAGCTTACCCTGGGCTCAAACGAGGTCCAGGTAGTCAGGGTACCCGATGACGGTGTTCCAAGGGTGCGCTCCTGAAATTTTCGCTTGAAGCAGCTGACCCTGGACCCGAACGATGTCCAGGTAGTCAGGGTACCCGTTGACGGTGTTCCAAGGGTGCGCTCCTGGTATTTTTGGTTGAAGTAGCTTACCCTGGGCTCAAACGTGGTCCAGGTAGTCAGGGTACCCGATGACGGTGTTCCAAGGGTGCGCTCCTGAAATTTTCGCTTGAAGCAGCTGACCCTGGACCCGAATGATGTCCAGGTAGTCAGGGTACCCGATGACGGTGTTCCAAGGGTGCGCTCCTGGTATTTTTGGTTGAAGTAGCTGACCCTGGACCCGAACGATTTCCAAGTAGTCAGGGTACCCGTTGACGGTGTTCCAAGGGTGCGCTCCTGGTATTTCTGGTTGAAGTAGATTACCCTGGGCTCAAACGATGTCCAGGTAGTCAGGGTACCCGATGACGGTGTTCCAAGGGTGCGCTCCTGGAATTTACGCTTCAAGCAGCTGACCCTGGACCCGAACGATGTCCAGGTAGTCAGGGTACTCGATGACGGTGTTCCAAGGGTGCGCTCCTGGAATTTTCCCTTAAAGGAGCTGACCCTGGGCCCGAACGATGTCCAGGTAGTCAGGGTACCCGTTGACGGTGTTCCAAGGGTGCGCTCCTGGTATTTTTGGTTGAAGTAGCTTACCCTGGGCTCAAACGAGGTCCAGGTAGTCAGGGTACCCGATGACGGTGTTCCAAGGGTGCGCTCCTGAAATTTTCGCTTGAAGCAGCTGACCCTGGAGCCGAACGATGTCCAGGTAGTCAGGGTACCCGATGACGGTGTTCCAAGGGTGCGCTCCTGAAATTTTCGCTTGAAGCAGCTGACCCTGGACCCGAACGATGTCCAGGTAGTCAGGGTACCCGTTGACGGTGTTCCAAGGGTGCGCTCCTGGTATTTTTGGTTGGAGTAGCTTACCCTGGGCTCAAACGAGGTCCAGGTAGTCTGGGTACCCGATGACGGTGTTCCAAGGGTGCGCTCCTGGTATTTTTGGTTGGAGTGCCTGACCCTGGAGCCGAACGATGTCCAGGTCGCCGGGGTACCCGATGACGGTGTTCCAAGGGTGCACTCCTGGTATTTTTGATTGGAGTGCCTGACTCTGGACCCGAACGAAGACCAGATAGTCAGGGTTCCCGATGACGGTGTTCCAAGGGTGCGCTCCTGGAATTATCGCTTGAAGCAGCTGACCCTGGACCCGAACGATGTCCAGGTAGTCAGGGTACCCGATGACGGTGTCCCAAGGGTGCGCTCCTGGAATCTTCGATTAAAGGAGCTGACCCTGGACCCGAACGATGTCCAAGTAGTCAGGGTACCCGTTGACGGTGTTCCAAGGGTGCGCTCCTGGTATTTTCGCTTAAAGCAGCTGACCCTGGACCCGAACGATGTCCAAGTAGTCAGGGTACCCGTTGACGGTGTTCCAAGGGTGCGCTCCTGGTATTTCTGGTTGAAGTAGATTACCCTGGGCTCAAACGAGGTCCAGGTAGTCAGGGTACCCGATGACGGTGTTCCAAGGGTGCGCTCCTGGAATTTACGCTTCAAGCAGCTGACCCTGGACCCGAACGATGTCCAGGTAGTCAGGGTACTCGATGACGGTGTTCCAAGGGTGCGCTCCTGGAATTTTCCCTCAAAGGAGCTGACCCTGGGCCCGAACGATGTCCAGGTAGTCAGGGTACCCGTTGACGGTGTTCCAAGGGTGCGCTCCTGGTATTTTTGGTTGAAGTAGCTTACCCTGGGCTCAAACGAGGTCCAGGTAGTCAGGGTACCCGATGACGGTGTTCCAAGGGTGCGCTCCTGAAATTTTCGCTTGAAGCAGCTGACCCTGGACCCGAACGATGTCCAGGTAGTCAGGGTACCCGATGACGGTGTTCCAAGGGTGCGCTCCTGAAATTTTCGCTTGAAGCAGCTGTCCCTGGACCCGGACGATGTCCAGGTAGTCAGGGTAACCGATGACGGTGTTTCAAGGGTGCGCTCCTGGAATTTCCGCTTGAAGGAGCTGACCCTGGACCCGAACGATGTCCAAGTAGTCAGGGTACCCGTTGACGGTGTTCCAAGGGTGCGCTCCTGGTATTTTTAGTTGGAGTAGCTTACCCTGGGCTCAAACGAGGTCCAGGTAGTCTGGGTACCCGATGACGGTGTTCCAAGGGTGCGCTCCTGGTATTTTTGGTTGGAGTGCCTGACCCTGGACCCGAACGATGTCCAGGTCGCCGGGGTACCCGATGACGGTGTTCCAAGGGTGCACTCCTGGTATTTTTGATTGGAGTGCCTGACCCTGGACCCGAACGAAGACCAGATAGTCAGGGTTCCCGATGACGGTGTTCCAAGGGTGCGCTCCTTGAATTTTCGCTTGAAGCAGCTGACCCTGGACACGAACAACTTCCAGGTAGTCAGGGTACCCGTTGACGGTGTTCCAAGGGTGCGCTCCTGGAATTTTCCGCTTAAAGCAGCTGTACCCTGGACTCGAACGATGTCCAGGTAGCCAGGGTACCCGATGACGGTGTTCCAAGTAGCTGACTCTGGACCTTAATGATGTCCAGGTAGTCAAAGTAGTCAGCTTCCTCAAACAAAAATAACAGAAGCGCACCCTCAGGACACTGTCATCAGCGACCCTAGCCACCTGGACATTATCGGGTATCAGGTTATATCCTTATTCAAATATTCTGTCGACACGCCGACATCGTCATCCTAAACCACCATTTGCCTATGTAAAAATAGTTATAAAAAAACATGTGATAAATTTTGATGCCTTGTCTTAAATTCAGATAATAGATTAATTATTTTCTACTGATTACATATATTTTTTTTTGTGTATCGCTCATCCATATAAATATTCGCATTTTGGAAAAATATCTATTTAATTTTATTACTGACGCTAATGCATATACATTTTATTGATTATTATTTTTATAATATATTATACTCCGCAAAAAGAATTGAAATCCTCAAAAAAACTTTTTTTAGAAAAAGTAAAAATGTTGCGTCAAGCATGTGGCAGAACTAGTTTATCTCTTATATTGCTTAAAAAAAAATGAAATCCATAATAGACACATGAGTCAATTTATTATTTCATCAGTATTCATTCAGATTAATTCTCATATAGTTGGAGTATTACGTATTCTTATTACAGTTTACATACTATAGAAGACGTTGTCAACTTTAACTAACCAATTACCAAAAAACTTACCAGAATGTTCTTAGGTACCTCATCAATTATTTGAAGAACTAATGACGAACCAAATTGACGCCACTTGGTAGGCATTTTTAACGTCTTAAGAATAATAATATTTCACTAAATCACTGGATGTAAAAATTATCATAGAAATATTATCGAAATATTTATAATTTACTGAGACATATGATCAATAGTTTGAATTATTAATATTTGTCTCTTTGAAAGACAATGAAAGTATTGATAATAGAAGAATATATAAAGTCTATCTGAATTATAGGATTAACTGCATTGCAATTACGATACAAAAATATATTTGAAATGAATCAAACGATTGAGGAGAGGTTGTGAAACCGTTTAACTAGATATAAATAGGTAATGAATAAAATAGGTAATGAAGAATATTATATGTCAGTTTAATAAGGCATTCAAAGATATTCGATCCTACCAAGTGGCGTCAATTTGGTTCGTCATTAGTTCTTCAAATAATTGATGAGGTACCTAAGAACATTCTGGTAAGTTTTTTCGTAATTGGTTAGTTAAAGTTGACAACGTCTTCTATAGTATGTAAACTGTAATAAGAATACGTAATACTCCAACTATATGAGAATTAATCTGAATGAATACTGATGAAATAATAAATTTACTCATGTGTCTATTATGGATTTCATTTTTTTTTAAGCAATATAAGAGTAATATGATCTTGCATATATTTGATTTCGTATTTGTGAATATGCGTGTATCATAATCATAAATGCGTATTTATGAATTATATTACTATACGTACTTGATATTACTTTATATGAAATTAATCAGTTTGAAATCCGTAACAAAAAATCATCAATTGGAAAAAAGGCTTCGTTTTCTGTAATTATTATCTGAGATGGATTGGAAAAGAAAAAGATTGAAAAGACATTTTGCCATCTTTCCCACTCAACAAATTTAGTCGCTTAAGCATTTATTCAATAATGAACCACAGAATACGGAACATACTAGTCTTCAACGTGGACGTTTTTTAAAGATCAATTTTTAATCATGAAAAAGAAATCTGCATATGGTTTATCCCATCTTATTCAAACCATTTATATAATTTTGGTAGTATACCTCTAAAAAAATATATGAGTTAAATACTTGACGTGAATTTGTGATTTGAGTACTTTCCCATCTTAAGAAATTGTTCTGGATACATACATACAGACATTTTCGGATTTCCATGTTTTTCGACCCGTAGATTACGAAAATCGAGGTCCCGAAGTCCGATTCGATGGGTCGATTTTTACCCCATTACAAAGCTTTCTCTTTGAGAAAGCAAAATAACCAGTGGTCTAATCGCGATCGAAACTCAGTCTGAGGAAAATGTAAAAATGTTGGCCATGATGGTTCTCATTGTAGAATTGATACCAACAACTATTGTGACAGTTGCCAAACACTCGGCCATACCTCTGATTCGTGCCGAAGGAGACAAAAATAGTAATTGCGCACGGCCAATCAGACAGCGATGGAATCGCTAGAAGAGTTACTACCATGATAAAAAAAGAATCTTAGAGAAACTGTATACCATACCTAGCATTCAGCTTAATAGACAAAAAAGTCAATCTTATGATTGATTCAGGTTCAGAGATTAATTTGCTAAAAATTAGTCTTGTTCCCCCTGGCACTAACATTGACATTAGTCATGTTGTCAAGCTAAAAAGAATTTCCGAAGAATCCATTGAAACTCTGGGAATTGCCAGAATTATGTTATCAGGAGTAGAAATTATTTTCAAAGTTGTAGATGACAACTTTGATATTTCATTTGATGGGATATTAGGCGTAAAATTCCTTAAAGAAGTAGGATCTAAAATTGATTTTTGGGTCAAATATATCCCTATTAATAGACATAGGTTAAAGTTTAAACAATCTAATACTGACGGGGTGAAATCAAATGTTTTTGGTCATCAAAGTTATTTATATTTGAATAGATTAGGTTCAAGAATGAAAACTAAAGGACAGTTACTCATCGATACTGGTTCTGAATGTTCATTCGTTAAACATAGATTAATTGATAAAAGTTCTATAATAAATAATGATAATAAAATTAATATAAAAGGAATCGGAGACAAGTTAATCGATACTTTAGGTACAGTAAAAATATGCTTGTTCGGTTCTGAATTCGAATTGCAAGTAGTTTCTGATGAAACTACTATGCCACCCGAAGGTATTCTTGGAGCTGATTATTTTGATAAGAATTATAGCATCATTGACTTTAAACGTCAGGTTCTCATTGTTAAAAACATGACCATTCCATTAACAGCGGAAAGAGAGTCTATTTTACAACTGGAAATCAAATTTAATGATGACACGAATTTGAGATTGATATGAGTAAATTCCAATCAGTAGACAGTTCTGAATCGGATTCTGACGAATCACTTGAATCTGAATCGTCCGATTTTGATAGTGAGTTGGAAGATGAAGAATACCTGAAAACTCATAGTCAATATAAACCTGAAAGAACATATATGGTTCATGAACAAGGTATTGAAGATTCTGATGATGATGCTGTTTTGAATTTCCCAAATATGGAAATTGCAGCTTCACCAGAACGAACTGTTGATCCTCAACAAAGATTTGACAAATTGAAAAAGATAATTGAAACATTTCACTTGACGGATATAGAATAAGAACAAGCCAATCGACTCATTGCAGAGAACAATGATCGATTCTATCTGAGTGGCCATGAATTACCTGCTACAAACGTATCTATGCATAAGATTCGACTCTTTGATAATATTCCTGTCAACAAAAAACAGTACAAGTTACCTAGAACTTTGAAAGAAGAAGCATGGCGTCAAGTAAGAGATCTCTTGAAAAAAGGAAAAATTCGACATTCCAGAAGCAGCTATTGCAGCAGTCTCTGGGTCGTACCGAAGAAATGTGATCCATATGGAAATCCCCGATGGAGAGTGTAGTTGATTTTCGAGATCTAAACACTAAAACGGTCCCTATGAGCTTTCCTGTTCCGAACATAAGAGAAATGTTCGATGAAATTAGAGGTTGCAAATATTATACCGTTATAGATGCAAAATCTGGTTTCCATCAGATATTAATGCACCCAGATTTATCTGAATACACAGCTTTTTCAACCCCTGACGGACATTTTGAGTTTGTACGAATGCCCTTTGGTTTGAAAAATGCCCTTGCTGAGTATATGCGAGCTATTTCCTTTACTTTGGATATGGATTATTAGATATGGAGTATTAGTTTATATGGATGACATAATTATTTACGCTAAAACATTAGAAGAACATAAAAGATTATTCAAATTAGTTATGGATAGGTTACGTAAATTTAATTGGGTATTAGAACCAGATAAATGTGAAATAATGAAAAGTAATGTAGCTTATTGAGGTCATATAATTAGTATAGACGGTTTAAGAACTGACCCTCGTAAAGTAGCTAGCGTTTTACATTTCCCTACACCTCAAACTATTAGAAATATACGGGAGTTCATTGGATTAGCCAGTTATTATAGAAAGTTTGTTCCTCATTTTGCGAAAATTGCCCGCCCTTTGCATAGGCTCACTGAAAAGGAAATTCCCTTTCAGTGGGGCGAAGATCAGGAACAAGCCTTAAACATATTAAAAAAAATGATATGTAGAGGTCTTATTCTTCAAGCCCCCAATGACAATATACCATACATAGTTACCACAGATGCTAGTAATTCAGCTATTGGTGGAGGAGTACTTTCTCAAGGAAAACTTGGAAGTTTTTTCGTTGATATTTTTGCGATCCGGAAACATTTCCGGAAATTTCTTTACTGGAAGAAATGGCTGATTAGCCAGGGTATTAACCGCTAGTTGAAGATTTTCTGGTGATAATTTTTCTGGTCGACCTTCATTCAATCTTTGCCTATCAAAAACTTCAACACCAATTCCTTCTTCGAGTTGAAATCTATTGAACCATTTCTTGACGGTGGACAAGGAACAGTTCAATTGTATACAAATATCCCGGTTTAAAGTCCCAATTGCTTGTAAGGCTCTAATTTGGCCGATGTTTTGGTCGGATGGCGAGAACATTTCGATTAATTGAACCTTTCTCTCAAAACTGCTCAATGCACATATTGTTGTTAACGGCCTGTGGCTATCACCACCGGATACAACAACGATATATACGCACTATATACACAAATATTGCAACAATATATACGCACTTCCGACTGAAAGGGATACAAATATGATTTTCACTTTTAATATTATTGAAAATGATTCGATGTTTCGAATATGATTTGTAAATTGAAAAAGTATTAAAATCCGATTTATAGAAAGTAGTGGAGTAATCTCTGAAGTTCCATAAAACCTATCCATTAATGGAAACAGTAGGTCGAACTCACGACGACTCTGTTGGTCATGATACATAATAGAACAAATCGTGATGGGAAGATTGAGTGTAAAGTTGGCAATTGTGACCAATATGCTACGTCACTTAGCTCGTCATTCGTTTGTCACGTGACATACCACATCCCTACGTTGGCAGAACATACAAGATCAGTACCTCAGCTACGTGCACAATTCAACAAAGAAAATATCGTCGCTGTTAAGGAGAATCTTGTTTCATTCAACAAAATGACGCCTCTGGAAATTGCATTGGCACAAGAAATTCGCGACAAGCCAATCATTTCTAATTCGGCGCACATATGGCGCAAAAGCCCATTACAGAGTATATATATACAATGAATATATATCTCTCTAATTCAATACTTTATTGGGTATTTTTACAGACATGGCTGCAAGAAAACGATCAGAATCCAATACAAAACGTCAATACAGGGGAAAATGTATAACAATGTATGACAGTATTGATTTCTCAAAGAGCAAGCTTTGTAACGGGGTAAAAATCGACCCACCGAATCGGACTTCGGGACCTCGATTTTCGTAATCTACGGATCGAAAAACATGGAAATCCAAAAATGTCTGTATGTATGTACGTACGTGCACTTTTTTGTCGTACGATAACTTTCGAAGGAATAGTCCGATCGTCCTGAAATTTTGCACACAGGTCGGTCTTCGTAAGATGTGAGCTGAGTTCGGTGTTTGGCAGCATCCATTGTTTATTTCCATGTCAACCGTTGCTATCGTGTTTTTGATAAGTTCCCATATAATTCATGATAAATGATCATTTGGGTTTGTATATTTATGGGATTCTATAAGAATCAAAGAGACATTTCCCGTAGAAACTATTGTTGATGTCTCTAGCAACTGGTGTTTATATCCCTTGCAACCGTAACTAGGGAATGGGAAAAGTCAGTTGGAGGTTCATTTTTGGAACTGTTGATGACTAAGAAGTAAGAACATCGAAGCTCCGACATTTACCATAGCAACCGTTGTTTACGTCCTTAGCAACCGTTACTATGGAGTGTGAAAAGTCAGTTGGAGGTCCATTTTCGGAACTGTTGATGACTAAGAAGTAATAACATCGCAGCTCCGACATTTACCATAGCAACCGTTGTTTACGTCCTTGGCAACCGTTACTATGGAGTGGGAAAAGTCAGTTGGAGGTCCATTTTTGGAACTGTTGATGACTAAGAAGTAAGAACATCGAAGCTCGGATATTTACCATAGCAACCGTTGTTTACGTCCTTAGCAACCGTTACTATGGAGTGGAGGAAAAGAGTTAGAGGTTCATTTTGCTTTTTCAAAGAGTGGTGATTAATGCAAGTTGAGGTTCAATTTCAATACTTTGAGATAGCATACTGCTGAGGCACTTGGCAGCGGTATTTTTAAAGGAGCATATGTAACCCTAATTTCTGGAACAAATTCTTTCTCATCAAGCCCACAGTGTCATATGTTGAGAATGAAATTGCCCGATTGGATGAAGAAGCTTTGATCAGTGCAAAGAAAATATCAATTGACTAGTCTCACTGCATTGATACTCTAGGCGATGAAAATGCTGATTCAATGCAAACTCTGTCATCAGTCTTATTTTCACCGTACGAAAAAGCTTTTGATTTCTTAGATGTTGTGTTTGGACTTGACAACGTTGGAGATAGAATGACCACATTTATACAACATAGTAATATATTTCTGGCTGGTGATAACTTGAAAGCATAAGGCTATTTTTGGTTATTGTGACTGGACAATGTGAATCAGAATGTATTATTTGATTATATTATGAGCAGCAGTATATTTGTATC
Organism: Aphelinus atriplicis; assembly: GCA_020882685.1. Taxonomy (NCBI): domain Eukaryota; kingdom Metazoa; phylum Arthropoda; class Insecta; order Hymenoptera; family Aphelinidae; genus Aphelinus; species Aphelinus atriplicis. The sequence goes on from JAJGQD010000038.1 coordinate 10,589, forward strand.
ATTAATTCAATGGACAAGTGATTTGTGACAATGGACAATGGACAGTTTGGTGAACTCAAACCCTTGGCTCACATCTATAACAAGTATAATTGGAAATATATTTTTTAGTTAAGAGGAAGCCTAAAGTCAACAGATACTTGAAAATAACGCTTTGCTTTACAGGTTATAAAATGTCAGACAACAATGCCAGACAACCTTTCAATTTATTAGCTATCTTTTCTCAATACTGTTATCTAGTTATACAAGCAACACGCATTGAAACTCTCATTCATCATGTTAAATTGTACTTTTTAATTCAAAGTTGTATTGCTGAAGATCAATATGCAAACAGTTTGACGCATGATTTTAATTTAGCATTCAGAGTTCAATCGCATGGAATGCATTATAGAAAATTCAATAATACCATTGCTTCATCTCAACCATTCCATCTCAACAATAGGTGAGTAGAGATACGTATTATCAAAAATTGAGTATGGATAGAATGTGGTTTTTATACTAACACTTATTGTTAATTGCAGAAAGTATGAAAGCTCGTAGCCTTTTATAGTGAAACAATCTATTTTGGACGATGAACTTGCTCTGAATGGATAAGTATCGACAAGTAATTTTCAGTGTCCTATCAACATTCTGTGAATAGTTTGGTCAACTAAAACCAGATGTTCAAGTATCTTGGCTCACATCTATAACAAGTATGATTGAAAATATATTTATTGGTGGAGAGGAAGCCAAAAGTCAACAGATACTCGAAAATAACACGTTGCTTAAGGTTATCAAATGTCAGACATCAATGCCACCCCACTTTTAAATTGATTAGCTATCTTTTCTCAATACTGTTTGCTTGTTATACAAGCAACACGCAGTGAAACTCCTATTCATCATGTTAATAATTGTACTTTTTAATTCAAAGTTGTATTGCTGAAGATCAATATGCAAACAGTTTGACGCATGATTTTAATTTAGCATTCAGAGTTCAATTGCATAGAATGCATTATAGAGAATTCAATAATACCATTGCTTCATCTCAACCATTAGCAGCCACATTATTAGATTTGATTGTTGAGTTCAAAACTTTACATATGATGAAGAAATTTCCTCTTGAATTGTATCACTAGTGTATGATAATTTTATTGGGGGTATTGTGTTATCGAAAACGATGTTATGTAAGATCAAGTTAGCAGTGGATCAATTGATGGACGGTTTTGATGAATCTCTTGAAATTCTTAGCATCTCGTGAAAGTTATTCAGCAAAAAAAAATTCACATTTTTATATTTTGCCTTGCGACACAAGTTGTTAATATTCTGAACATATTTGTTACTTCTGTTGACATGCTCAATTCTCTTGTCTCTTAATACTTATGATGAACTCTTTTGTAAAATAATAAGAATGAAGCTAATATTCATAAATCTAAATGCAATAGGGATCAGGTATTCAAGTAATGAAACATATTTGAGGGAATATAAAAAGAAAGGTCCTGAAACTAGAGATACTGTTGACGGATTATGTAATAAGTTATTGCCTTGTCAAATAGATTATTAGTAGCATATAAAACTTCATAGTTTTTCAAGGACTATATATAAACTTTTCAAGGATTATATTTTTCCAAATAAAATATTTTTTTGTGCATGATTATGTGAAGCATTCATAATGAAGTGTGTTAATTTTCTAATAAAGAAGTAGAAACTGAAATCAATCTTCAATTTGACATTTTTTATTTTTTCTCTCACATCATAATCTACATTATAATAAGATGGATCCGTATATTTTTCTGGTCAATTTTTCTCGCTCTCGGAAACAATGATATAACAGATTTGAGGTATCTTTGTCATTGCGGATCGTAAGGTGGGATCGAGGACTGAATTTCCATAGAAAAAAAATTTCGAAAAATTCGATTTGTGGTGGGCGTATGGAGGATTTAAAAAAATGATTCTCGATTTGTCCGTGAAATCTTCTTTAAAAACGTACAAAGGGTTGAGTTTTTGAAATTTCGTTCGAGCAGATCGTTAGAGGAGCTTGAGCGCTTTCATAATTTATGTTGAAAAATTTGAAAACATTGATGCGTTGGCGTTATCTCTGTTCGAGAAAATGGTATAGGGATGAGAAAAAATTTTCGTCAACTTTCTTAATGATGCAAAACCAAAATTGTGCAGTTTCGAGGTATCTTTGGCATTGCGGATCGTAAGGTGGGATCAAGGACTACATTTCCATAGAGCTGGAACGCTGCCATTTTGTATGTTTTAGAAAAAAGGAAGTGTGTTTTCTGTAGTTGGAGAGTGGTACTTTCATATGTAAGAAGCCCCATATTCCTAGGATTTTTCCTGCGCTTATGGTAAGTGTTTGAAAATGACCTCGAAATCGGAGGTCACAAAGGTATATTACCCCTTAACTGAATACTCATTATTCCAACTGATACTGTTTTGAATCAATATAATTTTTTGTTCAGTCAATGGCACCGCGGCAGTTGTTCGTATTTAATGGCGCTGGCAGTTGTTTTGACTGACTTTTTTTCTCAGTGCACATATACACTAAAATTGTATGGTGATTGAATTTCGTCTATAAGAACTTCGAATCTGAAAAGTTGTTGTCCAAAATCAGACTACATAAGATTTGTAACTCATTTTCACTTACAGTTATTCGATATTCCAAATCCAATTTCTGGTCCTGTACAGCTTACCTGAAATAAAAATTAACAACAAAGAATCAAATTCTTACAGAATTGACATATTCAGAAGAGTAGGTTACAAGGGTACTCATTTGAATTTGGTTGCTTTATTATCACATTGAAAATTCAGCAGCCGTACATGATGAAATTCAATTCTGGAACTCAATTACCATACGATTTGAGTGTATATGTGTTACTTGTGCTTGGATACATGTTGTCTTTGCTTCAGTATGTAAGCAGAGAATGAATGTAGTGATTGAAAATACGCCTTAGATGACATATTAGTCATTTGAGACGAGACAAGCTATTATAATTAATACTTTGGGAGTTTGGGCGTGTAGGTCCCTGAGACTGTGGGCACAGCCTATTCTTAAGGGGGTAGCCTACCTAAATTTTGACATGGTTAAGAAAAAATCGTACGAGGCTGTAAATTTATACGCTAATTTATTTTTTTACGACGGTTTCAATGACATATCGACCACCCCGGAAAAAAAATTTTTTCACTGTAAAAAAATTTTCTCAATTTTTTAGAACGTACTTGGGATTTTTTTTCTCGGCTCCTAGAAGTCTAATCGCAAAACCGATACGTACGTTTGTGGACATTGTATTGAGGAAACCTCAAAAAAAATTTCAGCCCAAACCACTGAAAATAAGTCTCAATTATTCACCTCCTCCTGCATCACGTTTCCACCTCCATTCTGCAACGTCATAAAGATATCCATTTGATTCACACAAAGTAATTAGCATACATGCGATGTGTGCGTGGGCATGTGTGTTTGTGTGTGTTTGTGAGTGTGTGTGTGTGTGTGTGTGTGTGTGTGAGTGTGTGTGTGTGTGTGTGTGTGTGTGTGTGTGTGTGTGTGTGTGTGTGTGTGTGTGTGTGTGTGTGTGTGTGTGTTTGTGTGTTTGTGTGTTTGTGTGTGTGTGTGTGTGTGTTTGTGTGTGTGTGTGTGTGTGTGTGTGTGTGCGCACACACACACACACACACATCCTCCCACACACACACGCGGGCACCGGACATGAATGGCCGTCCGTCTCGTGCTCGCTCGTGGCCTCGCGCCGCCGGAACTCTCGCGCGCCGCGGCTCGCGTACGCGCTGGAGAGTGCTGCCCTCCCGCTCCGGCGGCTGCCGTACCGGCCGGATCGGAGAGAAGCAGCCTCTCCGTCTACAGTGACGGGTTTCCTCGTCACAACTCCCCCTCCCTAAACCGGACCACCCGGTCCGTCCACTGGATTCAGGTAAGACGGCATAGGGGGTAGCGCGATGGTGGAAACAAGGTCCCCCGGGTTTCCCCGTCACAACTCCCCCTCCCTAAGCTGGACCACCCGGTCCGTCTACTGGACTCAAGTGAGACGGCGTGAGGGGTAGCGCGACGGTGGAAACAAGGTCCCCCGGGTTTCCCCGTCACAACTCCCCCTCCCTAAGCTGGACCACCCGGTCCGTCTACTGGACTCAAGTGAGACGGCGTGAGGGGTAGCGCCCCGGTGGAAACTGGGTCTGCGGGGGCCCGGCGTTCTTCGATCGGGTTCCTCCGACCTCGTTTTCCAATTTTTCGTTTACTTTTCACGCCCAGTCGCACGTCTCTGTGCCGACCAGGCCTCCGTGGCGACTTTGCCGGTAGGCTTCCGGCACACCGCGTGTCACCTCCATCGTTTCCTGAGGGCGGTGGACCACCCTCCTCCCCCTTCCAAACCCTTTGTGGTTGCCTATACCACATAGGGTACATCGTACACCATGTGTGCGTCACCGACGCCCGTTCGTTCGGTTGTTTAATCACGACAAAAGCAAAACAATTGGCCATACGTTTACACGGTCTTTGACGTTTGAGGAGGTATCCATCGCGTTAGCTCGCTGACCGGTGCTTTCGCGTTCCGTTTGCGGCCGGAGCCTATATCCAGGATATACGTAAGTGTCGATAGTTTCTCCGCTTTCCGATAGGGCCCCGTTCGCTTAGGAGCTAACTTGCGATTCACCCCCTTATCCGCGCTGGAGAGTGCGTGTTCTAACCGCCATACCATGTCTCCTACATTAAATTCCGCGTGTTTCCTCCCTTTGTTATACTGTTTCCCCTGCTGTTCCTGGGCCTTGAATGCGTTCTTAATCACGTAGTCGCGTAATACCTCCAATCGCCGTGCTCGTTCCTCCGGACTCTCGTTCGAAATCTTGGCGACTGGTAAGAACTCTTCTACCTCTCGTCTCACGCTGTTAATCGGGGCCGGATGTCGTCCGAAGTTCAAAAACGCCGGTGACACTCGCGTCGAATCATTTCTCGCCGTGTTGTAAGCTTGCCACAGCTCGCACAGGTACTTGTCCCAACCCCGATGGTCCTTGCCCACGAGCATAGCCAACATGGTCTTGATCGTTCTGTTGCAGCGTTCCACAGGGTTAGCCTGAGGATGGTAGGGTGCCGTCGTTACGTGCGTGATGTTATATTTAGCCAGATTCTCATTTACTACTTTATTTTCATATTCTTTCCCGTTATCGGTTGAAAGGTACTCCGGCGCCCCCCATCTGTTCAGGACTAACTCGTTGAACGCTTGGCAAACCGCGTTCCCGTCGGTTTTACGAACCAGCATTATCTCGATGTATCTCGAAAATAAGTCCATGAAAACAATTAGATACTTGTATTGGCATTTGCTCCTGGGCAATTCCATCGTATCCGCCGCTACTACGTTCCATATTCTGTCGACGCATCGTTTGCCCATCAGGCCTTGAGGCGGCTGCTGTGACGTTTTGTACTGTTGACAGATTTGGCAAGCTTTTACGTACTCGTACACGTCATGATAGCTACCTGGCCAATAATACTCGCGAGCGATTCTATCGTACGTTTTCTCGATGCCGAGATGGCCCGACGGCGGTTCATCATGCGCATCTCGCATCACGCGTTCTCTCCACTCTTCTGGCACTACCAACTTCCAGTTTTCGTCTTTGTTCGTTACCGGATGCAATAAATTATCCCTACGGTACACGTACAAAAGATCGCTCTCAACTTTCCAGTTCCCGAATTTCCGTGGGTAGGTTTTCACCTTGTCCCGTCGTTCATTGTACCACTTGTCGTTCACTACGCTCAGCGAAGCCACTCCTGTTTCGTCTTCAAAAGCACGCGACAGGGCATCGGGCACCTTATTAAGTTCGCCCTTCCTGTGGGTTATCGTAAAATCCCACTGTTGTAATTCAATTACCCATCTAGCCAATCGACTCGTCAGATTTTTCAAATTCCTCAACCACTGGAGCTGAGTGATTCGTTTTGACGTGAAATTCCGTTCCTTCGATGTATGGTCTCAGCTTTTGAATGGCCCATATGATTGCCAGACATTCTTCCTCCGTGGTCATGTAGTTTCGTCCCGCGGGCGTGAGCACATGGCTGATGAACACGATCGGGTGTTCGCCATCCTCATGCTCTTGTGATAACGCCGCGCCCAACGCATAATTACTCGCATCACATTGAATTGTAAAGAGCTTTGAAAAATCCGGTCTGGCTAAAACCGGTGCTTCTGTGAGAGCTTTCTCCAAGTTCGTAAACGACTCGTTCTGTTCCTCTCCCCAATCGAAATTCGCCTCCGCTTTCAATAGTTTGAGCAAGGGCACTTTCAACTTCCCGTCGTTCTTGATAAATTGCGCGTACCAACCAATGATGCCTAGATATCTTCTCAATTGTTTCACGTTCTTGGGTGCCGGGTATTCGAGAACCGGCGCGACTTTCGCTGGATCTGGCCGTAGGCCGTCCGCGTCAAAAAAATATCCTAAATATTTGACTTGCTTACAGCAGAACTTGAATTTCCCTCGGTTCACCGTCAGATTTGTCTCCCGCAACTTTTTCAGTACCTTCTCAAGCCAGAATAAGTGCTCCTCAAACGTTTCTGTTGCGATGATCGAGAAATCCAAATAACCAAACACGTGTGGCTCAAATTCTGGCCCGAAAAGGGCGTCGATCAATCGCTGGAAGGTCATCGGTGCGTTCGTAAGTCCGGAGGGCATTCTTTTGAATTGCCATAGCCCAGACCCGTGTACTGCAAGCGCCGTATACTTGCGACTGTTTTTCTCTAACGTAATTTGATAGTACGCCGATTTCAGATCGATTTTTGTAATAAATCGCGCTCTCCGTAATTTATCGAGAATAATATCGATACTCGGGATAGGGTACGCGTCTCGTTTTGTTACTTTGTTTACATCTCTATAATCGATACAAAATCGCGTCGACCCGTCCGCTTTCTTGACAATGACTGGCATACCGCACCAAACATTTTCTGCACTTCGGCTTACGCGATCTCTTATACCGCTGGTGACATCCTTCGTAGTTTTCGCCTGACCGGGGGGGACCCTTGTACATCGATATGATGTTCCGTCATCGTGGTTACCCCTAATCTGTCCACTTCTTCCGGCATATATTCCCCGATCAGTCGTTCAATCTTTTCTCGATCTTCGTTGTTCACCGCCGAGATTCCAGCACACTCTGCATATACATAATCGTCAGAGTGCACTCGGGTTGAGGCGTTCGAAAATTTCCTCCATTCCCATTGACCCACTCTCCAGGACTTGATCTCATCGTCCTCTTTGAATTTGAACAACTTCACAAAATCTTTCCCGATGTAAACATCGTATTCCAGACTATGTGCGGCCAATACCTCCATCGTTTGGACAGTTCCGTCTGCGTCCAATTTCAACTTCAGTTTGCCCGCGACGTTCATACTTTCTCTGTTCGCATTGTACACCGCTGTGGTTGTCGGTATCAACCGGTCCTTGAGGTGTTTTATGACCCCGTCGCCCACCACCGGATGCGTTGCTCCGGTTTCGTACAATGCTTTGAACAGCTTCCCCCCAATCACGATGCCCAGGTAATTCCGGTCGTCGCCCACTACCCCGTTGATAATGATCTCGGCCGGATCACTCGGGACATCCGTGCTTGCTCGTTCTGTCGAGTTCCCTTGTACAAGGTGGGCGCACACTGCAACGTTACCGGACGCGATCGTGTGCTGGCCACCTATATCCTCGGTACTCTCGACCGCGCTTCCTCCGCTGAACCAATGCTCCAGCAAGGAGCGTTTTGCTCCTCGCAACTCTCGCAACTGGTTCGTTTTTTCGACCTCGATGTCGATTTCATCCTCATCGCAATTTGCTGCGTCTCTCAGATGCTTTTCGATCAGCAACTTCTCATACGCTTCCGTGGGTCACGTATGTCCGGAGCAGTCTGCAGTCTGCATCCGTTGAAGTGCTGATCGACACTCACTAGTTTCTGACCCCTCTGGATCAGGTGCTCTCTCGTGATCGTTCGCTCCCCTGGTGTGCCCAGCGCTGGACGCAGCATTACTGCCGCTGGGGGCGTCGTTCACACTTACGTTACTCGTAATCGTCACACTCTGCGGTATTTCCCGGTCTTCCGTTTGTTCGCCGTTACCAGCACACACTGCTGGCTTTTGGCTACGGCTCCGGGGCTCGTTCCCGCTCTCATTCACGCACTCGTTGTGCAGTATAGCAGGTACCTTCTGACTCGGCTCGGCGCTGTAATCAGCTTGAGGCGCTCATTTGTCATCTGTCTCGACGACTTTACTCGTTACGACCCGATTCGACTCGAGCTGATTGATCGGCAGAGCTCGCGAGTCAGATTCGTCAACCTGTTCCCGAGTTTTCGCCGATTTTTCATTCGCTTGTTCGTTCGTGCCGTTCTCTCGACTCGTTGAAATCGACAACTGGTTTTTCCAGTTATCGAACTCATTAATTACCTTCTCCACCGCCTGAGTCTCCGTTCGTTCAAGGTTGGGGTTGGGGTTAGTCAAAACCGTTTTTCCCGTCCGGAGGCTCAAGCTCGGCTGGCTCGTCCCCTCAGTGACGGCGTAAAGCGCGTGGGACTTTAACGCACTCCCGCCTCCCCTTTTCTCATCGGCGCTTTAAGTCCCTTGCATACAAAACATGAGTCGTATTTGACTCCCGGTGTCTTGCACACCTGACAATAAAGCGCCCTCTGGGCTTTCTTCGGGCAATTGCGCGAGTAGTGTCCCTTCTGGTTGCAATTGTAGCAGATGTTCGATCTACAATCCACTGCCCTGTGCCCAGGTTTCTGACAGGAGAAACACACTCCCACAAACGTATCACTAGGGCCTCCGATCGGCCCGTTTGCGTTTCTCGACGCATTCGCGTTTCCGGTGTTTCCGTTCGTATTTCCAGAATTTTGTGGCGGCCCCGATTGGCCGCTATTCTGCTGCGCTCGTTCGCTCTCCCGGCTTCTCATCAGCTCGATCAGCAGCTACTTCAGCTCGCTGATTTCCGATTTGGCCGGTCGTTCCGTTGTCGCCGCAGCGACCTCTGCTTTCTCTCTCGTTTCCTCCTTACTGTTCTGCGGTTTCTTCCCTTTCCCTCCCTCTGCTGAACTCTCATCATAACCGCGCCTATTGTCAGATTTTCGGATCGCTGATAATTGATCCCGTTTTCTTATCGCTTCCGTATGCCGCTGCTGGTATGCGCGATTTCTCTCTGGTTGGCGGTGGCTCGTACCGCGCGTCCAGGTCTCGGAGCTTTTCGTACTCCCGGCCCGCTCGTTCTAGATCTCTATATGAATTTTTTCTCATATGCAACATGGTACTTCTATAAATTGGAAGCAGGTTCCGAAAAATCCTGTCGACCTGCCTCACCTCCGTAGGTACAACCTTCAAGTATCGGACGATTGATTTGAATTTTGACAGGAATGTTGAAAATTTCTCCGATTCGTGTTGTTTACGCGCTCGTAGCTCTCCCCACACGTCCTTATCGTCCATCTCGACCACGAATCTGTGCCTGAAGGCTTTTGTGAATCTGCGCAACGTTTCGATTTCCGCTTTCATCGTCCGAAACCAATCGGCTGCGCCCTTGTGGTGGAGCACGCTCGGCATCGACACCAGCAACGCAGAGTCAGGGATCTCTACACTCGATCTGTAATCTTCCAGTCGTTCTAAAAATTCTATCACGTCAACCGATCCGTCGGCCGCGAATCGCAGCTTCCAGTCGCGCATCGATTTCATGCACCCGTGGCTCATTTGTAATGAGCTGCGCTCTACTGGGTTCGTTCTCACTTTGGCGATCGGTGATACCATTTGTTCCACGTTAAGCTCGTCCTCGTCTGAATCTGACAGTTCTAACGCGTTATTATGGCTGTTCACGTCCGCTGATACCGGCATTGATACACGATGCTTCGAGTCGCGTACTGTCATCTTGCCCCGCTCGATACGTGTGCTCGTTCTCGCGTTTGTCATTGACGGTAATATCGGCCGCGCGTCGAAGTCATCCTCATCCGACTCCGACAACGCCAGCACATTCACGTTCATATTCGGTTCTACCGTATTCGACACGGGACCCTTTGATTTGCGCGTGTTGATTTTTCGTCGCGCTTTCCACTCAATACGCGTGCTCGTTCTTGTATCAGACTCGCTTCCGCTTCTGGACGTCATGTTCGAATCGTCCAGTTCGTTCATATTGGGTCTGGGTATAATTTGTTTCGGCCGCGCACCCTTCCCTGATGTTGGTCCTCCCGACCCACCTGGGAGTGCCGATCGATTTTCGAGAATGAATTTTTCAATAGCTACCCCTTCCGGTAGCTTTAGGTACTCGAGAATGTCCGCCGTTTTTCTACTGGTCTCTTCCGAATTAAGTTCTTTTCCGCGCCAGTATTCTTCCCCGCGTCTGTATCATTCGCTCCCTCACTCTCGGCCTCTTCGCCGTCGCTTACCATTGTTCGTTCTACTATGGGCGGCGCTTGGTCCTTTTCATCGTCCGCGAACCACGGCGCCCCCTCAACCTTCGCTTCTTCCATCTCCCATCTCAAAAACCGTTCTTTTTGTGTACGCAGCTTTTCCGTAACTGCGATTCCCGCTTTCTCTAGTTTTCTTCGAGCTACTTCTTTATTCATCTTAATTATTGTTGTGAATCGTTCGTTCCAGTTATCTACCTTCAACAACTCCTCCATGGTCTCTTTGTACAGTTTTACGTCACCGTTTGCCATTTTGAATAGTTGGTTTATTATTAAAATCACTTGAAATAATTACTCTTCAACCACGCGTCGCGACACACTAATTCATCAAATTGTGACAAAAGAAAACTAAAAAAACTGAAAGGTGAAATTCGAAAATTAAAACAGAGACTAAACACTGATAATTATAATAATTATTTGACTTTGCTTCCGATCATATCAAACGAACCAACTCGACTAATAAAATTATACAATTTGGCCGGCAGGACAATATTCATCAACTCGTTAACTCTCTTAATTCACCGCTACCCACTCGTACACGCTGTCAACTGTCCCGCTTACCCACACAAAATTATCAAATCGAGTATCGGCTCTCTCGATAATTCGAGTTACGTTCTTAATTGGAGTTATTCTCCGTCTTGTACATACGTAGTATATCTTCAATAATATAATAAATCACTCAAATCGCAATGATGGAGGATGGAGGAGTGTAAACTCCGTCGAGGACCACGATTGTGCGATATTAATAAATATATATGTGAAACAAAATATTAATCAATATACATGTTCATACAATACCAATAAAATCATGTATTATTATCTGGTTCGTTCAATTATACTGAATATTCTCTGGTTTGGTTCAATTTCCAATGATCGTTCATCCTTTGGTTGTGTGCTAAGAACACTAACCATCCGAATATGCGATATATTGAAAATTGAAATAATCGTAAGCAGAGACAAAAAAAAAACGAAAACTCAAAGGAAACTATCACTCACGCTCGAAAAAAAAAGAGAGAAAAATCGAATTCGAAAAATAATTAATCACAAAAAAAATTATTAACAATTTAATTTATTAAAAATTGGCAAAAGACCCAAGGACACTGTCACTCACGCTTGAATGAAGAAGAAAAGGCAAATAAAAATTGAATTTGAAAACTAATTAATAACGAAAAAAAATTATCAACAAATTCATGTATCAACAATTGAATACGTCCACAACCACGAGCTCATTCCACTATGCACGATTCAATTATTCTCGAAATTGGCCGGACTCGATGAGCAAACTACCAAGATTCGAATTTGTTCATCAATAACAAGTTAATTCTCCAAAAACCGTAATTTGTTGTAACAAAAGTGCTTACTCGTTGTCCAACCCAATTCCAAAAACAATATAAAAATCGGCAAATTCGGATAAATTTTGAATCGAATTGATGAATAAACAATCATATTAATTGTTTAATTATTGTTCGTTCCATGTTATTGTTCAATGACCGCATCGTCGTTCTGTAACAATACTTTAATCATCCGAAAAAAACCGCTGCCAAGTGCCTCAGCAGTATGCTTTCTCAAAGTATTGCAATTGAACCTCAACTTGCATTAATCACCACTCTTTGAGAAAGCAAAATGAACCTCTAACTCATTTCCTCCACTCTATAGTAACGGTTGCTATGGTAAATATCCGAGCTTCGGTGTTCTTACTTCTTAGTCGTCAACAGTTCCGAAAATAGACCTCTAACTGACTTTTCCCACTCCATAGTAACGGTTGCTAAGGACGTAAACAATGGTTGCTATGGTAAATGTCGGAGCTTCGATGTTCTTACTTCTTAGTCACCAATAGTTCCAAAAATGGACTTCAAACTGACTTTTCCCACTCCATAGTAACGGTTGCTAAGGACGTAAACAACGGCTGCTATGGTAAATGTCGGAGCTTCGACGTTATTACTTCTTAGTCATCAATAGTTCCGAAAATGGACCTCCAACTGACTTTTCACACTCCATAGTAACGGTTGCTAAGGAAGTAAACAACGGTTGCTATGGTAAATGTCGGAGCTTCGATGTTCTTACTTCTTAGTCATCAACAGTTCCAAAAATGAACCTCCAACTGACTTTTCCCATTCCCTAGTTACGGTTGCAACCGATATAAACACCGGTTGCTAGAGACATCAACAATGGTTTATACGGGAAAGGTCTCTTTGATTGTTATAGAATCCCATAAATATACAAACCCAAATGATCATTTATCATGAATTATATGGGAACTTATCGAAAACACGCTAGCAACGGTTGCCATGGTATCAAACAACGGATGTTGCTGAAGACCGAACTCGGTTCACATCTGCCGGTGACCGACCTGTGTGCAAAATTTCAGGACGATCGGACCATTCCTTCGAAAATTAACGTACGACAAAAAAAAAGTCAGTCTGAAGCTGAATTTTGTATCTCCATAGCAACGGTTGCTAGGAGAATAAACAATGGTTGTTCCAAAATGAATGTCTTATCGATTCTCATCGATCGTCGAAAGAATTCGAGACCCATCGTGCATTGATGATGATTTTTGGAGCTTTTATCAAAAACACGTTAGCAACGGTTGCTAGAGAAATAAACAACGGAATTGGCTGAAAATTGAACTCGACCGAGATTTTGCGGCGACTAACCTGTGTGCAAAATTTCAGGACGATCGGACAATTCCTTCGAGAGTTATCGTACGACAAAAAAAAGTGCACGTACGTACATACATACAGACATTTTCGGATTTCCATGTTTTTCGACCCGTAGATTACGAAAATCGAGGTCCCGAAGTCCGATTCGGTGGGTCGATTTTTACCCCGTTACAAAGCTTTCTCTTTGAGAAAGCAAAAAAAATTCTAAGTCCCGAAAAATTTCTGAGTTCACAAATTCAAATTCAAATTTCCCGCAAAAGATTCAAACTAGGTAGATAACTAGACTCTACTTGACCGTCCGACTCATTACCATACGACCACACTGTTTTACCATACGCCGGCGCTCTCACTTATTGACACACCTATGCTCGTACCGACCCGACCACGTGGCAAAATTAATTTGCCCAACCTCAAAAATTTTCCTTCGTTCTATTTATTCCTCCTTGGTATGATAATTGATTATTGATATGTTGATGGTCTTCCTTCCTTTCTTCTCGTTGAATGGTTTATGGACCTTTGACCTCAATTTTGAGCTATCTAGAGATGTTTTAGAGCAAAGACTCAAGAGAACTTTTTTACTGGAAAAATGCCAATTTTTTTAGAAAAATTGGTCCCAGGGTCATTGGTAGAGAGCTATCACTTAACTTCTTTCCAGGCTTAAAACTGGTCAAAAAGTGGTTTTGATCACCCGCAGCATAATGTCATACATACCAAAAGGAAGCTTATTTTATTACCAAACTGTCCTGACTAGTCGCAGAGTGCTGCAATAGATCGATTTTTTGTAATCAACCAATACATTATGAGAATTAATGAAAATATTCTAAAAATGGGTGACCGCATACGCCACTTATATGTGAACTAAATTTATTAAAAAAGACACGGTTCACGACTTTTCACTCTGGGTTTGGATACTAAAGTAGTCAAATTGTATCCAAGTACAAGTGCCACGAAACAATCAAATTCTATGAGAAAACCAGAGTAACAAGCATACTTATAGCGGCGTATGCGGTTACCCATTTTTAGAATATTTTTGTTAATTCTCATAATGTATTGGTTGATTACAAAATATAGATCAAATGCAGCACTCTGCGACTAGTCAGGACATTTTGGTAATAAAATAAGCTTTCTTTTGGTATGTATTACATTATGCTGCGGGTGATCAAAACCACTTTTTGATCAGTTTTAAGCCTGGAAAGAAGATAGCTATAAGTCTATCAATGACCCTAGGACCAATTTTTCTAATAAAATTTGCATTTCTCCAGTAAAAAAGTTCTCTTGAGTTTTTGCTCTAAAACATCTTTAGATAGCTCAAAATTAAGGTCAAAGGTCCTGAAAAAATGTCTAATATTGCAAACTCTACCACTTTGAGCCTCTGTCAGGATGGGACATATGGTCTAAAAAATTCTGAAAATATTCAGGGAACATGATGGAGTCTTCTAGGATTCATAAAAGAAATTTCAGAATTTCTTTTCATTTTCACTCTCTCACTTGACAGACAATCACCCATATATATATATATGTATATATGTCAAAGCAAATGGGAGGAATAAGGAGCTGAGCTCCGTCAGGGCAACAAAATCAAATCAATAATAAATTATAAATAAAGAAAAATTTCAGGAGGAATAAGGAGTTATGCACTCCGTCAGGGGGCTGATTAATTTAATTGAGCAGAGTGATCACTGCTATTACTTTCATCACTGCTCGTTCGCCGCTCAGGAATTTGTTCCGAGCTTCACTGCATGTAAACCTGCGCGGCACAGCACCTGCCGGCGCACGTAAACACGCGGGGCAACAACACTCGCCCCGCGCCACGTTCTCGCGATCACCTCTGCGCGCTCGCCACCAAGGTCGCTTCGCGGTAACTCGCGACTGCGAATTCCTTCGCCCAAATCAATTATAACTATTTTTTCTCGCTCGTTCTGATTTTTGCTCACGCACGCACTCTCCGCTCGATTTTTCCCCCCGATCACGACCGCGAAACTCACGTTAACGGCGCCAATCTGCGACCTGATGCCCGTTCGCACCAGGTTGCACGAGGACTACACGCGCGTACACAGGTATGGCTCTAACCGCCGGACACTCCGTATTTCCATACGGGCCCCAGGAGTGCCACGGCTAGCTCGCGAGCACGGGGGATCTTACGTGGGGGACGGCCGCGCGCGGAGACTAGAACGGAGTCTACCCACGCATTTCGCACTGGCCGAGACGTCGGGGGGGTGGCGAGGGGAGAGGCCCGAGCCAAGGCCGAGGCCCGTCGTTCCTAGGGTGTGCTGGCGCGCTCGCCAACACACACGTTCTCGTGGGGGGGACACCGGGGCCGCGACGTGCACAGCAAACCTGGCTCGACCGACCGTTCTCTCTGCTCAGCTTGCTCGGCTCTGCTGCTGACTGCTGCTCGGGTCGCTGGTGGCCGCGTCGTCGTCGGCCTCGGCATCCTGGACACGTACTCGCGCACAAGCTCACGTAGGGACTCGGCAACTCGGGTGTCTCGCGCGTCGCGTGTTAAAGGCTGCGGGCACCGGACGAGAATGGCCGTCCGCCTCGTGCTCGCTTGCGGCCTCGTACCGCTGGAACTATCGTGCGCCGCGGCTCGCGTACGCGCTGGAGAGTGCTGGCCAAGCTGGCGGCTGCCGTACTGGACGGATTGGAGAGGAGCAGCCTCTCCGTCTACAGTGACGGGTTTCCCCATCACAATTTTTCGCCGGTTCGTTCCAGAATCACGCAGTTGCCTATCCATTTTGGTGCTAGTCCTGCGTTGTATCCATCTATCGCTTCGTAAAGAGAAAAGTTCTTTATATATACCTTGTCTCCTGGTTCTAGGATTTCTCCGTGTGTGTTTCTGCACGGTGGGTGTAGCGTTCTTGCTGATTTGTTGCGTCCATGATGCGCTGGTCCCTATTCGTGGTTCTGTTGTTCGGTACTTCCCCGGGACACGTTATGGTGTGACCGAGTAATAGTTGGCTGGGAGTTTATCGGGTGGCCGCGTTCTTTCTTCGTCTGAGTGAGAACAAGATCAAGGGGATCGCCTTGTCCCAGTGGTTTTGCGGGCCGTCTTTGAGGTATATCCTCCTGCCCTTTTTTATCTCCTGGTTACGGCGCTCCGTGGGATTTGCCTGAGGGTGGTATACCGGTGTTGTTCGTGGCTCCGCGCCCCAGGTTTGGCAGATTTCGTGCCATTTCCGGGACTGAAACTGGGGCCCGTTGTCCGATAAAATCGTTTTTGGGTATGCCCAACGCGCGAATACCTCGTTTTCTACGATTAGTAGATCGTTCTCGTTTCCGCATTAGCGATTGGAAACGCCTCGACCCATCGTGAAAACATGTCCGCGACGACCAGTAAGTATTTCTTACCCCGTGCAGAGCGGGGATAAGGGCCCATTAGATCCAGTGCCACGTCCACCCAGGGCGTGCTTGGTTCGCGTGGTTTGGGTGCTGGGTCGTTGAGGGGGCGCGACGCTTTAGCGCGCGCGCACGTCCCGCAGTGCGCGACGTGATTTCGCACGTCATTTCACTATCCGGGCCAAAAACATACATCTCGTATCGTGCATAGTGTCTCTTCCATGCTTGGGTGTCCTGCGAGGTGGTCGTCATGGTAGTAGTTCAGCATCTGCGGTCTGAACGATTTGGGAATATACAGCAGCGGCGGTCTTCCGTCCTGTTCCCAATGCCATGCGTCGTCAATCCTTATCAGTTTCCCGTTTTTCTGTGACTGGTCTCCCCTTGTCGCTAGGGACTGCTGTAGCCAGGGGTCGTCCTTCTGCAATCGTATTGCTTCCCCGACGACGTTCTTCCTGTTTATGTGTGCGCAGCTCATCTCCGGCTGTTGCGGCTTTGGCTCGGGTGGTGTCATTCGCTCGAGTGGCTCGGTGTCCTCGGTGAACGTTTCCTCCCCCGGCCTACGATACAGAGCTTCGAGTAGCTCGTTTTTCCTGCCTGGCACATGTTCGATGTCCATTTTGAAGGAGGACATGTACGTCGCCCAGCGGAAGAGCTTGCCCTTGTCCTCTTTCACGCGATGTAGCCAGGTAAGCGTGCGGCTGTCCGTGCGTAGCGTAAAACGCCTGTCTTCTATGAGGGCGCGGTACTTTTGAATTGCCCATACGACGGCTAGGCATTCTTGCTCGTTTGCGTGTAACCTGCTTTCGCGTGGGTTGAATTTAGCGGACGCGTATGTTATCACGCGTTTTTCTCCCGTATCTCCTAATTGGTATAAGACTGCGCCCATGCCATTGGCGCTGACATCCGTCTGTATTACGTTACGTATTCACGTAGCCAGCGAGAAAGTTGCGAGAAAAGTTTTTCCGAGAAAGCTGCGGATTTCTTTTCGGTTTTGCGGTGTCTCTGCCTCTAAAATATCCCTAACCTTCTCCGGGCTGGCAGACTTTCCATCTGAATTAACGCGATGTCTTCAATGTTCCAGCGATGTGCTGCCAAAAGAGCATTTTCCCGGGTTGATTGTGAGCCCGTACGTCCGAAATCGTTCGAAAATGAGCCCGAGGTGCATGATGTGTTCCTCGTATAAATTCGAGAAAACAATTATATCGTCAAGATATCCTATGCAGAATATATATACGTATCCCGCGAGTACTTTTTGAGTGATAAAATTCGTGTATTCGGCTACGGCGTTTTTCAGGCCAAAGCTCATTACATTCCATTCGTAGCACCCGCCGTCGGGTGTTACGAATGCCGTGTACTTACGCGATTCCTCCGAGAGTGGTATCTGCCAATATCCGTGTTTCGCGTCGATGACAGACATTATGGTAGCGTTTCCAATGTCTTTTAGTGCTTCGTGAATGATGGGCATCGATTGTGCGACGTCCTCGGTGATCTCGTTCAGCCGTCGGTAGTCGATACAAAAACGCCACTTCCCGTCTTTTTTTTCTGGAGCGTGACCGGAGAGCAATATTTCGAATTCGACGGCGTAATAAGTCCATCGGCGAGTAGTTGTTTCACCTGTTCGCATATCGCAGCCTGGTTGTCCGCAGATGGTTTTAATCTAAATGGTCGCTCCTCTCTTAGCCGGATCACACATTCGGTGTGTCGCGTTTGCCGAAGAGGTTGGCCGTTGTAAAATATCTCTGCGTGTCATCACAATCATAAATTCTACATGCTTCATACTGGGAAGGCCGGCGTCGTCGGGCTCCAGAATCACCGGCCCCAGTACGAAGTGCTCGAGGAGGGAGGAAAAGAGGCCGTAGCCGGGCACCGGGGAAAACCGACGGCACCGGAAAAACCGGGACAAGCGGGTGTTCCTTGGGCCCTCACAACCCCGGGTTGAGCCGCTGAAGCTACAGCCCCGGGACGAGGTGCAACGGGCGACAGAGGCGTCCATGACGTCCGGGGAGCCATGCTTGTCTCGACAGGCGGACCTGCGGGACGAGCTGGAGCGATGGAAGAACCGCGCAACCGAGAGCGACGAGGACGGTGGGTCGTCATCGGCCATCCGGAGCTGGCAACCCCTTGAGCGGGAGGGGCGGGCTGACACGACGGCCACCCTGCTGTCGGCGCAGGGAAGCAGTTGCGGGTGGACAGGGTGCGAGAGAAACGAGGGGCAAGTACGATCCAGCGAGAGGAGGGCCCAAGGCGGCGCAACCGGGGGCTGCGGCGGTTTCGGGTGCGGTGCACCGCATTGGGAGGGGTCGATTGTATGATAGTGGACCCAGCGCTGGACCCGCCCGACTACTCGTGCTTTTCGTACTGGGGATTGATGCACGGGAGGCGCGGGTGCCTGAACCCGGTCGGCTGGAGTTTTTGTTTAAACTGCGACCGCCGGGACGTGTCGACGTCACCCGGTGCCCGCACTGTGCGGAGGCGTACCGGTGATGGATGGGCGCGCGGCAGTGGATGCCGCGGCCGACATCCCCACCGAGAACCGACCGTAGCCGCAGCCGAAGCCTGATGTGCGCATATGCAGCATGGCTGCTCGGAACGGGCAGGACCCCGAGATGGTGCGGTATCTCCTCACCCAGAAGCGACGGGAGCGGTTGGTGAGTCCCGCCGTGGGCAGAACCACACCCCCGTCCCAGAGCGACGCGCCGCCGTAGATTCGGCCAAAGGGGGTCGTGTGGCGTCGTGCGCCGCTCCTTCACCGACCAAACTTTAGTTCGCAGTTCGTCGTGCAGACGAACGTCAGCGATATCCGCCTCGGCACTGTACTTACCCAGATAATCAACGGTGAGGAGCGCGTTCTAGAGTTCGCCAGCCGCGTGCTCACGCCGGCTGAGTGGAACTGTACAGTGGCAGAGAGGGAATGCCTGGCCGTGCTTTGTGCTAGTCGCAAATTCCACCCCGACGTCGAGGGCTACGATATCAAAGTGGTCACGGACCACAGTAGCCTCCGTTGGCTATGCAACCTCCAAAACCCGACGAGCCGCCTCGCCCGCTGGGCGCTCGAGTTGCAGGGCCAAATGTACGAGGTAGAGCATTGGGAAGGCGCGCTGAATTACGTCTCCGACACGCTGTCTCGGATGTAGGAGGGAGAAAAGAGTGTCTGCGCAGCGCTCTCCTCAACGGTCTGTACCGGAGCTCACTGGTACAGAGAGTAATTCAATGAAGTAGCCGACGAATCGAGCAGCCACCCGCAGTGGAAAATCGTCGGCGAGCAGTTTTATCGATTTCGCCCGGATCAAGAACTGTGAAACCTCTTGGGAATCGACGACAGTTTGGGGAAGCTTGTTGTAAGCCAAAAGGAAAAAAATCGAGTTTCCCAAGAGTGTCACGACAGAGCGACAGCCGGGCACCTTGGAAGGAAAAAAACCCGTGCGGCCGAGAAATCTATTAGCCGCGGATGCAAGTAGGTAGCGAACTACATGCGCGGTAGCCATATTTGCCGGCAGTGCAAAGTCGAGCAGCGCGAGCCAGCTGGATTGATGTGCTGCCGAATAATCGAGCGACCATGGCAAGTCGTCGCTTCCGATATTTCCGGACCATATTATGGTATATATTCTAGGACCGCCGCCGAATATGAGTATATCTTCGTATTCGAAGATTCATTCACTGGATGGGTTGAGTGCATACTGTTCAAAAACGTCAACGGGAAAACGATCTGGAAGAACTTCCATGATCGCGTGATTCTTCGTTTCGGGACGCCAGAGGTTTTCCATTGCGATAACGGGACCGAGTACAAAAACCAGCTCATGTCCAAAGCCCTGGCCGAAACGGGAATCCGACGATCGTTCAACCCGCCTCACCGCCTACAGGCAAATTCTGTTGAGAAAATAAATCGCACGTTCAAGTCGATGATCGAGTCTTATTTAGATGAAAATCATAGGAAATGGGACGAAAATACGCCAAAAATCAATGTTTGCCTACAACACGGCAAGCCAGAGCTCTCTTGGCACAAGCCCGGCCATGATGAACTACCGGCCGGCAGCTCGAGCCTCCCGGAGCACTCCATCGACAGCGCTATATAATCGCCATCGAAGAGCAACAGGAGGAAGCGCTGGAAGAATCGAGAGACTGGCTCGAAAATCTGCCAGATATTCAAGTGAAAGCAGCCGCCGAGGCCCAAGCCGCCCAGGAACGGCAGGCTAAGTATTACGACGAAAGACACCGTCCGTGTACTTTCGAAGTGGACGATCTCGTATGGAAAATTAACGAAGTGCTCTCCAAAGCTTTTGAAGGTATGACCGTTAAGTTCGCTCCAAATTTCTCCGGCCCGTTTAGCCACCTATTTCTCAACCACCGGGGAATGCGAGCGCGCCGAGCGATTCGCCCAAAAGCGAGACGGGGGCAAAGATACGCTGAAGATTGCGAGCGAAGGAGCGAGTGAGAGCCCCGCAGCAAACGCCGGCGATCCTCTCGAGCCTCCGCCGGCGCAAGCGGTGCACCCGCCACCAATCCGCGCCTTTATCTCCGCGAAAACTCCGCTCCGCTCCTCGAAGCGAACGTATTATAGCGCGTCTGAGTCGCCGTTGTGTCCAGTCTCACTCTGGCTTTTGCTTTGGCTTTCGTTTTGCTTTGTGTGTTGATTTCCTTTTTTTATTTTTGTCATAAACATCCTATGACCAATCAAGCTCCTGATCCTCATCTTCTGTTAGGTGGGTTTTCCTCTCTAATATAGCGAAATAACAGTGAAACATGGACACCATCCCCAAGAAGTGGGTACGAGAGGCAGTCGAGCCCATCAGCGCCAGGCTGTTGCGCTGGGCCGCACACCACCTCAGCACGATGGAGACGGTTCGGACCGTCACGGGGGTCCTCAAGGCCCTTGTGGACTGGCTAGATGAGTCTGAAACAGAGCCGGAACCGATGGCCGAAGAGCTCGACGCTGAGGGGGCCCAGGGAGAAGAGGCTCCAAGTCCGGGAGCAGCCCCTTGACGCCCCAACTGCGGGCCGAAGGTGGAGGGTTCGGCGTGGGCCAAGCCCCCCCCCCCCACCCAAATCACCCAAATTGGGTGCCAACGAGGAGTGGCGCAAGCTATTGCCGACACTCACGGCCGCCTAGGAGGGCGCCGCCCAGCAAAAGGAAAGAGCAGCGGGAGCAATCGAAAGCTTCCGCAAGATCCGTCGGCGCTACGAAGATCGGGCCAAGAAACTGTCGCGCGACTAGTCCCGCGACATGATCGACTGGCGTGATATCGATGGTCAGTGGTGCAGAACACCGGGGCTCCGCAACACCAAGGACTGCCCCAACCGTGACTGCTACGACGAGCCTCACCACTGGAAGTAGCCGCAGGCGGGGAACCATGGGAGCCCACGCTGGGCGCTGGGGCCCATATTTTTTTCATACGTTCCTTATTTCCTCTTCTCTTTCTCATATTTTCCTAGATACTTTTGCTGAATAAATACATTTAAATTCAACGCTCCCCCGTCCTCAAGTCCACGGAGAAGTCCACCTTCCCGATTTTCCTTATTCTGAGCCGCATGAAACGCGAGGCAAATCTCTTTTCGACGTCACAGCCTCAGGTTCCGTCTGTTAGGGGGTTCTAACGAGTAGCGCTCGCACTCGTTATGTGCCTTGCGAGTGATCGGGGACCGGGAAACTATTGATACGCCCCTTGTGACCCACGACCGGGATCGATCATCACGCGATCCACGCCACGCTACCGTGCTTCTCCACATTCAACCCCGCGACGCCTTCGTCTGGAACAGTGAACCGCAAGTGCCTATGTGTATGCCCAAGCTTCCGCGGGTAAGGCTTCGCAGCGCATTTTGTCCCGAAATCAACAAGAGGGCGAGCTACGCGAAACCAGCCCTCAGCTCACGTGAGTGCGCGAAAGCCCTGGCGGCATTAGCACCGCCAGGCATTGTAGCTTGATAGTATCATTTTCATTTAATAAACCGTATTATTCGTCAACCGAGCCTCCTGTTTTCTCGCGTTTCGAGCCGAGCTTTCTGTCCCGATCTGACTCATCCCTCCTCCGCGGTCTCGGTGAGCCTTCAGCTTGCCGAGAATATGCTGAGATATCTGGACGAGCATCGACGAGGATGATTGGCAGCAGCGAGCGTCAGCTGACCAGAGAAGGGGCGTGAATTGCATGGCATAAGGTCCGGCCGCCCCCAACGATCTCATCCTCTGGGCGGCGATCAGCTGCATTTTTCCTTTCCCACCGACAACCCCAATAACCACGCGCCTTGTAACGAAGCGTCCCTTTACAATACATATATACATGAGATTTTAATTTCTCTCCAATATTTGAAAAAATAATGGCCACGAAAGGTACATCGAGTGTGCGGGTTTTCACTCCACTTGTAAACCTCTATTTTGAAATTAGTGAAACGATCCGGAACCATTAGTATTCAAGAGAGTTACTAGAGTCTATATATGGTATTCAATATTTCTCCTTTAGTCAACATGATGAAGTTATAACTCCGGATAAAGCACTCCCCACAATAATGATATTCGATGATATAGCTTGTAAAAGCAAGATAATGTAAGATCATTCTTCTGAATGGGCAGACACAAGAATGTTGATTATTTTTATCTTTGTCAGTTATATGCACATGTTCCAAAATATCTTGTAAGAATTATACAGTGATTGACGAAGATATGCCTGTGACTGATGGCCGATACCGCATGGGTTTCGGTCATTTTGCTATGAATATATCGTCGCTTGGGAGGAAGAACGTTCCATTTCAGAAACTTGCTATAAAAAGTTCCATTTCAGAAACTTTCTATAAAAAGTGCCATTTCAGAAAAAATGTATAAAAAGTGCCATTTCGGAAAATTTCTATAAAAAGTGCCGTTTCAGGAGAAATTTTTTCCCTCGGAGTTTTTCTGACTTCGGGGATGATGTCGTATGCATGTCTCTGTATGTACATTTGTGTATGTGTGTGTACACGTCTGAAAATGATAACTTGATCACACGTCGAGACGTGATACTCTGAAAGTAAACTATTTACATTACATATTTTCTTCATCGATGGATTTGGATGAAAATTGGTATCTATATGTTTTTGAGGTCGCTGATTACGAATCCGACCTCAGATTTTAAAAATTCGAATTAGAGCCTCTAAGATCACCTAAAAAAAATTTGAAAAGGTACTGGATTTTGATGAAAATTGGTATGCGTGGGTTTTTGAGTTTGCTGATCACGAAACTGAACTCAAATTTTGGAAATTACAATCAGAGCCTCTAAGATCACCTGACAAAAACTTGGAAAAAAATGGAATTTTGTTGGAAATTAGTATACGTGGGATTTTGAGGTCACTGATTACGAACCCGACCTCAAATTTTAAAAATTAAAATTAGAGCCTCTAAGATCATCTGACAAAAATTTGGAAAAAAATGGAATTTTGTTGAAAATTACTATACATGGGATTTCGAGGTCGCTGATTACGAATCCGGCATCAAATTTCAAAAATCAAAATTAGAGCCTCTAAGATCACCTGACAAAACTTTGCCAAGATACTGGATTTTGATGAAAATTAGTATACTCAAGTTTTTGAGGTCACTGATTATGCATCCAGCCTTAGATTTTAAAAATTCGAATTTCACCTCTAAGATTGCCTACCGAAAGTTTGAAAAGATACTGGATTTGAATAAAAATCGGCATCCATGGTTTTTTTTGAGGTCACTGATTACGAATCCGGCCTCAGATTTAAAAAATTCAAATTAGATCGAGCCTATAAGATCACCTGACAAAAATTTGGAAAAAAAATGGAACTTTGTTGAAAATTAGTATATATGGGATTTCGAGGCCGCTGATTACGAATCCGGCCTCAGATTCTAGAAATTCGGATTTAGCCTCTAATATTGCCTACCGAAAATTTGGTAAGATACTGGATTTTAATAAAAAATGGAATCCATGGGTTTTTGAGGTCGCTGATTACGAATTCGGCCGCAGATTTCCAAGATCCAATATAGACCATTCGAGAAAATACACTGGGTCTTGATGAAAATTATTATAT
Source organism: Aphelinus atriplicis (assembly GCA_020882685.1). Classification (NCBI taxonomy): domain Eukaryota; kingdom Metazoa; phylum Arthropoda; class Insecta; order Hymenoptera; family Aphelinidae; genus Aphelinus; species Aphelinus atriplicis. Next base: position 34,979 of record JAJGQD010000038.1, read on the forward strand.
GAGGGTTTTTTGGGAGTCAATCAATGGTTAAAACAGTATAATACAGTAGAATTCGTATGTTTTTCTGGCTTTGTCATATGGTATTCAGATGCTGATTCGCATCTTACGGAAACGATATTATCCAATTTTTGAAGATTTATAATATCATTTATATGTAGTCATTTCAAACTGCAACAGGTGGTTGTTAAACTTAAAGTAGTAAAACGTTGTGAAAATTATTATTCACTAGTCAGAATCACTCACTCACTATCGCTCGCTCGTGTCTTTCATTTGCTCTATTATAAATATGGATGAACATTGAAATTTTTAATTGTTTTATCGATAAATAATTTAATTAAAAAACAAAATTGTCTATCTCCCCACCATTTTCGTTCACAGAGAATACGCCCACGCATGAATATTATTAAATTTGTCGATTCGGATGTAGGATGCGCCCCGGCTTCTCTATCGATCTGCTCGAACATATTTTCAGAAAATCAACCCTTCGTACGTTTTTAAAAGGGGATCCCACCCGGACATCGGTAAACAATTTTTTAAATTCTCCATACGCCCACCATAACTTGAATTTTTCAAAATTTTTTTCTTATGGAAATGTAGTCCTCGATCCCACCTTCCGATCTGCAATACCAAAGATACCTCGAAACTGTATAATTTTAGTTTAGCATGAATAAGAAAATTGACGAAAATGTTTGATTGTCACCACACCATTTTCTTCCACAAAGAATACGCCCACGCATCGATGTTTTCAAAGTTTCCAACATTATCTATAAAAGCGTTCAAGCTCCTCTAACGATCTGCTCGAAAAAAATTTTGAAGAATCAACCCTTTGTACCTTTCCAAAGAGGATAATACAGGAACATCGGTAAAAAATTTTCGATTGTCACCACACCATTTTCGTTAACAGAGATTACGCCCACGCATCAATGCTTTCAAATTTTTCAACATGAATTATGAAAGCGCTCAAGCTCATCTAACGATCGGTTTGAACAAAATTTCGAAAAATCAACCCCTTGTACGGTTTTGAAGGGGATAGTACGGGAACATCGGTTAAAACTTTTTTTAAATTCTCTATACGCCCACCACAAATCGAATTTTTCAAAATTTTCTTTCTATGAAAATGTAGTCCTCGATCGCACCTTTCGATCCGTCATACTAAATCTACCTCTAAATTGTATAATTTTGGTTTTGCATCATGGAGGAAATTGACGAAATTTTTTTTTATCACCACACATATTTTGTAGACAGAGGATACGCTCACGCATCAATGTTTCCACATTTTTCAACATGAATTATGAGAGCGCTGTAGCTTCTCTAACGATATGCTCGAACAAAATTTAGAAAAATCAACCCTTTGTACATTTTTAAAAGAGATAATACGGGAACATTAGTTAAACATTTTTTTAAATTCTCTATACGCCTACCACAACTCAGATTTTTCAAAATTTTTTTTTCTCAGAAAATGTAGTCCTCGACCCCACCTTCCGATCCATCATACTAAATCTACCTCTAAATTGTCATATCATTGTTTCCGAGAGCAAGAAAGGTGGACTAGAAAAATGTACGGATCCATCTTATTATTATGTAGATCATGCGAATCAGCTTCTGAACTCTACATGACAATACGTATTTTTTAAATCTGAGGCCGGATTCGTAATCAGTGACCTCAAAAAAAAACCATGGATACCGATTTTTATTCAAATCCAGTATCTTTTCAAACTTTCGGTAGGCAATCTTAGAGGTGAAATTCGAATTTTCAAAATCTAAGGCCGGATTCATAATCAGTGACCTCAAAAACTTGCGTATACTAATTTTCATCTAAATCCAGTATCTTGTCAAAGTTCTGTCAGGTGATCTTAGAGGCTCTAATTTTGATTTTTGAAATTTGATGCCGGATTCGTAATCAGCGACCTCGAAATCCCATGTATAGTAATTTTCAACAAAATTCCATTTTTTTCCAAATTTTTGTCAGGTGATCTTAGAGGCTCTAATTTTAATTTTTAAAATTTGAGGTCGGATTCGTAATCAGTGACCTCAAAATCCCACGTATACTAATTTCCAACAAAATTCCATTTTTTTCCAAGTTTTTGTTAGGTGATCTTAGAGACTCTAATTGGAATTTCCAAAATTTGAGTTCAGATTCGTGATCAGCAAACTCAAAAACCCACGCATACCAATTTTCATCAAAATCCAGTACCTTTTCAAATTTTTTTTAGGTGATTTTAGAGGCTCTAATTCGAATTTTTAAAATCTGAGGTCGGATTCGTAATCAGCGACCTCAAAAACGTATAGATACCAATTTTCATCCAAATCCATCGATGAAGAAAATATGTAATGTAAATAGTTTACTTTCAGAGTATCACGTCTCGACGTGTGATCAAGTTATCATTTTCAGACGTGTACACACACATACACACATGTACATACAGAGACATGCATACGACATCATCCCCGAAGTCAGAAAAACTCCGAGGGAAAAAATTTCTCCTGAAACGGCACTTTTTATAGAAATTTTCCGAAATGGCACTTTTTATAGAATTTTTCTGAAATGGCACTTTTTATACTTGTCAATCTGAAACGGCACTGTTTATAGAAAGTTTCTGAAATGGAACTTTTTATAGCAAGTTTCTGAAATGGAACGTTTTTCCTCCCAAGTGACGATATCACGATTATGGCAGAATCAAACAATCGCTAATTAAGCTTTGATGCGTCAACATGAATGGAATACGAAGAGGAAAGAATACCCTATAGCAGTTAGTGAAGGCAGTCGAGAAAAAGTATAATTTGTTGAAGTTTCAAAAAGATACGTTGCAGAAAGCTTGAGCTGATACTTTGAAAAAAACATTAATCGAGTGAAATGATTAAATCATCAAATAGTGCCAAGTATACGAAATTCATTAGTCTTCTGTTTAGACAGATAAAAGTGTTATGTGTACGGGGCTTTTATCTCGTTACAAGATTGCCAGTACTCGTGCTTGGATGGACTATGTAAGAGTATACTGGAATAAAAAAATTGGGGGAAAAAAAATCACAAAAGTATATTCCCCTTCAAATTCCTTTGTCTTCATTATTTCACCAATTTATTCATAAAAAATTTGATTCTGTATTATCATACCCAGAAGCGGAATTAGAATATGATAGTATACGTGTGGACTAGACCCATGCGATAGCAAGTTGTACATATAATGAGAGAATCAATGGCTACTCTAGCTTATTGTATGTGAGATGAGCCACCTCGTTTTACGGTGCGTTCTGTCCGTACTTTCCCCTCCTTTCATCAGCACTACATTGTTGCATTATGCTATGTGCATAATCATGAGAGATTAATCTATCATAACGTCATCATCTGATCCATTAGTAGAGAGAAGTTTGCCTGTTTAACCCGAAACAAGAAAAAAATGGAAACCGATTCCATTCAAAGCTTGCAAGACCATGAAAGGTAATTACAACTCGTTTAACTCCATCATTCGATCCATAAAATATTATTCAAATGTGTCGGAAGCATACAAAGGATACAAAATACGCTCCGAATGAAATGCGATAGTATGTAGAATAATAATAATATAATAATAATAATAATATCATGTCTGAAGGAATGAGTTGTAACGTCCCGCCAATCTTTATACGATTTTTCAATTGACCCTAGTAATATGCCTTGACTTCTATCCTATATATTGTAATTAGAAATTAAGAGAAGGTGTGCTCTTAGAAACAGCAAGTCTTTTGCGTCGCAGTAGAGACAGACTCACTGTTATCAAACGCATGCCACATTACCTTATACTGGAAATATCATAAGAGTTACCGACTGCTGGCATCACCGCCTGCCGGTAGAGGAGAACGCCGGTTTATGGAGATCGGATAAAATCCAACTCTGTAGACCGACGTCTTTCTGACTTGCAGACTCAGGGTGTTGCCTTCAGACTATTCTGTAATACCGACACACGGTAATATCTAGCATCGATAAGTCATGCCGAAACACGATAATATCTAGCATCGATAAGTAGACTACTAAAGTAACTCTAGAATTAAGTCTCGATACCGACAAGGCTTACTGTAACACGTCACCCTTCATGCTGACACATCCCGCCTCACACAAATACTCCAGAGACATAACATCCTCTTGTCACTTGGACAAACATCCGTCGATTCACACATTCCAAGAACACAAACACCTACTCGTCACCCGAGACAAATCGCCAAAGACACAACATCTTCTCGTCACTCGAGATAAACACTCGTCGACTCACGCATTCCACAAACATCCTATCGTCACCTGAGACAAACACGCACGCCAAAACAACTCGACCCACGCACTCTCAGACAAACACTTCTCGTCAAAACAATCCCTGACGCATCCGCTTTCTCCTTCCCCCGATAACAACACGACCTCTACTCCTCATTGGTTCCCCACTAACGCTAGACACGCCCACGCGACTTCTGATTGGACAGAACCACCGCGCACACTTCCCGCGCATCCCCGCCGCTCACATTCTCCCACTCTTCCCACCACCTCGGCAGCTCAGTTCGAGCCAGCAGCGGAGTCAGTCGGAACCCCACAGTCAGTCTGATTGGTCGCGTCAGCCTGTATTGAGATTTTAGTTACGAATAAATAAAAAACTTTGAGAAATATTCCGTTGTGTTATCCGTTCCGCACTCATCCGTACCCGAACGACGCCTCGGCGGACTTGGAAGGGTCTTCGTTTGTCGTGCTCGCCTTCGCCTTGCCGAATTTTCAAGGGACGCACGGCGCAGTTGCAGTCAATCAGAAGGACGTCTCACCGAAATTCGGGAGAGTCCGCATTTGTCCGTCAGCCACCTCCGCCTTGCCGAATTTGCAACGGGACGTGCCCCATCGTCGACAGAAGTCGACAGTCAGTCAAGGAGTCGACAGCCAGCCAAGGAGTCGACGATCAGCCAAGGACCGACGTGCCCAGCCGGACACGTGCTGCCACCGCACAGCTCTACGCATTCGACGCACACGAGTAAGTACGAGAGTGCCATTTCATAGTCGCGAACAGCGTCGAGCCGTGTAACGACCGTCCCCTCACCTCCCGCGTTCCGCGTAAACTTGCGGCTACCGCGACAACGTGACGTCGGACGTAACATTTGGTGACAGCTGATGGTGGGATAGGTCATTTTTGGATTTAATAATGGAACCAGGAAAAATAGCGATCGATGCCACAGAAGTGGAACTGTGGCAGACTCAGCTCAAAAGCCAGAAGAAACGAATAGCGGATTCAAACGCAGAACTCGAAAAACGTGCCGCCGATGATAAAGCATGAAGAACGGAATTATAAAAACGTGAACAAACAATAACTGCACTCCGCGAGAAATTGACCCGCGAAACGGATCACCACTAAGAGAACGAATTAGAACGCGAACTCAAACGAATCGCGGCGGAGAATAAAGCCACTAGAAACAGATACGCGAGAGAACTCGAAGCAACACAAACAGCGTCTAGAGAGGGGATGCTTGAAGCAAGCAACCGGATACAAATCTTAGAAGAACAATTACGCTCGCAGAAAGAGAGACGCGAACAAAGCCGCAATATCCCGGGAATCACAGCAGCAGAACGCGAAGACCCAACCTCTGCTTTCATCACCGAAATGAATCGCATGACGCAAGAATTCCGCCGTACCACACAAGAGCTTCGCGCCCAGCTCGCTCCTACGAGACGTGATCGATAGTTTCTTGGACGTTATAAGACCAGGATTTAGACAACATATGGGAAGAGATATAGCAAAGTTCGCGCAAGCTATGGACCGCGCGTTAGCAGTCGAGAAACAGCTGGAGCGCGATCGCGTCAAACACAGCTACCAATGCGTCGAACGCCCCGGGATAAAAGGCGACCCGCCTCCACAACAGTCGATACCACAAGTAAAGCCAGAGCCAAACGCGAACGCGCCGCCTCGGGACGAAAATAATGCAATTGACATAAGTGATTCTATTGTAAAGAGATGGGCCACTTCAAATCCAGTGGCCCAGGCATTCGTTCTCAGGGCGAACCGAAGCCGTCAACAAGCCGCCCTGTCCACCTAGCGGAGGAGATGTCCTCCAGTTTGAATTAAGCAAAACTGGGGCGACACCAGTTATTATGTTGTATTCGCCTGATTTTAGGCATCACACGGGCGTCGAAGCTATAATCGATACGGGCGCGTGTTGCAATTCCATCAAATTAAGCGCTCTCCAACGCCATATAATGATACACGAAGACCGTAAACGGCGACTGAGAGGAATCGTGGGCACAGTAGAATCTCTCGGATTATGCAGAATTTAAATTCTAGGACGGACTCACGAATTCGTCGTAATGTCGAACCAATTCGCGCTAAAAACACCCGCGATCCTAGGAGCCACTTTCCATCGGGAAAGAAAGGTCTCAATCGAATTTGAAGAGAATTTTATGCGAGTAGACGATACGATTTTACCGTTCAAAAACATTTTTGTACAGCTAGATAATAGACTAGAACAAACGATCGAAATCCGCGTTGAAAATAAATTCAATCTAGTAGAAATTGAAATAATGAAACACACGACCCCGGATCGAGTGACGATAAAAGGCGGATTATACCCCGTCTCCGGACACCTAATTCAGATTGAGATCATCAATCACGACCAAACAAGTAAAATAACAGAAATTCCACAAATCCCTTTTCCGACATTCAAAGATCTTGTATTGGAAGATCTTATTGATCTCACGGTGCCTCCCGGCTACGTCATAGCAGGAACACCATCAAATATATCACATGAATCAGAATCAAATTCCGTAGAGATAGAACACGAACTCGAAAACAGCGAACGAGCTCCCGCCGACCCGATAACAATAGATAACATCCCGGAGGCATACGCGCCGAGTCACGTAAATAACCTTGATATCGGAGAGCTCATGGAAGATGAGTCAGTACGCGCTGTCTTCGAAGAATAATGGCAATATGCATCCGATCTCCAGGATGTTTACGAGACACTCATACTCTCGCCAGATATACCGTCGGGTGGACTGTTCGACGTAAACACATTTGACGTCTTGGACTCCGACGATACGGGGTACGTTGACAATGACGCACCACGAGCCGATAGAGTTCTGGCGGAAATGCCGACCGAATACTCGAATGATTATCACAGAAGCCGCCTTCAACAACTACTAGAACAAACCGCTGACATATTCCATTTACCCGGGAAACCGCTCCCCTGTACTAACGCAATCACGCATAAAATCAACATAACAGACGACATTCCAATCAATATTCGTCAATACCCCATTCCCCACGACCTGCAAAAGATAGCAGATGAACAAATGCAGAAGCTACTGCATGACGGCATTATCGTCCCCTCGGAGAGCCCGTACAACAACCCGCTCTGGGTAGTAACAAAAAAGGTTGACTTCAAGGGAAACAAGCAGTGGCGAACAGTAGTCGATTTCAGGAAGTTAAATGCGAAAACTCGGCCGTATAGACACCCGCTACCAATGACAATTTACATCATTGAAGAGGCCGCCGGAATGGAATATTTCTTTTGCCTCGACGCAAAATCGGGCTTTTATCTAATCGCCTTAGAAGCAGCCGCTCAGGAGAAAACTGCTTTTTCAACCACGGACGGTCATTATCATTTCACGCGGATGTGCTTCGGGCTACGTAACGCACCTTCCTCGTTTCAATGTTTAGCTAATAAAATCCTCGAACGTTTGAAAAATCGCTTACGAGCAAATGAAACAAAATTACAGCGTCCCGACAAGACCGGTAACAAAGGCTACATAGATGATTTCTATTCAGACTCAAATGCGAAGATATTGAGAACGAGTTCTATTTATTAGGCGATATACTGCGGGAATTTAATATCGTTTTGAATCCGGCAAAATACTTACTACATAAAAAGACGGTTATTTTCTTAGGCCACGAGCTCTCTGCACGAGGCATCCAACCAGATGACGCGAATATCAGAGCGATAACACTTCACCCCGATCCGACGAACACCCATGAGATTCGCCAGTTCCTTGGATTGTCTGGCTATCACAGACGCTTCATAGAAAACTTTAGCAAGATCGTGCGTCCCCTCTCAACACTCTCAAAGAAAGACCAAGTGTGGGACTGGACGGAAGAGAAGGAAAAAGCCATGAATCAACTAAAAGACGCATTGACGCGTAAACCACTGCTCCAATTCCCCCGACTTAAATGAAGAATTTTATATAACTACCGACGCCTCACACTACGCCCTAGGCGCGGTACTTTCCGAACGTAAATCCGGAGCCGATCTTCCGATCGCGTATGCAAGTCGCATGTTGTCCCCCGCGGAAATAAATTATTCTACTATTGAGAAGGAATGTCTCGGACTCCTGTTCGGAGCAGAAACATTCCACTACTACATTTGCGCACGACACTTTACAATCATCACCGACCACAAGCCTTTGATGTGACTCGAGAAAGTCAAGGAAATATCTTTCCATTTGAGAAGATGGTATTTCAGATTAACTGACGTATACGATTTCAGCGTCGAGTATACGCCCGGGAAGACCAACTACGTAGCCGACGCGCTTTCACGTAACCTGTACCGGACGTTTTGATGATAACCGCGATATCAACTGACTCAGACGAAATTTTATACGAAGCTCCTCACTGTAAACAGGCTCGTCTAAACACGAGACGAGAAGACAGGCCGCCGCGCCCGGAGATAGAAGAACATATCGAGTCTGTAATCACGGGTTACGTGATTCCGACGCCGACAGCGACGAAACGTTGACAGAAATACCGCCGATAGTTAGCGACGCGCCAAATGAAAACGAGATAACGACGAATGACACGCCGAATGAAAACGAGACGATGACAAACAATGAGACGCAAATAAAATCGACCCCTACGTTGAGTGATATGATCGACCCTGCGACGTTGCCATATCAGCTCAACGCTAGAGAAGCGAGACACGTGCCACGTCCCCAGAGAAACATAATCACAACACACGACTCTTTTGAAATGTCCAATGATAATCTAGTTTACTTCATAACGACTCGTAATGACCCTCTCTGTACTGGAGCTATGCGCCTGTTGCAAGCAAATCAACTCCATCCCCTTGAGGACGTTTCCCTGGGCTGCGCTAGAGTCTCAAACGAGGGGAGCCATAAGTTAATAGCCATAGCCGTCAAGGAGAGCATGCGCTACCGCGTGGACGCGGAAATTGTTTCAGATGCGATCGACTCTCTTTCAGACGTTTGTATTACTCTGCAATTGAAAACGATCCGCCTATCAAAAACACCGTCTATCGACAATATCGAATGGAAAAACTTGGTTGATCTCATCAAGGACAAATTCTGCGACCACGAGACGAAAATAATCTTGTGCGAAAACCTAGTAATAATACCCGAAGTCGACCGGAGACCGACAATCATCAAAGAAGTGCACGAGAGTACAGTTAATGGACACAAAAGCATGACTAAAACATACAACCGCATTAGACAGAACTACAACTGGCCAAATATAAAGGGAGACGTACAAGAAGCAATAGGCACTTGTGTATTATGTCAAAAGAACAAGCTCGTAAGATGTAAAATACGACAGCCGATGGTCCTAACGGATACGCCCGGAAGCTGTTTTGATAAAGTAGCCATGGACATAGTTGGGCCACTCGAGGAGACGTCCCACGGAAATAAATACATGCTAACCATACAAGATCTATTAAGCAAATATTCAATCATAGCCCCTTTAACCGGAATTACATCATTGGATATCGCTGACGCTCTCCTCAAGAGACTCATTTATGTTTACGGCAGTATCAAGCCGCTAATTTTACCTCTGTATTATTTAAAAACATCGCAAAACTATGTAAAGTGAAGAAATACGTAACGACCTCATTTTGGCCGCAAGCAAACGGCTCAATTAAACGCATGCACCACTCCTTGACGGAATGGCTAAAGAATTATATAAATAAAGTAAGAGAATGGGACGAATGATGCGAATGCGCAGCTTTTTCGTACAATACAAGTGTCCATGGAGGCACCAAGTTAACACCGTATGAATGTGTATTTGGCAAGATCGTGCGCGTGCCGTCTGCTACCGCCGTTCTCGATGAAGACATTACGGAAACATACATGGATTACCTGACCAGATTGAAAACAAGGCTCCGAGATATTCAAGATGCAGCTAGAGAAAACTTGATTCATGCCAAGCAAAAATCAAAGGAATATTACGACCGCCGCTTGAACCCGTGTATTTTCGAAGTAGGAGACAACGTTATGTTGGTAAATGATCACAAAAAAAAAAGAAAGATCCTGAATATGCCGGTCCCTTTAAAATTATAGCGGTCAGCGAGAACGGAGTAAATATAAAGATAGCGTATAAGAATAACAAACCGCGAGTAGTACATTCCAATAAGTTAAGAAAGACAAGGTTGTAGAGCCAGTAAACTACTCAAATGATATTTCTATATAGGAGTAATGCTGCTGTTGCTGTTTCTGACATTGGCGACGCCAAGCCTGGCGCTCGTAGGCTATGACTGCGGCCAAGGACTACCCAACATCACCACCATATATCTGGAGGAGGTGGGCGAATGCGAACTAGGGAACGTGTACACTGACTCTCAGCCTGTGGACATTCAACTGCTACAGAAAAAGGAGTTCAAACACGTGCTGGTACGAACCTGCAAGATAACCTACGTAGAAGACGTCGTCACCTGTGAGCATTTCGACGTCCAACGACCAGTAGCCGGTACGAACCAAGAGAAGATTCACAACCTCTCACCATCACTGTGCGACGAAATGCACAAGTTTCAAACGCTGAAATACCACGATGTCATAATCTACGACCTGTTAATGAATGCGACGAATCGCCACACGACTACTATAGTAGGATTTCGAGACCAACAAGGTGACTGCGAAGGAGGCCACTACAATCATGACGGAGTCGACATCAAAAGCGCTGTCGTGACACACCGCCTCAAGATAACACTGCAGGAATACTCGCTACCTGCCCGACGCTCCAAAGACGAGCTGATCCTACCATCTGGGACTCGCTGCAGCTACAAGGCCGGACAATGTGAAAATGTGGAAGAGAACACAGCCATCTGGACGTACACCGCCAATGAATTATGCCCATTTCGGGAGTACGTACTATTGTACGAAGGACCAGGAGCCCGTGTCTCGGACAAGTCATCGACTACAAGACCAGTCGTTTATTTCGCCAACACAACCGCCAACACCAAGTTTGGACTGGCACGAACCCACTCGATGACTGTCTGCGGCTACTTGATGTACGCTACCGTACATCCTGACCTCTTCATCACCGAGTATCGCCGAAAGAATATTCCACCCGGAAGAATCTCTTGAAACCGAGAGTGTGCTACTGTCAGCATATTTCAATACCAAGTTATCCTACTTTGCCCGCCATGTGAGATCGCAGTTCGAAACACTGTACACAGACGTACTGTTCCACCAATGCCGACTTGAACGCGAGACATTGAAAAGCTCGCTACTCCATATACATCACCGACCAGATGTGACAGCTATGCTCATAATGAAGCGTCCAGGATATATTGCCGTACCAGCAGGTGAGGTAGTGCATCTAGTGCCATGCGCAGAAGTTAAATACACGGTAAGGCATGACGTCGACGTCTGCACGGACGAGCTCCCGGTTACCTGCGAAAATAAGACCTGGTTTATGAAGCCAATAACCCGAATATTGTCCCGAACCGCTACACAGAGAGACTGCAGTAGCATGGATCCCACGACATGCCATCTACAAGGCATGTGGATGACCCTAGACCCGAAAATCGTGAGAACACGAGACTCCACCTCGAAGACCTGGAAAAATTCAGAGATCTGACACTTGCACCAATGGACCGCGGTACTTTCATCGAAGCCGTGAGACGGAAGCTGAACGGTGAGCAACTCCCGAATTTCAGCCCACCCATGAACCGGCTCATCGACCCCGATTACATCGAACAAGTAGCAGAATCGCGCCTGAAAAAGATTTGGTTCAACTTCGTCGAATTCGGCTCTGTTTCTGCAGATATCATGTCTATTATCATAATATTCGGCGCATTGAAAGGCTGACACCGTCATCCGAGGATATACGCTCCATCGTGCCATGGGATTCGACTTCCACCTACTGGCCGCCTGCTTCGTATCTCTTACACACCTCATCACTACCATCGCTACGAACGACACCACCGAAACATCGAAATACGATGTAGAAAATGTACAGCTCGACCAGACAATCAAGCCGACCCCTCCTCCTCCAGAATATGGCAGCGATGCAGTCATGCGGATGGAACACTACCTACATCAAGCAGCAAAATCTCAACTCATCTGTACCCGAACGACGCCTCGCCGGACTTGGGAGGGTCTTCGTTTGTCGTGCTCGCCTTCGCCTTGCCAAATTTGTAAGGGACGCACGGTGCAGTTGCAGTCAATCAGAAGGACGTCTCACAGAGATTTGGAAGAGTCCGCATTTGTCCGTCAGCCACCTCCGCCTTGCCGAATTTGCAAGGGGACGTGCCCCATCGTCGACAGGAGTCGACAGTCAGTCAAGGAGTCGACGATCAGCCAAGGACCGACGTGCCCAGCCGGACTCGCGCTGCCACCGCACAGCTCTACGCATTCGACGCACACGTTTAAGTACGGGAGTGCCATTTCATAGTCGCGAACAGCGTCGAGCCGTGTAACGACCGTCCCCTCACCTCCCGCGTTCCGCGGAAATTTGCCGCTACCGCGACAACGTAACGTCGGACGTAACGATAGCCTTTCTAAGCCGTGTACAATACAAGTGGTGCGATAGCAAGTCGCACTTTATCAAAAGCGCTGAGATCAAGAGTCTACGCTCGGTTATTATATGTGAGGTGAGACGCACTGTCTTTCGATGCGTTCATCGCGCTCTCGTATATGCTTAGTCGATACGCTCGGGAGCCGCGATATCCATAGCACCTTCAGCTTGAGAATGGTCTAGAGCCGTCCCATGGGTGTAAATTCATAAAGCTAATTTTTATTTTTTGAAAAGAAATTTCCTGCGTTTGATTTAATGTATAAAATGCGTTTTCATTACAGAATTGCGAGCGAGCGGAAAGGGATGTACCTCTTCTAAAACGGATTTTGAATATGATTTCTTCATTCAAATTCTTGATGTATATTTTCTTATGGTTATATAATCTTTGTAAATGTGTCGTTTGACGCAAAATCTCAAACGAGCATTCTTTTGATTCTATCTCTTAAATTTTACTTTACTTTACTGAAAACAAAAATATGTATATTTACATATTTTTGTTAAATAGTTGTCAGAAAACAAATGCAATGTATATTTCAATGAAGTTGAGCAATGAAGTTAGTAATTCGTGGAGAGTTCAGTGAGTCCTGTTCTCCTGCTTTACCAGCTTCATTGGATTTTTCTCTTATGATACAACTAAAAGGAATAAATAGTTTTCTTTACTGAATGTATAACAAGTTTATACTAATCTTAAATTGAAGCATTCCTGGTGCTATGTACCCATTCAATTATTCCCCTACAGGTCTATGAAAAAAACTTATATGAATCTTCGTTAAAATAGAAACGAACCTTAACAAGACAAAGAGTAAGTTCCTTCTGAACGCGTTTCCAATTTAGTTTTTATATATCAAATCAATCTTTACATATCAAAAATAAAAAGCGGTGTACACCAGGTGAAAATTTTACAGTACTGAGAAAAGTAAAAGGGGAGGGGGGCAAAGTCAATTTTCGACGGGATTAAAAGTTGTGGGCGATCTTTGATAAAATTGTAATGGGAATAAATCGGACATTGTCGAGCTAGCTACACTGTTAACATGACGACATTGACGATAAAAAAATTGAATATTTCTACAATTACGCGACAGATCCCACCGAAAGCGAAACAAATAGAACGCGAATGCATTGGAGGAAAATGGATGAGCAAGCTCTGTTATATATTCAGTGCGAGAAACTTACCTTGCCAGTCAGAGAAAGATTCAGGGAAAGGTCCCGATGTAATTTACTTGCTGTCCTCAGTCTTGATATCGGTAATCTTATCGGTGCACTAGCCGAAGTCGAATCCATGGATTGAGTTATTCTCCTTCTCTAAGTAATTATAAATTTTCAGTCTGGTTTGATACTCGAATATCTATAATATTTCCTACACCTCTGTTAAAACTGCACAATATAGATTGTATGATTTAGACTATTACTCGATAAAAATCTGACTTACTAAGTTTGCAGATGTTGCATTCACCATGTTGAAGATGCTTGTCTTCCTTTCGTGAGCTATGAGATGGTCGGGTCCGCATCGGCACTGGGGTTGACCGTGCCCAAGCTGCCACCCACCCTATAGCAATATATTGCCTACATTCCTCATTTTTTCGCGGGATGTGGGATCTGATCACACTAGAGAATCACATAGGTTCATAATGAAAACTTCATGCATACAACTGCCATATAACTGCCATATAATCGGCAGACCCATGCTATACAAGTGCAATATAACTGCCATACCATTGCCATACAATTGCGATACGACTGCCATACGATTGCCATATGATTGCCATATAACTTCCATACGACTGCCATGTAGCTGCCATACGAATTCCATATAACAGGAATACTTTTCGATATAACTGCCAAGTAAATACCATACCCTTGCGTGAAATATGTCAGAAAGATGCCAAACAATTTCTTCTACCGCTACCAGCTGGCGATTCCATGATATCAACATGGAAGTCGTATGAAAGTTATATGACAATCATATGGCAGTCATATGCCAGTTTTATGGCAGTTATACGGCAATCATATTGCAGTCGTATCGCTATGGTATGGTAGTTATATGGTAATCATATGGCAGCAGTATCGCAATTGTCTGTTAAGGTGATTATATGGCAGTCGTATGTATGAATTCTTCATGATCTACCTAAGTAGTTACTTAGCATCAGCAGATTCCGCGTCTATCCTCTCAACAGATCGAGTCATTCATTCACGAGGATGATAAATAATCCACAGTTGGTGGCCAATGGTTGAGGATATCAATTCCAATCATTGTCAAGTGTACGTGATTAGAGTGCATCACATCATCTTTTCTGTAGTATACGCTTACAAGACCTGTTTTGTATTGTAGGTTCAATTGTTTTAAAACGAATAAAAACGGTACAACGGTACGGTTCAACGTATTGTTGATTTGTTTACGATTTGTTCACTGTATTATTTATTACGTGTTTTTTGTGTAATAAATTTTTAGCCTGATGAGGCCAGTAAACCTAACTGGCGAAACGTCGCATAAAATAAATATGTGGTGGATTTTGTGAATTTTCCTTTGTCCACTTCACTCTGGAATGGCCCTCAAAGATCGACAATTTACACACATTTGGAATTATGGAGGGTGCACAATATAATAAAAATGGTATATTCCCCAGGAAAATTGCATTCTTACCGTTTTTCTCGAAACAGATCAATTTTCAAACGACGAATAAATTCGGGCTTGGTGGACTATCCCAAGATGATATTGCGAGGAATGAGGATGAGCGTGGAATTTTTTTCTCGCAATATCATCTTGGGATAGTCCACCAAGCCCGAATTTATTCGTCGTTTGAAACATGTGGACGTTAAAAAATAATTATTTGTAAAATACTACTTCGGGTGAAAAGATGTAGTAGCCCAATAGGTTGGGTTGGGTAAGGGGGGTGGGTGGGGGGGGGGATAGGTAAAAAGGGAATCTGTAACAATACGATCGGACCTTGATCGTACAGATTCACGCGATCGAATTTGATCGTGTATATAGGTGATATTGCGGGAAAATGAATTCATGCTCCAGGGATGTGGAGAGCTGCCGTCTTCCCGGTAGCGTAGTGGATATCGCAACTGACCGGAGATCAGGAGGACGCTGGTTCAAATCCAGCCCGGGGAGCGTGGAATTGTTTTCTCGCAATATCATCTTGGGATAGTCCACCAAGCCCGAATTTATTCGTCGTTTGAAACATGTGGACGTTAAAAAATAATTATTAGATTAATTTTCAGTTCACGAATTATCGGAATTGAAAAATTGAAAAATTCCTGTAATCAACACGTCAGCATAACCAAGCTAAACGTGCCTAATAGATACAGGCAAAAATACATGTTTCATTGTTTGGCATCATTAGTAACTTATTTAATTGGAATAAAATTCTCAGTCACGAGCGAATTATATTTTTCTTAACTCCTCTCAAAGTATGCAATAAAGAAATAAAAGCAAAAATCAAATACTATTCTACTCCTGATTTATCTACTATGAAATAATTCAAAAGATATCCTTATCGAATATAATTCATTGATCACATTTATGATTTACGGAAAAAAGTTGTTCTCATTTTCGATTCGACATTATGAATTCGTATCCATGGGCTACGACTTCAGGAATGGTACATTTCCTCAGGGATTCAATCACACCATTCGATAGATTAGGAAAATTTACGTATGGAATACTTTGTCCAATGTAATTTCATCGGAGCGTTTACGAGAAAATGGATTGTTTGTGTGGCATATTTCGAAATTGTCACGCTGCAGGAAGGTATTTATTGAATATTGATCGGAGCATATGGAAGTACAAAGATTTGTTCCTATTCATCCTATTAAGTTTAAATCGTCGCTTGGGACGAAGTACGTTTCATTTCAAGAAAAATTTTTTCCCTCTGGACAAAATTCACACTAGCCATGTGGCTAATATCGCCTCTACGCAGGCGCCCGTCTTGGCTTGTGGAGTGCTCGGACCCGCGGAGGAGTGGCTCGGTGCTCAAGCCAAGCAGTCTCACTACAGAAGGCCCACTGGCAACAGGCCTCGGATAGTTTAGCTATCCGCGACTTATAATAAAATCACTAACGTTCTTGAATAAATTAGTTTTTCACTTATAACTTTTGAGCTGAATTATTTATCCAAAAATCCAGCGTTCCTTAAAGCACTTGATGCGCACTACGCTTTAGAAAATTCTTCTAAAAATTAATCATTTGTCCTTCGAGCCGGATAAATAAAAGAAAGTTCTCGGGAGTTTTAAGTGAAAAAAGTATCTCCAGTGAAGACTTCCCAATATTGATTATTGATAGTCTGGAGTTTCAAGAGTGCGTTACCGTTAGTGCTATACCGTACACGCGTGGTTCTCGGTTCGGGAATCTCTTCGCTGAACTGCTGCGTGAAAAATTCCACGCCACGTGGCCGGTCGCCGGGAGCAGTTCGAGCAGACATCTTTATTTCGCCGAGCCGCACACGCGGTAGACCAGCAGCGCCGCTCGAGTGCCGCGGGGGCGGGGGAAGGCATCGGACGAGTGGTGAGGAGTTCGGAGTCAGTCTACGCGCGTGGTCAGCTGCGAGAAACGCGCTGCGCCGGCGCGCAAGCTGTCCCCACTCTTCTAGTACTGTGGAGCTCCGACCACGGTTGTTGCTTCCTCGAGCTGCGGCCCAAGCAGTGTGGCACCTTCACAGCTGTCTGCGCACTGTTTGTTGTTGTGCGCTGCACTTCGACTTATGTTGCGTTTGAGGTAATAAGTCAGTCAACTGTTGCCAAGTCCGGCTAGCAGCTCTGATTATATTCAGTTCGGACATCACTGAGCCTTAGCTTACATGTCCCAGTCTCAGTTAAAAATTATTTTTCTCAAATTCTTTCTGTTTGATTCTTTGTGAGTTAAAAGTACTGTAGCTTCAATAGTCTTTTCCAAGCATTATTCTTTAAAATCCAATTGTTACGTTTTTTTTTCTCGAACTGGTTAAAACTCTACATAAAATTTTCATTTAATTCTTAATTCGTTATTGAAAATTCCACAAAGTGGTAATAAATTGTTACTAATTTATTTTGAATTACTGTACAGAGTAATTCTGTATGCCACGTGGAAGCCACTCTCCTGGATTTACCATAACCAATTGAGAAGTTATTCTGGAAAGCTGTGCCATCCTCAAAACAGCTGGTTTCTTCTGATGGGCTGAAATCCAACTGTCTTAACGATTTCTTCAGTTTTGGAACTTCATCGAGGCCATCCACGTTTTTCCAACGAGTTGCAGATTGGTCTAGATTTTTTTTTCGTACTTCAACATTGTGGTGCCAGTTACAGTGTGGATTTGACTCACGTGCTTTCCAACTATAGACATGAGCCCAAGGAATACTCGTGTCTCCTCAAACGAAATTAAAAGAGAATTTAAATAACTGGTTCATAGTAGGGTAGGTAATGCTATCGCTCTCGAGTTTTGAACCCTGATTCTCTTATAAATCTGATTATTAGGAATAATTCAAAAGTTAATCTCTTTTTTTCTTTCATGAATATTCTAGTTTTCTCTCTCTCTCTCTTGTAATATCAAGTCTGATATATCTCTATGTGCTTCCCAAGGATATCACTCTGGTATGCCTTTGTAATCAATTTGGTTATGCTTCTGTTCTATATCCAGAAAAAACTGGAATACGTCGTTGCAACACTCGGTGCACGATGAGTTTAGAAATTAATTTTTTCTAGCAACTCACTACCTTTTTATTGGAAACTGCTCCAAATCTCAATACTCTTCTGGGAGTGAAGGCTCATGAACTAGCCTCTCACGTTTTTGGTTGTAGAGAATTACACGGATTTCCGTCCAATAAAAAAATTCTTATTCATACACTGTTGTGTATACATCTTACCAACTCCAAATTGGTTCTTCCCTTATTGGGCAGCGTTTTCTCTTCGATACACCTTTCGTGTACACATCGCACCAACCCACACTTACCTTAGGCTGGCATTCAGCCATCACAACTTATAATCTCATAACTCTATTTCTGATTTCTAAGAATTCTTGGCTTTCACTTTACGTGAAAACAATCTTCTGAAAAAAAATGGACGATATATATATTGTTCAAAACAAGAGACTCCACAAATTGACTCAAGCCTTCATAAATTTCAAAAAAAGGGAGCTGCTAAAATGACACTTGGTCTTACGGAAGCTCGAATGAAACAGGTCGAGACTATCTTTCAGGAAGCGTTGAATGATCATCAGGCTATTTTGGAGAATACCAGTAATGGTAATTTACTTTATATAAAGGAAAACGTCATTGAGAATATCAAAGACGCATACTATGACGCTCTCGCTGATTTTAATGATCACCTGCAATCTCTCAAGGGCAATCTCGCTAGTGCATCCGTACCTAGTACTCAGCCTCCTACGCATGTCCCTCAGTATTCTTCTATTATGCAGTCTCTCTCCAAAATTGAAATAACCCCATTTTCTGGGCGACACGAAGATTGGGAAAATTTCCGTGATCTCTTCAGAGCTATGATTCACCACAGGACTGATCTTGCTTTGACTCTGAAATTGGTCTACTTAAAAGCAACAGTCACTGGTACGGCTCTAGATCTCATTAAAAAATTTTCTCTCACTGATGGAAATTTTGCTAAAGCGTGGGAAACTCTCACAAATTATTATGATAATCAACGGCGATCAGTTCATGCCCATCTGGCCTCTCTTTTTTCGGTTAAAAGTGCTAAATCCGAATCTTCGCAGGAACTTCGAAGAATTATGGAACAAGTTTTCGATCCCGTTGATGCTCTGACCACTCTAGGTCGAGATACTGAACGGTGGGATGACATCCTAGTTTATCATACAGTCACTCGTCTGGACGTTAGTACCAGGCGTGATTGGGAGAAACATCTTGGTAACCACGACACTCCACCCTCTGTGGAGGAATTGAAAGAATTCCTTGAAGCCCAAATATACACTTTGGAAGCTATGGAGTGCATGAATACGATCTTCCTCTGATAACAGTAATAAGAAGAATAGCAAATCGCAGCCCCACTGCCCTGTCTGCTCCAAGCCTCACAAAATTTATCAATGTGAATAATTCAGGGCTAAGAGTGTCAAAGATCGGCGTAGTTGGTTGACCCTGAATAAGCTATGCTTCAACTGTTTCGGCAAGCATACTTTTCATGCTTGTTTATCTGACAAACTTTGTTCTGTTTGTAACCAAAAACACAATACTTTGATTCACATGGAAAAATCTGGGTCTTTCAAAAAATCCTCGCCTGGAGGAAAAAATACCTCATCTGAAAGTGATGATCAAAAAACACTTAGTTTTTCGGATGCATCCTCATCGTCACCCAAACCTTGCAATATAATAACTAATTAATAATAATAACAATGGAGCAAAAACTCCACCCACTACACAGGTTGCCTCAACACATCTTAATACAATGTGTGGTTCGATTTCACAGTTTCCTATGAGGCAGGTGTTATTAGGAACTGCCAGGCTTTATGTATCAAGTTGCTATGGTACAAAAGTTCTTGTCAGAGCACTTTTAGATGATTGTTCACAATCATCGTTTATTTCAAAGCGTTTAGCCCAACTTCTTCGGCTACCTACACGCTCTATCCATGTCCCAGTTTTTGGCATTGGGGCAAATAAATCAATTGTAAGTAAGCAATATACTCAGTTCAAAATATTGCCACGCTTTAAATCAACATTTTCGCTTGATGTTCAAGCTCTTATAGTTGACAAAGTATCACGTTATGTGCCTCCTTCGGGGATAATTTCCAAACGCTTTAATCATATTGTGGGATTAGATTTAGCTGATCCTGATTACCACAATGCAGATGAGATTGATGTTCTTTTAGGTGCTGATGTCCACTCAATAGTGGTAGAGGGGAATAAAATTCGTGGTGCCGCAGATGAGCCGGTAGATGTTCAAACGCTACTGGGCTATCTTTTACAAGGCTGTGTACTATCGGCAAATTTGGCAAGTTTCACAACCACTCTTCACCCAGCTGTTCATCATAGCTGCGAAGAAAGCAAGCTTTTCGATCTTATGCAGAATTTTTGGAGGCAGGAAGAAATACCTCGATCTGTCCAATACACGCCTGAGGAACAAGAGTGCGAAAATCATTTTGTTGATACTCAAACTAGAGACGCTTCAGGGCGATACATAGTTCGGCTTCCAATAAAA
This sequence comes from Aphelinus atriplicis, assembly GCA_020882685.1. Classification (NCBI taxonomy): domain Eukaryota; kingdom Metazoa; phylum Arthropoda; class Insecta; order Hymenoptera; family Aphelinidae; genus Aphelinus; species Aphelinus atriplicis. The sequence continues at coordinate 55,849 of JAJGQD010000038.1, forward strand.
AATCCTGCATTGATCGAAAAATTGGGAACATCCAAGTTAAAGGAAATGTACTCTGCGTTCATGAGAGAGTACGAAGATCTTGAGCACATGTCAAGACCTCTCACGCCTCTCTCCTCGGAAATAAAGAAATATTTCTTGCCTCATCATGGAGTTCTTAAGGGAGAAAGTACTACTACTAAATTGAGAGTAGTTCTCAACGGCTCCGCTAAAACTCCTAGTGGAATATCATTGAATGATATCCTACACATAGGTCCCAATCTCCTTCCAGAAATCAGCAATATCATATGTAAGTGGCGACGCTACTCTGTGGTATTTGTCACTGATTTAGAATTATTAGAAAAATGGAAAGCTTGATATTTTGCTCTCCCTTCAATTAATTCCATAGAGATTCCTAGATACATTCAATGGTCTCCTTCGTCAAAACTCTGTGAAATCCATGGGTTTGCAGATGCTTCCAGTCGTGCCTTCGGTGCTGCAATTTATATTAGAATTGTAAGTGAAACTGGGGTACATGTATCTCTTCAGTTGGCTAAGACTAGAGTAGCCCCTCTTAATGTTCAAAGTATTCCAAAACTCGAACTGAGTGCGGCTGCACTCTTGGCTGACTTAACAAGTCATTTTATTGAGGCTATGCCTATTGAAATAAACTCTATTCATTGTTGGTCTGATTCCAAAGACGTCCTCTATTGGTTAAGAGATCATCCAGTGCGCTGGAAAACTCATGTCGCTAATCGATGTGCGGATATTTCTCGGTTATTGCCAAACGCTCATTGGCATTATGTTAATACTAAATTAAATCCCGCAGATGTGGCCTCTCGAGGTATAGAGCCAAACCTGTTGAAGGAATTTGATCTTTGGTGGCATGGCCCACCCTTTTGACGCAATGATTCGTTACCCTGGAGTACGGAATTAGACGACTTGAGCCCTCATACGGCTTGTGAAGTAAAAGTCTCTAGCTTGAAAGTACAAATAAATTTTCTGAAATTTGGGACTTAATGGGTTAAGAAAAGGTTGATACTCTTCAATCTGAAATACACTATGGAAGTTATATAATTTCGTTTTATTCGTTTTTAACTAAGTGAAACTGGGGTGCATGTATCTCTTCAGTTAGCTGAGACTAGAGTAGACCCTCTTAAAGTTCAAAGTATTCCAAAACTCGAACTGAGTGCGGCTGCACTTTTGGCTGACTTAACTAGTCATTTCATTGAGGCTATGCCTATTGGAATAAACTCTATTCATTGTTGGTCTGATTCCAAAGATGTCCTCTACTGACTAAGAGATCATCCAGTGCGCTGGAAAACTTATGTCGCTAACTGATGTGCGGATATTTCTCGGTTGTTACCAAACGCTCATTGGCATTATGTTAATACCATATTAAATCCCGCAGATGTAGCCTCTCGAGGTATAGAGCCAAACCTGTTGAAGTAATTTGATCCTTGGTTGCATGGCACACCCTTTCTACGCAATGATTTGTTACCCTGGAGTACGGAATTGGATGACTTGAGCCCTCATACGGCTTGTGAAGTGAAAGTCTCTAGTCATGCGGCAGCAGCTTCAGAAAATCACTATGTTTGGGATCTCATCAATCGGTACTCGACTTTGAACACTCTTCTGCGCATAACTGCGTTGGTATTACGCTTCACTCTGAAACTACAGATTCGCGTTACTGCAAGAAGAAGATCTGTTATTAACTCTAACTTAACACTGAAGCTGAACACTGATATCAAGTTCAAATTATTGGAATTGGCTTTCATCAACGTCGAGGCTATTTTTAATCTCTCACGCGCACCTTCGGTAGCTGTAAGAGAGAATGCTCGTTTGTTATGGGTACTCCTCCATCAAAAAATTCATTTCGCGAATGAAATAAAGCTAGTCAAGGCCGATAAGCTTAAATCTATGAAAGGTCCTTTAAGTAAATTAAATCTCACTCTACGGAGTGAATTGCTTCAAGTAGGAAGTAGATTGAAGCACTCGAGCATTCTCCTCGAACAAAAGTACCCATTGGTGTTGCCTTCTAAAACTACATTTTCCTCTATGATAATTCGCCATACTCATATCAAAACTCTTCACGGGGGTACGCGGTTGACTCTCGGTACAACTCACCTTCAATATTGGATACTTAATGGTCGCCGCGAGGTGAACTCCATTATCCACTCATGTCATACATGCATTCGTCATGCTGCTTCAATCAGAACTCAGCTCATGGGGAACTTGCCGCAGATCGCGCCTCACCATCTGACCCTTTGAACATGCTGGGGTTGATTATCGCGGGTCCTATTCCTGTGCGAGCTTCGCTCTTATGAGGAAAAATCACGACAAAAGGGTATATTTGCATTTTTGTGTGTTTATGTACTCGTGCGGTTCACCTGGAGGCAGTCGAAGACTACTCCACTGGTGGATTCATTGCCGCTTTTGAGAGCTTTCAAGGTGAACGTGGCCACTGCAAAGAGTTAGTCAGCGATCAAGGGACCAACTTTGTTGGAGCTGATGCAGAATTGCGCCGTATGTTCACGGGAGCCTCCGAATACACTCAACAAATCACACGTACACTCGCCGACGATGGTACAACTTGGCGTTTTAACCCTCCTGGTGCACCATACTATGGTGGCATATGGGAGTCAGGGGTCAAGGCTGTCAAGCATCACCTCCGTCGCGTGATGGGCGATCGTATACTAACTTTCATAGAATTACAAACTTTGCTCAAAAAGATTCAGGCTTGTCTCAATTCGAGACCAATAATGGCTTTATCTGACGATCCTACTGATCTTCAATTTCTATTACCCTCTAACATAACTATTCTGCGTGATTCTTATAACATTCCAAGCCCCGACATATCTGATAAAAATGTCTCTGTAGGGAAGCGATGGGAGCATGTGAGAAAAATGACGCAGTGTTTCTGGCGTTGTTGGGCTCCCGAATACTTGACCTCACTTCATCAGAGGAACAAGTGGAAGTTTCCAACACGCAATTTTCTTGTTGGGGATTTGGTCCTTATTCGAAATGAATTAACACCACCTTCAAAGTGGCCTCTTGGTAGAATTATTCACACCACCGTGGGTAGCGACGGATAGGTCCGCGTGTGTAAAATCAGAACCGCTTCGACCATTCTCGATCGTCCAGTTGTTAAACTTGTACTTTTGGATCCAAGAGCAGCAGCCACCTCAGACTCAGCTTACTCCCAAAATAATTTTTTCCCTTATTTTCCTATTTTTTCTTTCCCGCCTGTCCCAATTCCTAGTATTTTTTTGTTTCAGATCGTTCGCTCTAAATGTCACGACGAACGATGGTGGGCGGAATGGAAAAAATTGACGCTAGCCATGTGACTAGTATCACCACTGCGAAGGCGTCCGTCTTGGCTTATGGAGCGCTTGGACCCGCTAAGGAATAACTCGGCGCTCGAGCCAAGCAGTCTTGCTACAGAGGCCCACTGACAACAGGCCTCGGATGGTTTAGCTATCCGCGATCTCTCAATAAATTCACTAGCACTCGATAAAATAAACTAGTTTCACTTCTACTTTCTGATTGCAATTATTTATTCAAAAATATCCGAGCGTTCCTTAACCCATTAGCGCCAAACAGCCGCTCGACGGCCGTTTTTTTGAGCGATAGATTTCATATGGTTATAATGGTTCAAAAAATTTGGGAAGAACATTTTCTTGTGCAAAATTTTGTCAGCTTTTCGATTTCGTTACTTTTATCTCGATTAAATAAACGCCTTCTTTGTTATAAACAATTGATTGCAAAAAAACACAAAATTTCGGGTCAAAATTTTTTTTTTGTGTCAACCGTAAAACATGGGAACCGGTCGCAACGAACCCCGGGAAGTGAATTTCGAGCGTCCATGGACCCTAACCTAAAAGTTGGCATAGTTGTAATTGTTCAAATTTATTGTTGGAAGACCCAAAATGGCGGCCGACCGAAAAAATTGTAGCTTTCAACTTGGCAATTGTTTTTTTCGAAAACTATGGGTCAAATCGAAAAATTCTTAAGAACAAAAAAGTCTTAGAATCACCCGAAGAACACTCTTGATTTTTTAAAGAATTTTTTGATGAAATTTTTCAAAATTTTGATTTTTTAAATTTTCAAAAAAACGCAAATTGCTTTAAAACTTCTGAAAAAATTTGAGAATGTTCTCTGACTAATTTCAGAACTTTTTGTTCTTATAATTTTTTTTTCGATTGATTTGATATAGTTTTTGAGAAAAAAAATGAAATTATTTTTTAGAAATTTTTCTGTGCGTTTCTTAGCCGGCCAATCGAAAAATTTATAAGAACAAAAAAGTTCTGAAATTACTCAGAAAACATTCTCAAATTTTTTCAGAAGTTTTAAGGGGAGGGTAGGGTTTTGAAGGCAGAAAAAAACAGGTTCTTACAGATTTTTTTTTGGGCGTACGGTGAAAGTACATTTATTTCTGATTATTGTACATGAAAGAGTAGTAATTGAACTATATTCTGTGAAATATTGGTTGAAAAATATTGAAAATTGACCGAATGGCAGCAATTCTTCGCAGGCGCCTCAGAGATGAGTCGGTGCACTCTGTATCTCAAAATCTATTCAACCGATCGTTCTCAAATTTTTTACAGTATTTCCTCACATAATTTATGAGGTAACTCTGTTGAGATTTTTTCGTTTTTGATTTTATTTTTTTTATTATTAACAACAATAGTCATGAATTTAGGCCAAAAATCGGTATTTTCACTTTCAAGTCTTGTAAAAAGTTCAAAAATTTAAAAAAAAATGGAAAAACTCGACAGTGGTACCTAGAGGGACATAAAAATTAAGGGAAAAACTTTGGTTATTTCATTTCAGATGATCCAGTGCTGAGGTATGACGTGCACCGCAAAATGTATTTTTTCTGAGGCGCCTGCGAAGAATTGCTGCCATTCGGTCAATTTTCAATATTTTTCAACCAATATTTCACAGAATATAGTTCAATTACTACTCTTTAATGTACAATACTCAGAAATAAATGTACTTTCACCGTTCGCCCAAAAAAAAATCTGTAAGAACCTGTTTTTTCTGCCTTCAAAACCCTACCCCCCCCTTAAAGCAATTTGCGTTTTTTTGAAAATTTAAAAAATCAAAATTTCGAAAAATTTCAACAAAAAATTCAAGAGTGTTTTTCGGTGATTCTAACACTTTTTTGTTCTTAAGAATTTTTTGATTTGATCCATAGTTTTCGAGAAAAACAATTGCCAAGTTGAAGCTACAATTTTTTCGGTCGGCCGCCATTTTGGGTCTTCCAACAATAAATTTGAACAATTACAACTATGCCAACTTTTAGGTTAGGATCCATGGACGCTCGAAATTCACTTCCCGGGGTTCGTTGCGACCGGTTTCCATGTTTTACGGTTGACACAAAAAAAATTTTGACTCGAAATTTTGTGTTTTTTTGCAATCGATTGTTCATAACAATGAGGGCGTTTATATAATCGATATAAAAGTAACGGAATTGGAAAGCTGACAAAATTTTGCACAAGAAAATGTTCTTTCCAAATTTTTTTAAACCATTATAACCATATGAAATCTATCGCTCAAAAAAACGGCCGTCGAGCGGCCGTTTGGGCGTTAATGGGTTAAAGCACTTGATGCGCCCTACGCTCTACAAAATTCTTCAAAAATTATTCAACATGAATACATGATTTTTATTTCCCAACTGAATGGTATGTTATTTCCCTCGAGAGTTAACTCCGGTAGCTGTCTACTCACAAATCGCCTCGAGCCGAACTACGTTGCCTGAGTTTTCAGAGCGTTTATTTTAATACCATTATTGCTGGGCCATCTTGCCACATTCTCAAGGTTCGTCCTAGCCAGCGCCACCATATCCCGAATCTTATCAAAGCCTCCTCGCACAGAAAATTGAAAGTCGTCAGCATATATTTGATAATCGCTGTCTATGAGTACATCGGGGAGATCAATTACGAATATCGAAAAGAAGGGTGGGCCAGAGTGACTTCCCTGTATAATTCCGATGGCTTTATACAGCGTTTCGCTGATCTGAGTGCCCCATTTAACTGACTGCGATCTATCCGTGTAGTATGAGTATATCCATGCGCAGGCCATTTCTGAGAATCCCATTCGGTTCATTTTATCGGTGAGTACATCTACGCACACGGAGTCGAACGCCTTAGCAAAATCAACTGATACAACAAGAGTTAGCTTCTCGTTATCAATTGCATTCCTTATGTCATCTGTAGTTTTGATGAGCGCTGTTTGCGAGCTATGTGCTTTCTTGAAGCCCGACTGTAGAGGATCCTTAATGGAATTGTCAGTGATGTACTTCTCTATCTGTTTGAATGCAACGATTTAAAAAATTTTGGCAGCTGTGCATAGAATACTAATTGGTCTAAAATCACTAGGTTGAGACGAGTTTTTTATTTTCGGAATAGGTCGTACATAGGCTTGTTCCCATGCCGATGGAAGAATGCCCGATTGCAAGGAGGCGTCAAAAATATTTATTAAGATAGGCATTATTATTCCTATACTGGCCTCCAGTAGTTTTAAAGGTAGTCGGTCGGGCCCAACTGCATTAGAGTGTGATTTCGCGAATGCCTCGTGAATGTTCACCCGCTTCAACGTGCCGGAAGTAAAATCTTTGATCTGGATTGATGGGAACTTTTGGCCTGTTTTTATTCGTATCGTCGGGTACATTGAAGTTAGCGAAGTAGTTATTGAGGTCGTTCATATCAATCGGGATTGAGCAGAATTCCTTGGGTTTGCCCGCCAGGCCGAGTTCGGAAACCGTGCTCCAGAGTTCTTTTGAGATGCGACTGTTTATTAAATTATCCGTATAGTAATTGTATTTGGCGTTACGTTTTAAATTATTCACTCGATTTCGCAACTTCCTGAAAATTATTAAGTCTGACTCCCTAGCATATCTCTTATACTTGCGCCATTGTTTATTACGTTTTTTTAGAAGAATTTCCAAATCCGGCATGATCCATGGCGACTTATTACTATTTACTTTTCTAATACGGTACGGGGCGAGTTTATCGTATGTTTCAAGCAGCGCATTAGTGAACAGCTCGACTTTTTTGTTGATGTCACAGCATGTGGCTTTGCGCGACCACTCGATTTCACGCAGATTTTGTAAAAAAGACCTTGTCATCAAATTTGCGAAGTTTCAGGGGCTGGGAACAAGACATCACCTATTAGTACATCGTGCTCCGAGATGCTGGGTGCACTGAATTTAGAAAAGGAATGAACCTTTTGCAAATTTGAGACGCATATGTAATCTATTGTAGAATCTATTCTAGGATCCTCTATGGAAAGTTAGGTAGTATGGGATACGCGAGAGATCGAGTATGTCAAGGGATTCAGCGAGTATTTTCTTAGTAGTAAGACTGCTCTCCCAGTTTATGTTGAGGTCTCCTAACAGTATTGTGAAGTCATACCGTGTAGCGTATAGATATAAGTACATTCAAAGAAACGCGCCATGGATCGACGCGCGCATCCTGTATCACGACGTCTACGAGCAGCAGGAAACAGGGAAAGGGTTACGCGCCAAAACGAGAGTTTATGCGGGAAAACTTCCCGCGCGCTTTCCTATGCCTACAACGAGTGCGAGTGAGAGCTACGATACCTCTCTCTCTCTAACACATTGACGCCCTATTCCCTCTCCAGTATAAATAGCCCTGCGAACAGGCAACATTCATCATTACTCTGGTAGCGATCACACGAGCGAGAGCTCTGCCCGAACTGGGATTGGCATGGGTATATCTATGTATATAACCTAATAAATGCCTCTTTGAATTTGAAATCTATATTTTTTCATTGAATTGTATTCCCATTTGAATCTATTTGTAGTGACTCTTAACACACTTAAAAGTTCCTAAGAATCTCTTCATAGCTGAACTTAGAAATAATTCAGATTGAAAGAAAGTACAATCGAGGAGAGTATTTCACTTCTTCTGTTTATATCGATTTATGATCAATACCAATAAACTAAGAGATTTATCATAATTATAAATTCTCTCTTGAACATTTTTTGAAGTAAACTCACAAAAAACTAATATTTGAATTTCATCTTAATTTCCTATGAATAAAATTAAGACAATTCAATATTACACAAGTATTCATACATATCAATCATTCATGTAATCTGAGACTAGGTTGCAGTGCGCTTCTTGGAAGATAACGTAGAACTACTCCTAACATATACATTTCATAACCATCACACGGACCGATGGCACAGACCACTCCGCGCTGCCTCCACGCGCTTAGGCTCGAGTTTGGCGCGGCGCGGCGCATTTTATCATGTTCGCTACTCAATTACTCGAATAAAAAACGAAGGTTCATTTTTTCAAGGGCTATATCGACGTAATATAACCTCAGCTTTCAATCTAGACTATTTAAAAAAATGAAAAAAAAATAAGGTTTTTGAGATATGGCATGTTTTATGTTTTTTTATTCAGAAAACGTAAAAACTTTGGAAAACTAAATTCACTATCGGAAAGCTGAGAAAAAACTACATTGATAGCATATCCAACATTATTTAGATATGGGTCATATAGAGTCGAAAACAAGCGTCGAAAACGTGAGGTTTTAGCGTCCGCGCGCCGGCTCCGGAGAGTTGACGAAGAACGCCCCATATATATCTAAATTCTTGGAATATGTTCAGAAAAATATTCAACGATTTTACTCAGTCTTTCCATTTATAATCGCATAAAGGATCACATTGGCTTCACTTACTTTTGATGGGAAGAAGAGCAATTTGAGTAAGATAAAAGAAAGTTTTTAGAAAACTGATGTGACCAATCGAAAGATGAGATTTTTTTACATAAAAAAGAATGATAACACTTTGAGAGATAAAAATTATTCACCCCTGATTTTTTAGGTATTGTGGGAATAGTGAAATAAAAAAAGGGTGAAAAAATCCGTAAGTAAAACTTCAAAATGTTGTAGGAGAGTAGTTTTGAGGGCTAAATGGACAGGGAAGGTACCGAAAATTTTCTTTTGTTACCCCTAACATGACTCAAGAACAACTGATGCTCAGAGAGCACCGGAAATACGAAATCTGACAAACGTGCCAAATTGCCTGCATTTACCTTATTGTCGGTATGTTGGATAACTTGTTGTTTGAGATACTTTCTTTTAATCGAAGGGAATTTGAAGATGTCTCGTCAGTCTTAAAAATATGAAAGAAAGTAATTGTAATTCATAAATACGCATTTATGAATATGATATAAGCATATTCACAAATACAAAATCAAGTATACGTAAGATCATACAAACTGATTAATTTCATATCAAGTAATATCAAGTGGAGTAACATCTAATTTCAGTCAATTTAAATACGTGTCAGTTAGTATTCACAGAAGTTGAAGCCTTCTTTCTACCTCATGTTTCTCTGTTACGGATTTCGAACTAGTAACCTCAATATCAAAAACCGCTGCCGAGTGCCTCAGCAGTATGCTTTCTCAAAGTATTGCAATTGAACCTCAACTTGCATTAATCACCACTCTTTGAGAAAGCAAAATGAACCTCTAACTCATTTCCTCCACTCCATAGTAACGGTTGCTATGGTAAATATCCGAGCTTCGGTGTTCTTACTTCTTAGTCGTCAACAGTTCCGAAAATTGACCTCTAGCTGACTTTTCCCACTCCATAGTAACGGTTGCTAAGGACGTAAACAATGGTTGCTATGGTAAATGTCGGAGCTTCGATGTTCTTACTTCTTAGTCACCAACAGTTCCAAAAATGGACTTCAAACTGACTTTTCCCACTCCATAGTAACGGTTGCTATGGTAAATGTCGGAGCTTCGATGTTATTACTTCTTAGTCACCAACAGTTCCAAAAATGAACCTCCAACTGACTTTTCCCATTCCCTAGTTACGGGGTCCCGAAAGGGGACCCGAAGTCCGATTCGGTGGGTCGATTTTTACCCCGTTACAAAGCTTTCTCTTTGAGAAAGCAATACAGTAATATGAAACATGTATAAATTGTCGATCTTTGAGGGCCAATCCAGAGTGCTATTGATGACAATAGTTCGACAATGGCAGTGGAAGCAGCCGAATTTTCCCTTCTCCACTTCACTCTGGATTGTTCCTCAAAGATCGACAATTTATACATATTTGGAATTATGGAGGGTGTACAGCATAATACAATAATATGAACTTCAATTATACATAATAGTTTATTTTGTCAGTGGTGATACGAAGAAGCACTGAAAAATAGCATCAAATACCAAGTATCCAACTAGTATGATTATCCGTCCGACTACGCGATGAATATTTTTCCAATAATCTTTGCTGCCATTGAAAATGTCAATGCAGATCAATTTGACAAGGTTAAGATAAGAAAGTACTGGAATCACAAATCCATGTCAAGTAATGAACTCATATAATTTTGTAGAAGTTTATTAGAAAAATTATAAATGGTTGAAATCAAATAAAATACTCCTCGAGCAATGTTCTTTTTCATACTAAATAATGGACCTTTGAAAAAGGTATACGTTGACGACAAGTATGTCCCGTATCCCTATAGTTCGTTGTTAAATAAATTCTTATGCGACTAAATTTTGTTACGTAAATAGAACTTTGAAAATGTCTGTTTAATCTCAGTCCATCTGAATGCATGTAGAATAATAATATGATTCAAATCTAGTATGTTTTTGGAAACGCACATGTATCACTTCAATAGACATTTTTACCAACGCATTATCGTTATATATTCCAGTTTAATTTTTCAATGATGACATGAGAAAGTAGCACAATCTAGCATCAACTGACAAGTATCCACCTAGTGTGATTAGCCTCATACAGAACTAATATTTTTTCAAAGTACACCTTGAAGCAATTGTTGCACCATCTGTTGTCAAATGTCAATGCACTCCAGATCAGTTCATCCACGTTCCGATAGAATGTACTGGAATCCAAAATCTATGTCAAGTAGTTACATACATTTCAAATACATCTACGAGTACCAATGTTGAGATAGAAAGTACTAAAATCATAATTCTATGTCAAGCAGTTGAAAAACTAGTACCACTTTGTAAGGGTTCAGTATTAAATTCATAATAATTTGAAATAGAATAAAATACTCCATAAACGAAATTATCTTTCTCATAGTACAACTGACGATTTTCACTAGGATCTCAAATCCCAATGATAACTACATGAATGAAACTTTTTACGTTACAATCCTTAACGTTTGGATGTTACCATTCTACATCATGATATTATTTCCATTATTCAATTGAAATGTATTTATTCTGCTTCACTTTTTTTCCATTTTTTCAGTCAATAATTTCGAGAAGGTTGAGTGTACATTGAGAAAATATTCATCGTGTAGTCCGATGGATAATCGTACTAGTTGAATACTTGGCATTTGGTGCTAGATTATAGTGCTTTCTCGTGTCACCATTGATCATCTTCATCATTGACAAAATGAACTGTCATGTATAGTTGGATTTTATATAACGAACGATTTTCCGATTCGGCGAACATAAGGTCATGAAGTAATAACCAGATATGGTACAAAGAATACCGCAAACGTATTATTGTTGTTGTTTTGTTATTTATTTTTTGTTATTTATTTATTAAATGTTGTTTTGTTTCGGATGATATTCTATACCCTTACGAGTATGAAAAAAAACAAAGAAATAGAACTAAATATTTATTTTGATTCTCGTAGAATGTTTGGATGGCGAAGTTAATTGTTCAAATTATGTCACAAAGCCAACCAACTCCAATCAATCAATCCAAGGGCTGACATCGAAACATATTTTCAAGTAAATGGTTTACTTAAGAGTAATTTATTTTCTCATGAATATTTTCTCTTATATTTTATATATTTTCTCAATGGTGTAGAGTATGTAGAGAATTTACGCAGTGTGACTTTTGCTACGGAATCGAACGAAGAATATTCAATAGTTAAAATGCATGCGATTTAGTATTATTAATAGAAACATATAAGATCATAGATATATGGGGCGTTTCACGTCAACTTTCCAGAGCCTGCGCGCGGACGCTAAAACCTCGCGTTTTCGACGCTTGTTTTCGACTCTATTAGACCAATATCTAAATGATGTCGGATATGATATCAATGTAGTTTTTTGTCAGCTTTTCGATAAAAAATTTAGTTTTACACAATTTTCACGTTTTCCCAGAAAAAAAACATAAAACATGCCATATCTCCAAACTCTGATTTTTTAGATTTTTTTTAATAGTCTAGATCGAAAGCTGACTTTTTTTACGTTGATATAGCTTCTAAAAAATAGGACTATTCCGTTATTCTCGAGGAATTGAGTAGTGAACATGAGAGGTTGCGCCACGCCACGCTGCTTCCACGCACTCGGGCTCGAGTCTTCTGTACACGTGAGTGCCGAATTCAGAGTACATTCGATATTCATACTTGTTCCTATATATTGAATGAAGTCTCACGTTCATTACTTGTTCGATTCGTGAGTATTCTATTTCACTTTCTTTGAGTAACGTTTTTGCTTTGTTATTCAAACTTTGAAATATTGTGTTTTAACTGAGCATTTTTTTTCTTTTCTTTCTACTTTGGAAAAATTACATACTCCAAAGCTGACGAAATGCTTTTGACAATCAGCCTCTCATCGCAAGTTGGTATGGATGCATGGAACTGCAGAGTGCCTGGTATAGGAAGAGAATTATCAAATCTCACTTTCAATTCCAACTTCGCTTTCTCGTATTCTTCTTGTGTACTGAAAAACACTACATTTTCCTTGCAATAATTTTTTGCCCATTCATATAAAACTTCTGCGGTTAAGATGTGATTGTTTGCAGAGCGCTGTAAACTCGCTAATTTAGCACCTCGTTTCACATTAGCTCCAATTCCATCGCATGCCCCTTTTCCATGCGCTGTAGCACAGAAATACCATTCCGCGGGAATGCCAAAATCTTTTTGATGATAAACAAGATTAGAAAAACTTTTCTGATTTTTAAAGTGCTGACCTGCTCCATCGGTACTGTAATAAATTTTCTTGGGTTTGAACCCTTTTTTCAGATATCTTACGATTATTTTTTGGTACACATGGACTGCAACTGTATCGTGAGCTAAATTATTTGAGATAATGGCCATGCTCTTGTGCTGAAGTTCTTCATTTCTTCGAAAGTAAATAACGACTGTGAAAATCGTTGCTTGATTGTTATTCCAGCGGAATGACTGAGCTGAATTTTGCACAACAAACGCATAATTTTCAGCGAAATCAAAGCAAACTAAGAATTCTGCACTTACGTGTACAGAAGACTCGAGCCCGGGCGCATGGAAGCACCGTGGCGTGGCGCAACCTCTCATGTTCACTACTCAATTCCTCGAGAATAACGGAATAGTCCTATTTTTAGAAGCTATATCAACGTAAAAAAATGTCAGCTTTCGATCTAGACTATTAAAAAAAATCTAAAAAATCAGGGTTTTGAGATATGGCATGTTTTATGTTTTTTTTCTGGGAAAACGTGAAAATTGTGTAAAACTAAATTCTTTATCAAAAAGCTGACAAAAAACTACATTGATGTCATATCCGACATCATTCAGATATTAGTCTAATAGAGTCGAAAACAAGCGTCGAAAACGCGAGGTTTTAGCGTCCGCGCGCAGACTCTGGAGAGTTTACGTGAAACGCCCCATATACTTTGGAGTGACTCGTATAGAATTTCGTTCAAAAAAATAATGCATAGAAAATTTTGTTAAGAATAATGTATACACGGAGAGAAAACATACAGTAAATTTTACAAAAAAAATTCGTAAAAATTACCATTTTTTTAGTAATGCAGGGACAGACGGCCACTTCAGTAAACTTTACTAGAGACTATGGTAATTTTTCCTATAGAACCTAAGGCTTCGATCACATGTTAATTTTCACTATTTTCCATTATATATTTTACAGAAATAATTGTAAAAATTATGTTCAAGTATCGTAAATGAAAAATTTTATACATGATTGTTTCTCACTTATGAAATTTCGTACTTTGAAACTTTTGGTTATTTAGATGCTCAAGTCATTTTAGTTTTTTTTTTATTTTATAGAGTTATAGAACTTCTCTTTTTGGTGATCCTAGTGAACTTCGTATATTAAATCGCACGATTTCACTAGGATCGCATAGTTTTATATATACACATATTAATGCATGTTGTATATATACTGACATTTCGGTCCTTATATACAAATGAGGCACTAACTCCACCACTCGCGAGAATCGCGAGAAGCGAAGCGCCACCTAGTGTTCGTGTATAAGTACCTGCAGGTACGCATGCGCATTCTTTACTTAAGTTTTTATGTCGGGTTGGAGCAAGGCGACAACTCGGCTTTGCGCTATTAAAGGCACACGTATACCTTAATCATACGAGCTGCCAACTTTCATTTAGGGCGAAGTCGAATGGTTACATTCTAGCTCCCACCTGGCAATATTCATATATAGCCGATTATATCAGTATTTGCGGAGAGAGTATGTCAATTGCGTTTTATAGGTTATTGTCGATGGATGCCAGCTGATCTGTAGAGTACAGACGATTGTCGACGCGGGCACTCGACGAATCGTCACGCATGCACACAACACTCGTTATAAGCAAAATTACCATTTTTTCTAGTAAAACATGCCAGAGCCCATAGGGAATATTTCCAACGTAATAAATTTTACAATAGTCCATAGTAATTTTTTCTATCTGGTCTAGTGATTTTTCTTGCTTTTCTTAGTAATTTTTCCTGGAAGGTTATGTAAAAAGCCTCATTATGGCCGTCTGTCCCTGCGTTACTATAAGAACATGGTAATTTTTACTACATCTTTTCTCTCCGTGTAGTTTTAACGAATTATTCACGTGATTTTTTATAAGACCATACTTTTCTTATTATTTTTGTAACGAGATGTGCATCTGAGAGCTAGTTGTGGCTGGATAGGGACCTGATATATTGACTGCACTCCTTCTATCGGCTAGAGAACGCCGAAGTCGGTAGTTGGTCGGTGGCCCAGTGAATTGGGCGGCCGTCTGGGATCCGGTTAATCGAGGTTCAAAACGTGAGCTACTGCTCTCGAAGCGCACACCAGCCTCAGCTTCGATCGCCTGGCCCGGAGACTGGCTGGAATGGATTGAGCACAGAGTTCTTTTAAGATGCATTTCTCGTTAAAGGTAAAAATGGATTCAACGCTTCCCATCTGCCTGTCGCAGCCATAGGTCGCGTTTGGAGGGAGATTGTAACGGGGTGTACATCTGAGGGCTAGTCGTGGCTGGATAGCAACTTCACTCCTATTGGCTATAGAACGCCGAAGTCAGTGTGTCAATGGTCTAGTCGATTGGGTGGACGTTTGGGATCCAGTGAATCGAATTTTGATTCCCCGTCTACTCGGAAACACCACACGTATTTTTGTGAGACCATTAACGGACGGCACACCATTCCATGGCGCTCAACGTAATAACCCACAAGGTTACTACTCAGCCTTCCCCCCCCTAAAAATGTTTAACCAGCCTGCCCTAGCTCCCCCCTCCTAAAAATGTCCAACTAGCCTGCCCTTCTACTGCTGTTCGAAACTTTACTATGCAGTTTCACAATATAAGTGGATTTCATGAGAAATATTCATGAATATTACTGAAAGGAGTGAAATGTAACATTTTCTTGTGAATATAAGAAAAATATTGGGAAATTTATTTGCCGTCTACTGTGGGTGTAACTGCTGAATCTTGATATTTAAAAAATTTCTTTCATATATTGGTTGACTTTCGGCAATCAAGAAATCTACTCACTCTGGGACTACTCCGGATACTTTGTTAACATAATAAGCTAGCTTTTGGTGGGTATGAGATCCTGATCCAGGTGATTCAAAACAACTTCTGCTCTACTATGGAGTACTAAAGTGACCATCATGATGGTCATATGACCACCTATGATCTTGTACATATTTTCCTTCAAAATTTAAAGTAATTATCAGGGAAAAATGTCATTATCACTTTTTTGCACAGAGGTCATTCAATGGGTGTGAATTATGTTTAAACATAGCTGTAATATGGCAAATATTGGGAGAATAGCAACTATGGGTCTCTTGAGACATGAGTTATAAGGCCCAGAAAAATCTGAAAAAAATCTGGAGACATCATGGGACCCCGCAGAGCCTCAAAGAAGATTTTCAGAGTATTGATTTTTTTTTTTCTCACTCACTTGACAGAGAATCGCCTATATATAAATGGGTGATTCTCTGTCAAGTGAGAGAGTGAAAATAAAAAAAAAATCTGAAATTTTTCTCATAAATTCCAGAAGACTGAATCATGTCCCCTGATTTTTTTCAGAATTCTCTCGACCCCATGTCCCATCCTGCCAGGGACTTGAAGTTGTAAAGTTACCGATATTAGACATTTTATGAGGACCTTTGACCTTGATTTTGAGCTATCTAGAGGTATTTTAGAGTAAAAGCTTAATAGAACTTCTTTACTGGAAAAATGCCAATTCTTTTCAGAAAAATTGGTTCCATCGTCATTGGTAGAAATATAGCTATCATTTTACTTATACCTAGGCTTGAAACTGAGCAAAACGTGGTTTTGATTATCCGGACCATAATGTGATACACACCAGAAGAAAGCTCATTTTATTACCAAAATGTCTGGACTAGTCACAGAGTGCTGCACTCGATCTATTTTTGTTAATCAACCAATATATCAAGGGACTTAACGGGAATACTCTAAAAATGGGTGCCCATAATCATTTCAGATTTTTCAGAGAACTTTAACCCTGTTTAATAGACAGGTAAAGTTGCTGATTTCACTATCTTTCGCAATTTCAGAGGCGTTTCCAATCCCAATTTACACCTGAAAATAACCTCTGAGACAAAAAATAGTTGGAACATTTTTTTTTAAAATCACTTAAATTTTACAGAAGATTTATCTCCAAGACCATTGGAGCAAATACAGTACTCCATAATATCAATCGGAGCCTCTATTTTTGTACCCTGGGAGTTCGCTCGTCAAGAACTCCATTCCATGGGTACTAAAAGTTGCCTTATCCCATGCCACATACAGCGTATACAATTAAAAAATAGGCCTTTGAAAAAGGTAAACGTTGACGACAAGTATGTTCCGTATCCTATAGTTCGTTGTTTAATAAATACTCATGTGACTAAATTTGTTTATGTGAAGAGAAATTTGATAATGTCTGTTTAACCTCAGTCCATTCGAATGCATGCGACACAATAATATATGATTCAATCTAATATATTCCTTGGAAATACAGCTGTATCACTTCAATAGACATCTTCACTAACACACGATCGTTATATGTTACAGTATATTATTTCAATGATGACATGAGAAAGTAGCGGAATCTAGCATCAACTGACAAGTATCCAACAGTGTGGATAGCCTATACAGAACTCTCTCAAATTCTTTCATTTTTTCGTTAATTCCAGAAATGTAGATTCAAGGACATTGAACATGAAACATTATTCAAAATTTTCATGATTTTCATTCCGCTTTTAATCAGCATTTTTTATGCTACAAGCAGAGTGGCTAGTTTTAAGTGATAATCGTATCGTGGATAAATTACATCGGAAACTGCGAAACAACGGGCCCGTGGCAAGTATGTATTTCTTAATTGCATTGACTGAAAATAACGGGAAAAAGAAGTGAAACAAAATAAATACATTTCAATTGAAGAATGTAAATAATATCATGATGTAGAATTGTAGCATTCGAACGTTAAAAATTGTAATGTAAAAGTTATATTCATGTAGTTATCATTGGGATTTGGGATTCTAGTAAAATAACGTTAGTTATACTATGAGAAAGATAATTTTGATTATGGAGTATTCTAGTTGATTGCAAGTCATTATGAATTTAATACTGAATCCTCACAAAATGGTACTAGTTTAACTACTTCACATAGATTTTTGATTTCAGTACATTGAAATCTGAACATGAGTGAATTGATATGGAGTGCTAACAAAGATTAAACATACATTTTCAAATCTTTACCTACTCAAAAAATTTAGTCGTTGAAGAATTTATTACTATCTTGAATGCATTTAAATGGACTGAAATTGAAGAGACATTTTCAAATTTCTTTCTACTTAAAGAAATTGAGTAAAATAAAAGATAGCTCAACATTGTACCAAAGGATGCGGAACATACTTGTCGTCCATTTATACCTTCTTCAAAGGTCCATTTTTTACTATGAAAAAGAAAAATTGCTCGAGGAGTATTTTATTTGATTTCCACCATCTAGATTTTTACTTGATATACAATTGATTGTGAATGTAATTTGCAAAAATATATGTGTAGTAGTAGGATAATTACATCAGTTGGAAACTTCGCATTTGATTTCAGATTTTATTACTTTCTAGTCATAATTGACCAAATAAACTGTCATATATAACGATAGTGTATAAGTAAAAAAGGCCATTGAAGTAATACATATGTAATCCCAAATAACATATTTGATTTGAATAATATGATCTTACATATATTTGATTTCGTGTTTGTGAATATGCGCATATCATATTCATAAATGCGTATTTATAAATTATATTACTAAACTTGATACTTGATATGACTTTATATCAAACTAGCATCCTCCGTCGCGACTTTGCCCGCTCTCGGAGTTTATAGAGTTTGATTGATGGTTATTAAGTATGCATAGGAATTAAAACATAATAATCAAGTAATTGAAGTTCCAAAACCCCAAAGTACTTCAGAATAAACAACATTTTTGGTTTTGGAAATGGAATCGGAATTGGTTTTCCGATTTGCCCGTCATGAAGTCCTACATACAACTGCCCGTGTGAAAGACAATTTGAGCGGAAATCAATTCCGACATATTCAAAAGTCTGACTTTGAACCATGTTTATTGTAGCAAAAGAAACCACGTGAACGGGTCGTACAGCGTTTCGGCACCTAGTGGTCAAAGAGAGAAGCCGGAGTTTTCAATTAAGGCATATTTCAGCCGTTAAAAATAATTCCTTAAAAAAATATATGCGAGTTCGATTATTCAGACAATCGATTACTCCGCTATAGCATCGGGTGTCAAAATCGAGGACTCCAACACTCATTGCCTTATACTTATAGGCCAGACCACACCATTTCAGCCACGTGAACGGCTAAAACAGCGTCTCGCCACCTAGTGGCCAAAGAGAGAAGTCGTGGCTGATATGCATGTTATTTCTACATTTTGCATAGAAACGTTTCTAATTAGTTGATGAATAATCTTAATAGCCTATGACACTTCAGGGTACATAGTAAAGCTACTGTCAAAATTTGGAGGCGATTGGTTCAGTAATTTTTGAGATCTTTGCGAACATACAAACAAACGTTTCCTCTTTACATAATAGTAAGATTAATCAGTTTGAAATCCGGAACAGAGAAACATGAAGAAGAAAGAAGGCTTCATATTCTGTAATTATTATCGTAGATGCATTGAAATAGAAAAAGATTGAAAAGACTGAAACGCCAATCTTATGTTTATTTGAATATTTGATTATCCGATGGCGTAATCTTAGTCTATCAGTGTTGCTGATCACCCAGGTGCAATGGTGTCAGATCTGGAATCTCAGCTTCTGTTAACTTATATGTACTTATTCTAATTCGAATTGGTGATCGCTTATGGGTAAGGTATGTAAAAATGAATCAATACAATCCAAAGACATAAATTTTCATCAATTGTGATTTATTCCCTGAAAATTACATTCTAAGATTCAAAAATTAAAGGTTATTTGAGAATCAATAAAGAAAAATTTACTTAGTCGAATAACAGATAGTCGGTTTATAATGATCGGAATCCTCAAATGATACAATAGTATTCCAACACATATCGAGAGTTTTCGTTTCCTACTCTGTCTCGAATATCTTGGAAAATCCAATAACAAATTCGGATTTACGCAGATTAATGTGTTCAGAATAAACCCAAAGTTCAACGTCTTCTGACGGCTTTCGCTTACCTACTCCTCGTCGTAAAAGATCAACCTTCTAAAATTACACTGAACACCCTATACATTTAATCTGGTCAAAATCGCCAGAGCATCAGGTTTGTACTTTGTATGAATGTTTGGCATTAATCTTGCTAAAGTTCTCCAATGCCACAGGTTCAGTCTTCGGGTATTTGGGATTACAATAAGGATTGTTTACAGAAAACTCCAACACCATAAAGTCCGGGACTACTAAAGAATTTACTCCCATGCCTTCAACTTTCCAATCATTCGATCGTCCCACATTCAAGCAGCGTGTCTCTATTTTGAACCCAGTTATCAAACCATCAAACCACCGATTCATCACTCGGATCATTGTAACTGAATTCATAATACATAGTTAATCGACCAACTTAAGATGAAAAATAACTCGAATCACAAATTTATGTCAAGTACTAATATATATGCTTCCATATTCTTTCTACAATGATCCTGATAATTTCACAGATTCTAAAAACCGTTTTGAAATTCGATATTAAATTACTATTGCAATTGGAATAAAAAGATATTCTGGTGGATGCATTTCAGATTTTAGAGTATTAAACCTTTCTAAAGAAAGGTACAACTCTCTGACGAGTAAAGAGTGGTTCTATGAAGGCATATATATACTTTACTTTTATTTACATTCATTCTTTCTCAATATATCCTTTCAAAACTTACTTCGGTCAATTTTCGGAACTTCAATATTCGT
This sequence comes from Aphelinus atriplicis, assembly GCA_020882685.1. Lineage (NCBI taxonomy): Eukaryota > Metazoa > Arthropoda > Insecta > Hymenoptera > Aphelinidae > Aphelinus > Aphelinus atriplicis. The sequence continues at coordinate 76,445 of JAJGQD010000038.1, forward strand.
TTCAAGATATTATATTTCATTTCAAAATACTATACCAGATATGAGAAATTAGATTATAGTTATTGTTTACAGCTAATTTCATTTTCAAAACATCGGTCAATAAAAAAAATCATGATATAATTTTGCAAATGTATTCCAGAATCGAAAACTTCAGAATCCAAGCTATAAAAGTAAAATACTATACCAGACATGAGAAATTAGATTATAGTTATTGTTTACAGCTAATTTCATTTTCAAAACATCGGTCAATAAAACAAATCATGATATAATTTTGCAAATGTATTCCAGAATCGAAAACTTCAGAATCCAAGCTATAAAAGTAAAATACTATACCAGACATGAGAAATTAGATTATAGTTATTGTTTACAGCTGATTTCATTTTCAAAACATCGGTCAATAAAACAAATCATGATATAATTTTGCAAATGTATTCCAGAATCGAAAACTTCAGAATCCAAGCTATGAAAGTATGGAGATCAATTTATTTTCTGGCAAGTTCACATCGACTTTGGCAAATTCACTTCCAATAAATGTTTTCATTTGCTTCCTGCAATTACCCTAACAAGTTTACAGGTTCTAAGATCCGTTTTGAAATTCTATATCAAAACTTCTAATAACCTTGCAATGTATAAAATGTTACATATTTTCAAGGAAATTATTCACCATTTTTTTCGAATGGTGTGATGAAAAAATTCAAAATCCCGAACCTCTCGAGTAGAAAATATTAAGTGAAAATATGATGTTACATTTATGGTCAATTTTTTTTATACTTCATGATTCGTTTCAAGAAATAATTTTTAATTACATATCCAAACTCAAGATCCCGAAATGGTATATGTACTAGTTATATTTATTGTAGTTGAAAAAGGAAATTGCTGTTCCGATTGTTCCTAAAATATTTACATTTGTATCTTATCATCACAAATAATTTGAATCAATATCCAGTATGAAACACAAGTATTGGAAAACACGTCATTCATAGTGATGGGTACTAACTCAACATCTCTAAATGGAATAAACTTTGACTCACTCATTCTAATCGAATTTTCCATGATAATTGGGTCAATTGAGATTGATAAACTGGATCACTGTTTCGTCTCCTCCTCGAAAATGACTATGAATATATTTGAAAACACATTGTTCGTAATGATTGAAATTATATCAATCATTTCTGATTACAGTCTTGAAGCATTGGAAAATGGTTCATTTTGTTTCCATTTCTTGTATTCTATTCCTCACTCGCCGGCAAGGTCTTCTCACAGTTCACGATGGGCTGGAGAAATGTAGTATCACTTATGTTGATAAATTTGTCTATTGTTGATAATTATTTTATGACCGAGTAAATACATTCAAGTTTATTTTCATATTGGTAAAACGAGTGAATACTGAAATTCAATCTCAAATACCATATACTATGAGTCTTTCCGCAATCCGCGATAGACAGATGTTAAGTGTGACTATTGATGATAATTCCTTTTGGTCTTTATGCAATGTATATTTTGTAGAGTGATCTGGAGAAAACCATTCAATACTCCCAGGTTGGGTTGAAAATATACTCCCCTAAATCTTTGATCGATAGATAAATTATGTTTGAGATCAATTATTTCAACGATGATAATATCCCCGGGAATTTGGAATATTAAGATGAGTAATTCCAGTAATTTTTTTCTAGAATAGAATAGAATAATAATACTACATAATATCAAGACAATATCGTCGTGTAACAATTTCACGTAGAAGGTAGTAATATACAAGAATACAAGATTCAATTGTCACATTTTCTGTGTCCACATTTACATTCTGGAAAGACGAAGTTCAATTTCATAAAAAGTAGTAAAATATGCTGCATGATAAAGAATTTTGAAATGGCTACCATTTGTGAAAATCAATATCCTCGTTCTTAATTGTATGATGCAGTACATAGAAAAACTGTGAGAAGACCTTGCCGGCGAGTGAGGAATAGAATACAAGAAATGGAAACAAAATGAACCATTTTCCAATGCTTCAAGACTGTAATCAGAAATGATTGATATAATTTCAATCATTACGAACAATGTGTTTTCAAATATATTCATAGTCATTTTCGAGGAGGAGACGAAACAGTGATCCAGTTTATCAATCTCAATTGACCCAATTATCATGGAAAATTCGATTAGAATGAGTGAGTCAAAGTTTATTCCATTTAGAGATGTTGAGTTAGTACCCATCACTATGAATGACGTGTTTTCCAATACTTGTGTTTCATACTGGATATTGATTCAAATTATTTGTGATGATAAGATACAAATGTAAATATTTTAGGAACAATCGGAACAGCAATTTCCTTTTTCAACTACAATAAATATAACTAGTACATATACCATTTCGGGATCTTGAGTTTGGATATGTAATTAAAAATTATTTCTTGAAACGAATCATGAAGTATAAAAAAAATTGACCATAAATGTAACATCATATTTTCACTTAATATTTTTTACTCGAGAGGTTCGGGATTTTGAATTTTTTCATCACACCATTCGAAAAAAATGGTGAATAATTTCCTTGAAAATATGTAACATTTTATACATTGCAAGGTTATTAGAAGTTTTGATATAGAATTTCAAAACGGATCTTAGAACCTGTAAACTTATTAGGGTAATTGCAGGAAGCAAATGAAAACATTTATTGGAAGTGAATTTGCCAAAGTCGATGTGAACTTGCCAGAAAATAAATTGATCTCCATACTTTCATAGCTTGGATTCTGAAGTTTTCGATCCTGGAATACATTTGCAAAATTATATCATGATTTGTTTTATTGACCGATGTTTTGAAAATGAAATCAGCTGTAAACAATAACTATAATCTAATTTCTCATGTCTGGTATAGTATTTTACTTTTATAGCTTGGATTCTGAAGTTTTCGATTCTGGAATACATTTGCAAAATTATATCATGATTTGTTTTATTGACCGATGTTTTGAAAATGAAATTAGCTGTAAACAATAACTATAATCTAATTTCTCATATCTGGTATAGTATTTTGAAATGAAATATAATATCTTGAAACGAATATTGAAGTTCCGAAAATTGACCGAAGTAAGTTTTGAAAGGATATATTGAGAAACAATGAATGTAAATAAAAGTAAAGTATATATATGCCTTCATAGAATAACTCTTTACTCGTCAGAGAGTTGTACCTTTCTTTAGAAAGGTTTAATACTCTAAAATCTGAAATGCATCCACCAGAATATCTTTTTATTCCAATTGCAATAGTAATTTAATATCGAATTTCAAAACGGTTTTTAGAATCTGTGAAATTATCAGGATCATTGTAGAAAGAATATGGAAGCATATATATTAGTACTTGACATAAATTTGTGATTCGAGTTATTTTTCATCTTAACATTAGTAACTACAAAAATTAAGTGTAATTTGAAAAATATTCATTCTATTGTTGGATAACCATACTAGTTGGATAATGCTTGATATTACTGTATATTAAACTCTATAATCTCATAGTTTGGATTCTAAATTTTTAAATAATTTGTGTTTGAAACACTTATACAACAACTATACTATATTATTTCGATTGGTCGATGGTTAGAAGAGAAAATTAGCTGTAAATAGTAACTACCATTATTTCTTGAAGTCTTAAAAATTCTACTAGAGAACCAGTGTGAACTTGCCAGAAAATGAATTGATCTCGATACTTTTATAGCTTGGATTCTGAACCCATGTCTTCAGAGAACCATTCTTTACTCGACAGGAATTTGTACATTTCTTCAGAAAGGTTTGATACTCTTTAATCTGAAATGCGTTTACCAGAATATTATTTTATATTCAATTTCAGTATTATAATATAATCAACAAATGTTAGATAATTATTTAATATATAATTTCAAAACGAATCTTAGAATCTGTGAAATCAACCAGGTAATTGTTCTTTACTCGTCAGAGATTTGTACTTTTCTTCAGAAAGGTCTGGTACTCTTAAGACTGAAAGCATTCTTTACTCGTCAGAAATGTGTACCTTTCTTTGGAAAGGTTAGATATTCTCATATCGAAAAGACAATCAGCATAATATATCAATTGTATTAATTTCATAAAATTCCAAATTTGATATCAGAATATGTTAATATGGACTGTTAACGTTTTTATAGTTTGGATAGCTTAGAAATTCATTCATTCATTCATCCCAATATTACACAGATATGACAGTTCTAGAACTATTCTTTACTCGTCCAAGATTTGTACCTTTCTTCAGAAAGGTTTGGTACTCTTAAGACTGAAAGCATTTACTAGAAATCATCAAATAATAATTTATTCGAATTGTATTTATTTAATTAAAAATAGAATTCCAAAACGGATATTAGAATATGTGATTTCAACATTTTTCCAGGAAGGTTTTATACTCTTGAGACTGAAATGCATTCTTACTAGAATACATGATAATAATAATAATTTTAAGTATATCAAATTTTCAGAAATGTCACTGCAAGGAAAATTTATGTATGATTCAAAGGGTTTAAAATAAAACATTACGTGTCTTGAGTTATTTCCTTTGAAAATCTATTTTACTTAGAAACAATTTTATTCTATACTTTTTTCAAATCTATTTTATTTAGAATGAAGAATATATTTGATTATCCACATAGGACCTGCAATGGGAACAATAACAATTGACCAATGCTTTCAAGAAAGATATGCAGTAATATTCATATCTGAAAATGACTCACAGGCTTCAGACCAAGCTTGCTCATGAGTTTTCTGGCTTTCTTCTCTCCTTGACTCTGTTTAGCCTTAGATACCGTATCAATGCCAGGTTAATTTGCTCCTGAGAATCCACTGCCTGTCGCTGCATCTTGTAATTCTGGAATTGTGTCGTCAGAATCTGAATCTGCTGCAGAGCCAGCTGCTGCTGCCTCATCCTTGGTTGGCTCTGATGTTGCAGCTTTGTCGAGTTCAGTTAGTTCTGGCATTTTGCTTGATCTACAAGATAAAATATGCAACTATCAAACGGTTGTTCATTTCATACTAGAAAGCTTTGAATACAGAGAGGATCATATCGATGTGTCTTACGAAGAAAGACACATCTCAATTTGTCCGCGAAGAAAGACACAACTCGCAATCTAGCCGCGAAAAAAGACACAACTCGCAATCCAGCCGCGAAGAAAGACACAACTCGCAATCTAGCCACGAAGAAAGACACAACACGCAATCTAGCCACGAAGAAAGACACAACTCGCGTCTGCCTGCAAAAAGGATACATGGCGCTTATCCTACAATTTCCCGACGTAAAAAATATATGGAATGAAAGCTTAGAATGAGTAGGTTATCATTGACAAAAAAAAACAAGCCTTTTCTACAGTTTAAACTCTTTTTTCGTTAATATTCGCGGGAGAATAATTCCGACATTTGTCTTTCTTCGCGGACAGATTGCGAGTTGTGTCTTTCTTCGTGGCTAGATGGCGAGTTGTGTCTTTCTTCGCGGACAGATTCGGATATGTGTCTTTCTTCGCGGACAGATTCAGTTATGTGTCTTTCTTCGTAAGACACGTCGATATATAGCTGTATCACGGCATGTATCTCTCTAATAAATTTCTAAATAGTTCAGAAGCAAGTTAGGCTATTACAACTTTGTACTATTCTATACTTGGAATGTTTTCAAGGTTATGTATGTAGGTAGGATAATAATATAGAAAAATATGAAAAAAGACCATAGAAATCGAGTGATTGATGAGAAAGAAAGATACCAAAAATATTTAGCAGATGAGTTAGAGAAATCGAAGGTTCCAAACGCACGTGTTCAAACACAAAAGCAGTCAAGTAGGTAATTTTTTTTATATTTCTAACTGCAATTGTTGCACAAATGACAAAACGAACAAAATTCATGTGTTAAGAAAGTAAAAATGGGATCGACAATACTTCTTAACATGATAATTTTATATTATTATTTTGAGATTTTGAGATAAAAACTTGTGAATGACAAACCGAACAAAATTCATGTGTTAAGAAAGTAAAAATGGGATCGACAATACTTCTTAACATGATAATTTTATATTATTATTTTGAGATTTTGAGATAAAAACTTGTGGTTTCCAGAACCCACACCAATCGTGTTCCCTTTTGTGGTAATTGATTGATGATACTTACACAGTCATATTTAGGTTGGAGTTCAGGTAGCTTATTTATGATGATGATCACTGCTTGCTTCATGGTTTTCTTCGACTTTCTGTCCACTTTCACTATCTTCTTTTTCTCCATTCTTGAATTTCTTTATAAATATCAAAACGAATAATACCGTTTGCACATGCGAGATCATCTAATAATTAAGCTCGACGACTTCCAGCTCTCGCGTTACTATTATATATACTATATATATATACTACTGTAGAGTGTAGCAGACGCCAGTCCACAACATATATATATAGATATATAGATATATATACACTTATGTGTGTAGCGAGTTCGATGCGAGATATCTCGCAATCGATCATCGTCATTTCGAGATATCTTATGAATAGAAGAAAAATTTTTTCGGCAATCTAACCTACCAATCGGACACTTTACGTGAAATCTGTATAGTACGTGATAAAAAATCCAGCTGTACATCAAGGAAAAATGGAAAATCATCGGATTCTACCAGATAACATCCATAATTGATGCTTATCTGTGTTTCTTCGTAAAATTCAAGAATCGGTGAACCGAACTTAATGTATAAGGGTAGCGCTTGCCTCCAGCTGCCTTTACTCGCCAGGAGGGGGCGCTAGCGCGCCCCTGGATAAATCAGTTTGAAATCCGTAGCAAAGAAACATGAAGCAGAACGAAGGCTTCATATTCTGTAATTATTATTTTAAATGTATTTAAATAGAGAAAGAACTAAAAGACATCTTGCAATTTTTACCCACTCAAAAAATTTAGTCGCTTAAGCATTTATATATTCACAAAAAAATATAATTAATTCTACCTAAAAACATTTAGTCGATCGAAAATTTGTCCAACAACGAACCACAGGATAAGGAATATACTTGTTGTTAAGTATATCTTTTTCAAAATCAAATAAAAAAAAAGTATATCTTTTTTAAACGTGAATTTTTACTATGAAAAATAAAATTGCTTATGCTATCTGATGTACTGGCATAATTTTCTGACCATATTAACCCATTAAGGCCCATGGCCAGACCAGCGAAGATATCATAAAACTAATTATTGGATCACGTGCTTTTTTGAAAAAAAAATACCCGTGTTTTTTCTTTTTCCATTTCCATTGTTTAAACAAAAATTATTCAAACAAATTGCACCCAAAGTCATAAAAGTAATGGTGTCAATCGATTCTACATAAAAAGCCAAGAAAAAAAAACGTGAAATACATTTTTTTGATTTGAGGCTTATTTTTCTGGCAATCGCGTTATAAACAATTGGAATTCAGTAAAACCGAGAAAAAGTGGCTTTGGCCTATGCCTACGCTATCACCATGGGATGAAAACTGATTGCGGGATCGCCTGCTTTTTTGAAAAATATTACTATACTTGATATGACTTTATATGAAATTAATCAGTTTGAAATCCGTAACAGAGAAACATGAAGCAGAAAGAAGGCTTCATATTCTGTAATTATTATCTTAGATGCATTGAAATAGAAAAAGATTGAAAAGGCATCTTGCCATTTTTACCCACTCAAACAAATTTAGTCGCTTAAGCATTTATTCAACAACGAACCACAGCATACGGAACATACCAGTCTTCAACGTGGGCCTTTTTCAAAATACTTGTCATTTAATGCTTTCTCGTATCACCATTGACAAAATCCATCTCGAATGTATAGCTAGATTTGATATAGCTTTATATGCAATTTATTATACTAAATGCAACTAAAACGAAACGATATCGCTCTGATAATATACTACAGATGGAAGAGTAGCGAACCTTCTGTAAAGGTACAAGTAGTTTACGAGTAGAGAATTGTTCTATGGGAGGCATTGTAACGTACCTATCTTTTTTAGGTGCGTTTGGGCATTTTTTTTCACGGTCGCCAGATATACTCGTGGTATATCAAGTGTTTGAATTTACTTTATCATGAAACGTTATCATTGAATAAATTGCCATATATCATATTCATCAAAACGAAGTTGCAGGGTTTCGTACAGGACACTCACTTATATAGATTGTGTGTGTATTAACATATGTAAATGTAGAAAGAGTGTACTTGGCATGAAAACACCGGCATTGGGCAATGAACCACAACGCTTGGTTTAACAGCCGTGTCACCTAGCTTGGCCCCTTCCAACGTGTGGTTAGACCAGCAGGCTAAAGTTCGTGTGTTGTGCACTCAAATGCAGCATCACTTCCTACGTGAGGTTAGATGCATTGCAAGTGAGAGATGTAAAACGCTACTGCCAACATGTGGTTAAGCGCTTGTGATTTTTAATATGGTTCGGACTCGGTAACAAAATTGCAAAGAGATTGATTAAAAATAAAGTTACTCATTTATTGAAAGTTACTCAAATTATGTACAAAGATGTTACAATTATCGCGCACGGACAAGATTCGCGGTCGCTCGCAATACATGGTGTATATGCGCGGAGACGATCGTATTCCGATATGTGCTCTACCGATGCTCGCGTCAGAATGCCCCGTTAGCAGACGGGCGGCCCTTTATATAGTCTAACGCACCATCGCAGGGTATCGCGTTGACTCGTTTTTTAGCTTACTCATTTGATAAATGCCGATAAACGTCACAGTGTGAAGTCGCACACTGGTTCCTTAAGGGTCTATAATCGAGATATTTACAGCTGCTCTCATAGTTCGTTTTTTACGAAGTTCACTAATTTTGATAATTTGTTGACTCTAATTATGCAATAACTATTGTCGCTACATACGCGTATTCACCGTCTATCAAAGCCCGAGAATAATACCAATTGCCTAATGTCGAGATATTTTTGTTAAGTTCAATATTTTATAACATTCAACTAATTGTTTATAACTTTTGGATGTTTTCATCTATATTTGCCAAAAACTCAACATTAGACGATCGAGGCATTAGTTCTCAAAACTTATCCGCAAACAGTTTTAACTTTCATAAAAAATCAATGTCACAATCCGTGTCAACATAATTAATCAATAAGCTGTTGACATTGTTTATTCGCGATGTAATAATTCGATTTTCATATTTCAACTTGTATTCCATTCTAGAGATCACGTACGAATGCCTAATGTAACGTTTTATCGGAAAATATAATGTAAAAATAATTAACAATAAACAAATAGCATTATTACGTGATGTGTTACGATTCGTTCGCATATCTCCTCATAAGGATCTTAGTACTACTTAGGCAGACTCGAATTTAGCTTGAATCATATTTTTTCATAATAAACTACGCCACAAATGCAGTCAACAGATCGCGTAATTTGTTGACTCGTATTACAGTGTATCAAGTATGTCTGGATAGTTCGTTCTTTTTCTACTGGTCCCGTAAGAATGGCGTCTCGAGCCGTATGTCCGCGTAATTCGATTTTACATAGTCCTACGCATCTTTTCGGTATCTTTCATATTTCCATATTTTTCGCATATGGTTAGATATATCTATATATATACGTTTTGAATCTACCCGACGATTCATGTATACCGCGTCACGCGCGTGCAGGCGCCTAGTCGTACGCGATCTTATAACTAATACTCTTATGCTCCCTTCAACCAATAATTATCTAGCATCATTGCATATGTTCATGCTAAGGGCTTGAGTTACCCTTACAGCATATTTTGGACTGAATTACAATTGTAAAATTTAGCGATATTTTGAATTCGGCTCACTTGACGAATAGATTTTGCGAAAACTATCAGAGATATCGTGATGAAATTTTCTTTTATTTTCATTACTGTAAAGGTACTCTGAATTACAATCTCATTTCGTAGGTATGATTTGGAAACTTGAAAAAAAATCTCAAAAAATGGCTTGCTTTTTGGTGTCATTTTTCCCTTTACACCTATTTTGCAACAACAATATTCGAGATTAATGTTTCGAAAAACTTAATCCTCATGCAAAATTTCATAACGAAAATTGTTTTCTAAATCATTTTCCGGAGACAATCTAAAAGGTGAAAAGTCCGAGATAGCAAGTTTCTGAAGTAGATGAGTCTTGGACTAACATGTTTCAAATACTCAAACCCAACATCAATTTCTGCCTATGTTATATTCTTCGGCAGACTGATTTTGATATACGACTTGAGACCATGTCATGTGGTCAAGAAAGGTATAACTAGTTTACGAGTAAAGAATGGTTTTAGGGAGGTATATATTGGACATCAGAGCTACCTACATTGGGGCATGTTAACCTTTAGACTGCCGAGATTTGGAAGAGCATATCGCCCTCAGAAAACTGGTATTTAAGGTATCGTAATGATTGATCATACACAAAGTGTAGAATCATGAGGTGCGTCAATATATTGATTCTCCGGCAGTCTAAAGGTTAAAGTACAGAAATGCATTTATATTTAGTCCTTTAAAGATCACGTACATTTCAGCCTTCGTCAGAAAGCTGTACCTATTATTGGAAAGGGTTCCATAGTACTATCCAATCTGAAGTGCATACACTGAGAAAAATCGTCAGTTGAAACAACAGTCATTCGCCAATAAATATGCACAATGATATTTTTCCTTCAATTCAATGGACGTGGCAGTTAACTTGACGATCGTAAAGTGTTGATACAACCATTGAACGTATTCAAGACTGAAAGGAAAAATGTTGAATATACATATATATATGCCGCCCTTAGACTCGGTGAGGCACCCGATTCATCAGAAATTCAAAGAAGCGCCTGTGGGGCGAATCACGTCAACTCTACAGAGCCTGCGCGCGGACGCTAGAACCTCGCGTTTTCGACGCTTGTTTCCGACTCTATTAGACCAATATCTGAATGATGTCGGATATGATATCGATGTAGTTTTTTGTCAACTTTCCAATAGTGAATTCAGTTTTCCAAAATTTCCACGTTTTCCCAGAAAAAAAACATAAAACATGCCATATCTCAAAACCCTGATTTTTTAGATTTTTTTTAATAGTTTAGATCGAAAGCTGACTTTTTTTTTACATTGATATAGCCTCTAAAAAAATAGGACTATTTCGTTATTCTCGAGAAATCGAGTAGTGAACATGAGAGGTTGCGCCGCACCGCGCCGCGCCACGCTGCTTCCACGCGCTCGGGCTCGAGTCTTCTGTACACGTGAGTGCCGAATTCAGAGTACATTCGATATCCATACTTATTCCTATATATTGAATGAAGTCTCACGTTCATTAGTTGTTCGATTCGTGAGTATTTCATTTCACTTTCTCTGAGTAACGTTTTTGCTTTGTTATTCAAACTTTGAAATATTGGGTTTTATCTGTGCATTTTTTTTTATTTTTTTTCAACTTCGGAAAAATTGCATACTCCGAAGCTGACGAAATGCTTATGACAATCAGCCTCTCATCGTAAGTTGGTATGAATGCATGGAGCTGCAGAGTGCCTGGTATAGGAAAAGAATTATCAAATCTCTCTTTCAATTCCAACTTCGCTTTCTCGTATTCTTCTTGTGCACTGAAAAACACTACAGTTTCCTTGCAATAATTTTTTGCCCAATCATATAATAGCTTCTGCGGTTAAGATTTGATTGTTTGCAGAGCGCTGTAAACTCGGTAATTTAGCACCTCGTTTTACATTAGCTCGAATTCCATCGCATGCCCCCTTTCCATGCGCTGTTGCACAGAGATGCCATTCCGCGGGAATGTCAAAATCTTTTTGATGATAAACAAGAGTAGAAAAACTTTTCTGATTTTTAAAGTGCTGACCTGCTCCATCGGTACTGTAATAAATTTTCTTTGGTTTGAACTTTTTTCTCAGATATCTTACGATTATTTCTTGGTACACATGGGCTGCAACTGTATCGTGAGCTATATTATTTGAGATAATGGCCATGCTCTTGAGCTGAAGTTCTTAATTTCTTCGAAAGTAAATAACGACTGTGAAAATCGTTGCTTGATTGTTATTCCAGCGGAATGACTGAGCTGAATTTTGCACAACAAACGCATAATTTTCAGCGAAATCAAAGCAAACTAAGAATTCTGCACTTACGTGTACAGAAGACTCGAGCCCGAGCGCGTCGAAGCAGCGTCGCGCGGCGCTAAAGATCCAACACGTCTACTGGAACACGTTGTGCCTTAGCAGTCTTCTACTTGCTTATTCCTGTGTATATTATGACAATGACAATCTGTTATTGCCGAGAACTTATTTTCTCATTTTGTATGATGATTTTTGCCAGCTCCTGTAACCCGTATGCAAAATCTGAACAGTTGTAGCGTTCTAACTTTTTACACATCTATTTTGGAACTGCAAGAAAAATAATTGATCAGATTTGTCAATCAATAACTTACCCCAAATCTATCCAAAAATGAATCAACTAATTTCCCTTGATTTTGAAATTAAACCATAGTAGATATACACAAGTACACTTCATTTCACACTGCATATGAGAATACAAATTTTCCTTGCGTGATCCATAAATATGATAATACATCTTTGCTGCGTCAACTTCACAAACCAGAAAACTTGTTTTCTCATTTTATATGTGTCTTGCCAGCTCCTGTGGCCTGTACGCTAATAACAAAGCAGTTGTAGCTTTCTAATCTAATCTAATAATAACTTGATACACATATCTATTTTCTAACTGAAAAAAAATTAATTAGATTCATGAATTAATCAATGAATAACCTCAGAACAAATATCTACAGGAATAAAAGAACTAATTTACCTTGAAGAGTATATCAGTATCAGCAAAAAGGTTAGCCTCTATCAAATAAGTCAATCAATTTGGTTTGACAAACTTGCTGAAGTAGCTAGGATGATGTCCAGCACGTCTGCACTTTCCATCACGGCTGCCCGCGTTATGATTTCGCCTAGTCCAGTTACTACGATTCGCAATACAACTATAAAAACCGCTGCCAAGTGCCTTAGCAGTATGCTTTCTCAAAGGGGCTTCAACATCACCCACAAACGCATCCCAAACCTGTATTTTCACCATTCCACTAGCGTAGATACTATCATCTATTTTTCAAAAATTACAAAAAAATTATTTAATCAGTTTAATTCGTATCTTTGTGACTGTGTAAAGTGTCGTTCTTTTTCAATTGACCAAACTTTGTCGCGACTGTTGATGTCTGCCCGGGCTCTCTTACTATTTGATCAAATGCAACAAAGCAAACGGTTCTAGGTTCTACACGATGCGAGACATTTGGACCTGTATAATTTTTCGATCAATTCATCTTGTGACTGTCATACGGTTTAATAGCGGTCAAAATCGATCCTGTCCGTATTTAGCACATTTGAAGACTCATTTTGATCATTTTCGACGGCTGAGGTTGGAAATGATCAATTCAAAATCTATTTTGGTCATTTTCGACGGCAAAAGACACCAAATTTTCCCAATTTTCTCTATAGTACGTTGAAAATACTAGAAACGAAACTTACATCAATTTTTTCCCCATTAGCAACGGTTGCTAGGGCGGTGAACAACGGTTGCTAAGGAGCTAATTGGGAAGATTTTGTCCTTTGCCGTCGAAAATGATGGAAATAGGTCTTAAATTAATAATTTCCAACCCTCATAACGGCTGCTAAGGAAGTAAACAACGGTTGCTATGAAGAAAATAGAACAATTCAGTGTCCTTGGTCATCGACTGTGACTTAAAACTAATTTTCCGGCTTGCCCCAATGAGTACTCATAAGGATTTGTGAGAAAACACGTTAGAAACGGTTGCTAAGGAAATAACCAACGGATTTTGCTGAAAATTGAACTCGTAATAGATCTTGCCACAACAAACCGGTGTGCGGATCAAGATCGGACGATTCCTTCGAAAGTTATCCTAGACAAAAGAAACGAAAAATTTTACACCTTAGCTAGAGAAATAAACAACGGATTTTGCTGAAAATTGAACTCGGCCGAGATTTTGCCGCGACTAACCTGTGTGCAAAATTCCAAGAAGATCGGACCATTTCTTCGATAGTTATCGTGGACGAAAAAAAACGTTACACACATACATACATACATACACACACACACACACACACACACACACACACACACACACACACACACACACACACACACACACACACACACACACACACACACACACACACACACACACACACACACACACACACACACACACACACACACACACACACACACACACACACACACACACACACACACACACACACACACACACACACACACACACACACACACACACACACACACACACACACACACACACACACACACATACATACAGACACTTTTGGATTTCCATGTTTTTCGACCCGTAGATTACGAAAATCGAGGTCCCGAGGTCCGATTCGGTGGGTCGATTTTTGCCCCATTACAAAGCTTTCTCTTTGAGAAAGCAAAATCTATATGATAATACATGAATGTATATTCTTTCTAAGGCTATCACCGCGGCACTGATAGAATCTGGGTATACAGGGTGGTTGACAGTAAGTATTTTACCAAGAAAGGGTATATAGAATTCCGAAATCTGAATCGGTCATCGGTTCATGACTGTACAGTCGTGAACTAAGTTATCATGGGAATGTAATGGCAAATCATTTTTATTTTATTGATGCAGTTATACCGTTGAATAGAGCTGGCCATGATGAAATTTGATGCGTGAAAATCGGTAGATATTATCCAAAACAAATACGAATTTCGAATTTGAATCAGATACATGCCAGTCTCGGTCGTGTTAGCTAATCGTAAAATGTGAATCACTATGAACTTCTGAGCTCGATTACACTGCCTAAGTATCTCTGGATTGCCTTTTTTTCGAAGTTTGTGCAAAGCACATACAAAAACAGTATACTTGTAGGATAAATTCCCGACATCATCAGTAAATGAAAGTATCTTGCCGGCTATGCCGAAACAGTCGCAGGTATAAATTTTTCAAGCCGAGCGGATAGGCGGGGGCCAATGCATCGTTTATGGCAGGGTTAAAATTTTCCTGTAGTACACTGAGTCTCCAAGATCTATTCGAGAGAGGACGAGCCGCGCAAGCCAAAACACATGGATCGCACGTATCCACTTTTCGGTGTTGTCAGGGCATTGCCATGCATAAAAAAGGGTGCAAAAAAGTCTCGTGAATTTCGATGATACTAGGTCATACAGGATAGCTCCTCCTCCATCAGCTGACCTGATTTCTTATTGGTCAACTTTTGTTGTTCATAGCGCTTTAATTATTGGTCGGATCACATTCGTATAAAATACATTCGATTCAGATTTCGGAATTCTATATACACTTTCTTGGTAAAATACTTACTGTCAACCACCCTGTATATATCTGTATCCGCCTACCAGCTGTTTATTGCGAACGATATATACTATTTCTATATATATCACTATCATACGAGGGACGAGGCTGGACGTAATATACGTTTCGTTGAGAACCACACTCGCAATAGGCCTCTAACCGATCGAACGTAATATACGTGGTGTTGGCGAATTTTTCTGTGGGAGAATTTCTCGAGAGGAAAAAGTAGCTATCGTCTGCTCGTCGACTTATACCTTCTATTCTGAAATAACTAAGCCGATTCCTATAAAATCTTTTTTACACAATTAATTTCTTTTTTATGAATGTAGATTATACAATGAATACTAGATCCCGTGTATTTATTTCTAATTCTGTTCTTCGCGAATAGATGTGAGTACTCGTATTCTACGCGTTTGCGGAGAAGCTGCAACGCTCGCGTGCTCCTTGTGCGGCCACCCGTGTGACATCCATGATTATCGTGGATCAACTTGTTCGTATCCGCCGCGGCCGCTTCTTCTACAAGCGTCGTGACGTCACATCAAGATGCGCTCTCGGGGCGCGAAAGGCTGGAAAGCGCAATTGCACTTCGCGAGAATGACCTCTCTTTTATTGAGTGATAACAAACGCTCGTAGCTCAGCTTTTTCCCCCCGTTCGCACGGGCGTACTTATAACTATACGAAGCGCGCTCGCTTTGCTACAGATTGTCGCTTGCACTACAATGCACGTCGGTTTTGTTTACAAAATTAGCAATTACATCTATGGTGCATTGGCCTAGGTTTTATCACTTTCCCTCTAATCATTCAGATGATACATATGCGTGACTCGGACACTATCGTTGTAGAAACAAAATAACAACTTTAGAGAGGAAACACTCCTTCGTATATTCCTGTTATTCCTCATGAGCTATGCATTGATTTTCTCGCTGCTGGTCGAGAGCACGCTAGCTGCTCGTCATCTCATACGTGCCGATAAGAAAATATCCTATGGCCGATTCTTACAAATCAGGGGCTGCGTAGTTACCGTGTGCAACTCGCACTTATAAAATAACGTTCTCGCACGGAAGCCCGCTGGCTGCTAGCTGCTGCGTGGTTCCATACAGGCCAATAAGAAAATATCTCCTAGCCGACATTAATGATCCCAACGCTAGGCAGCTACAAGGAAAATGCAAGCTGAATCCATGATACCCGTGCACTACGTGCCACTCGCCATCCGACGTGTGTCGCATGGATGCGTCTCACTCAGCGCATTCCTACATTCATACATTCATACGCTCAATCCTAACGTTGCTTTTTGGCGCAACTCAGGTAGCCTGTGAGAAATTCGCATCGCAAATATGCAATGCGACCTGCGCCAATTTATCTCTCGGAATTTTGATAATTTCTGGGTGGGGCAAGGCCGGGCCATAACAAAGTATTAATACTGGACACTACCTAACCTTCAGTACTTATATGCATTAATGGTCCATGTATTGTCTTCATTGTGCTAAAATTCACAAGAAAGTATGTCTCTCATGAATTGCCTCCACTCAATGAAAAAGATTGATCTAAGAAAATCATTCATGAGCTGCGCATTTCACACATCTTATAACATATATGGGGCGTTCTTTGTCAGCTCTCCGAAGCCGGCGCGCGGACGCTAAAACCTCACGTTTTCGACGCTTGTTTTCGACTCTATATGACCCATATCTAAATAATGTTGGATATGCTATCAATGTAGTTTTTTCTCAGCTTTCCGATAGTGAATTTAGTTTTCCGAATTTTTCACATTTTCACAGAAAAAAAAATATAAAACAGGCCATATCTCAAAAACCTATTTTTTTTAATTTTTTTAACTAGTCTAGATCGAAAGCTGAGGTTTTTTTACGTTTATATGGACCTTCTGGATACCTAGACTTTTTTTGTATTCGAGTAATTGAGTAGCAAACATGAGAAAATGCGCCGCGTCGGGCCGGGCCGCGCCGTGCCGCGCCGCACCGCGCTGACTCCACGCGCTCCGGCTCAAGTTTTCTGCTTACAAGAGTGCCGAAATCGGAATATATTTAATATCCATACAAGTCCCTATCAGTTGGATAAACTACTATCTAGATAGTAGATCATGTACTCATTTGGGTTATGGACTGAGATATGCGGACATTATTTCATTTCACATTCTTTGACCTCCGTTTTGGCTTTGATATTGAAGACTTTGCCATACTATGTTTCAACTGAACTATTTTTTCAGTTCGTTTTGATCTAGGAAAAATTTTATATTCCTCAGCAGATGAAATTTTTTTGACCATCAGTCTGTCATCGGTTGTATATCAAACCAATTATCAAATCTTTCTTTCAATTTCAGTTTAGCTTGCTCATAATCTTCTTTTTTACTATAAAATACCATGGTTTCTTTACAGTAATTTCTTGCCCATTCAAATAAACCTTCTGCGGTTAAAATATGATTATTTGCAGAGCGTTGTGAACTTGCTCGTTTAGCACCTCGTTTCACATTAGCTCCAATTCCATCACATGCTCCCTTCCCATGTGCGGTCGCACAAAAATGCCATTCCGCGGGAATGCCAAAATCTTTCTTATGATTAATAAGATTAGAGAAACTTTTCTGATTTTTGAAGTGTTGACCCACTCTATCGGTACTATAATAAATTTTCTTTGGTTTGTATTCTTTCTTGAGGTAATTTATGATTATGAGCAAGCTAAACTGAAATTGAAAGAAAGATTTGATAATTGGTTTGGTATACAAGGTACTCTGCAATTTCATGCGTTCATACCAACTTCCGATGACAGACTGATGGTCAAAAAAATTTCATCTGCTGAGGAATATAAAATTTTTCCTAGATCAAAACGAACTGAAAAAGTAGTTCAGTTGAAACATAGTATGGCAAAGTCTTCAATATCAAAGCCAAAACGGAGGTCAAAGAATGTGAAATGAAATAATGTCCGCATATCTCAGTCCATAACCCAAATGAGTACATGATCTACTATCTAGATAGTAGTTTATCCAACTGATAGACACTTGTATGGATATTAAATATATTCCGATTTCGGCACTCTTGTAAGCAGAAGACTTGAGCTGGAGCGCGTGGAGTCAGCGCGGTGCGGCGCGGCACGGCGCGGCCCGGCCCGACGCGGCGCATTTTCTCATGTTTGCTACTCAATTACTCGAATACAAAAAAAGTCTAGGTATCCAGAAGGTCCATATAAACGTAAAAAAACCTCAGCTTTCGATCTAGACTAGTTAAAAAAATAAAAAAAAAATAGGTTTTTGAGATATGGCTTGTTTTATATTTTTTTTCTGTGAAAATGTGAAAAATTCTGAAAACTAAATTCACTATCGGAAAGCTGAGAAAAAACTACATTGATAGCATATCCAACGTTATTTAGATATGGGTCATATAGAGTCGAAAACAAGCGTCGAAAACGTGAGGTTTTAGCGTCCGCGCGCCGGCTTCGGAGAGCTGACAAAGAACGCCCCATATGACAGTCGATGGATTTCACATAATTTTTTTTAATCAACAACAAAATGTTGAAGTTTACTTCTCCGGGTAATATTCATGAATATTCACTCATAAAATTCGATTATATTGTGTAAACTGCATAGCTAAGGTTCAAACAGCTATTGCTGAGTTGGCTCAAATCTCAACTTCAAGGTATTTGCTCATGTAGTTAGCTAGTATGAATCATTCCATACAAAAGTATGTTGACCAGATGCACAATTTGGCGCAACTTGATAACGAACTCAAAAATCTATAGTTCGCCTGTTCGGAACTCGAGAAAACTCCATGAATTAAAATTACTCTTGGAACGGTTTTTGACATGAAAGTGGAACGACTCTTCATTCAAGTAAACATAATCAAGTATCTTTTTGAATTTTCAGTCGGCCATTTTAGGAGCTCCAATTTGAATTTTTGGATCCTGAGACTGGATTTGTAATCAGTGACCTCATAAACCAAGTATACCAGTTTTGAACAAAATTCAGTACCTTTCCAAATATTCTGGCGGCCAATCCAGAAGTTCCGAGCCAAATTCTGGAAATCTTAAGCCAGATTCGTAATCAGCAATCTCAAAAATCTATGTATACGAATCGCCATAAAAATCATCAAAGCGAAAAATATTTGACGTGAAGAGTAGACGTGACATATATTCAGACGTATACTCACACACTCACACACCCCCACATGCCAATGAATACGCGCGCGTACCGCATCGACTCTGAATCCGGAGAATCTCCACAGAATCAATCTTTCCCTCGTTCCTCGAGGTGAAACAATCATCTAGCAAACCCCCAATCCCCACAGGTTTCCAGCTGACAGATGTAGGTAAAACAAGAGCAATCTAAGACTCAAACAACACTTAAGGAGCCCCAAAAAGAATCCCTCCTTCTTTGCGAGGCATGTACCTTGAATTATTAAGGCATGAGTTTGGAGTAAGCTTTCAACTAACAAGGGGAGACCACAGTCTCCGGGTCCTGTATTTTTACCAAACCTGTTTTAATGTGCTCTATACCACATACGTATAGACCCATTTCAGGGATTTTGACTAATGGGGTCTCCTGTTGGAGTTATGGATACATC
Source organism: Aphelinus atriplicis (assembly GCA_020882685.1). NCBI lineage: Eukaryota > Metazoa > Arthropoda > Insecta > Hymenoptera > Aphelinidae > Aphelinus > Aphelinus atriplicis. Next base: position 96,326 of record JAJGQD010000038.1, read on the forward strand.
AAGTTCCAGAAAATACTGATATCTCTAGGTTTTTTCACATTTATGACATTGCTCGCTGACTCATCGAGTGAACTTGTCTAAGCTTCTATACGCATTGTTCACACTAGAATCATGAATTTTACATGCTCCCCTACTATCGACAGTATTTTCACTCTTTATCATCATCTAATTTGTCACTAGCTCACATGTTATCTGAAATTCAGTAGTATTCGATAAATAGATTTTACAGCTACAGCTGTCTGAAACTCATCATCAACATGTCTTACTTATTGTACAGTACTCTCAATTGATATGTTTCATCCGTTAAAAATAATGGTGTTTGATCGCACGCATTACTGAATGAACTTCCAACCCCTTAAATCAGTTGACGAACAATCATTTATTACTGTTTTCAGAATATTCAACATTAAAATTGATCTATTTCCTTATATTACTTAGGACATAACAGATTGTGTATACATAGTGGAGAAATATGTATTGATTCTAATCTAAAATTAATATAAATTTCTAGAACTAATATATATTCCTCTACTTTGTATACACAATTTGTTATGTCCTATGTAATATAAGGAAATATGTAATGTTGAGAAGTGGGCCCTGATGAAACATATCAATTGAGAGTACTGTACAATGAGTGAGACATGTTGATGATGAGTTTCAGACAGCTGTAGCTGAATAATCTATTTATCGTATACTACTGAATTTCAGATAACATGTGAACTAGTGACAAATTAGATGATGATAAAGAGTGAAAATACTATCAATAGTAGGGAAGCATGTAAAATTCATGATTCTAGTGTGAACAATTCTAGTGTTACAATTCGATTCTAGTGCGTATAGAAGCTTAGACAAGTTCACTCGATGAGTCAGCGAGCAATGTCATAAATGTGAAAAAACGTAGAGATATCAGTATTTTCTGAAACTTGATGTATCCATAACTCCAACAGGAGGCCCCATTAGTCAAAATCCCTGAAATGGGTCTATACGTATGTGGTATAGAGCACATTAAAACAGGTTTAGTAAAAATACAGGACCTGGAGACTGTGGTGTCCCCTTGTAAGTGTTGCTCTGAATTCGAGTGAGTTGAGTACAACGCTGATTTGGAAGCAACGGTGGATTACTATTTTGTTTACATGATGTGACAAAGAATGTTTTCATTTTGTAAAATGAAAAGCGTGGAGAAATACATGAATCATGACTATTATACAATATGTCGTATTGAGAATCCATTCATCCATCAAACACTTTCTTACAGTACGAATATAAAAATCAGTTATGGTGGAATATACTTCAAGCTCTCATCAGAATTGTTCTATTTACCCTGAGGCAACAGCAGCATCGATGTGAGCACATACCAGCTTCCATACTTATGGCCAACGATCCATCAAAATTTCGAGGTACATACATCAATCTCTCACTTTCCATTCAATAGGAAAGGATTTTTATTATACGCTAGAGGAAAAATAGCTCTAGAATAATCGAAAATACTGATAAGACTCGCAACTTTTTCGAATCAACCTAAATGGCTCAAAGTTTCATAGAATAGAATCCTGAACGAGTATGAGAATACACATAAGAATTCACGTGGATCCATTTCACTCAGAAATCTATCTTGATTTATCTGAAAATTCATGCGACTGTAAATTAATATGAATCCGCGTGAGAATCGACTCGAATCCATCTGTGTGTCTATATGAATCCATCCTAGAATAAATGTGGATCCACACGAGAAATCATGTTTATCCTCTTGAAAATTCATGTGGAGCCGTCTGAAACAATGTTCACCCAAACATCTTTTCCATTATACTAAGAATTCTATGAATCGGGGAGGAATGAAATTTCCAGGTAACTTGACCCAGAACTCTAAGGAAACTTGGGCCACTGACCGAGAGCTTCCAAGTAGAAGAGGGGCTAAACTTCTAGACTGTTTGTTCACCCGCACTCCGCGGTCGTTATCGCGAGTGTTTATAACTTGCGTGGTCTCTGATGGCGGGTGCTTTTTTCAGACTTCCCCTCCATGCCGCCTGTAATGTCAGCCATCGTATGGGCCTCTGCGGGTGTTGGGTAGGGGGTATACAGTGGGTTTTGCATGTCCCCCTCCCAGCGTCCACTGTCTGGAATTCTGTTGCAGGCCGGGCGTTCATATCAATCCTAGAGTAAAATGCAAGAGAAAAAAAAGTTTCATTATGAAATTTTTCTTATGAAATTTTTGTTCTCGATTTTGCGTCAAATTTGCTCGCGCATAAAAGAAATACTTCAACCGATTGGATAAATCGACTTGTGAATTTGTGCACACTGTTGCGAGTTTACACAAAAATCATGAATAACTTCAATTTTATTGATATATATATATATATATATATATATATATATATATATATATATATATATATATATATATATATATATATCACGCCATGTAACTACGCTAGATCAAACGCCGCTTGCAAAGCGCGGTGGATTTGACTCTTTTCTCGCGACTCTACGTTACTGCGCGTTTGCGCTTATCTTTGAAAATTCCAAGATCGAAACGGCTCGACTAATTCAGATGACTAATTATTTTATAGTACTGCGTAAGAAGGTGAACTCAATGATCAAATGAACAATTAATTTAACCTCTGAATTTCTTTATTGAAACAACTTAAATTCCTTATACAGTATGTTACAAATGCCTTAGAAAGTACCGACGGACAGAGCAACGCGGAACCAAAATTATAACTGCGACCGGCAAAGGTTCGGGGGCGAGTCCAGCTCCTTCGGCTGTACCCCCGGTTTATATAGAGCGAGTCCGCCCGTGATTCGATGGAGGCTTAGCAGAGGGTGGCTGTGGGCCGGAAATCTGCTGCAATAATTTCAGTTTTATTTCAATCCATTTGGTCGACTTCTATGCGTTTCTGAGAAATCGGACAGCGGCAATTTGATTCTTACGCCTTCGTTAGCGACTCCCTTGTTCTTTATTAGTTTACCTAGGACCGGGCAGCTGCTCTCTTTGCTCAGTATGTGCGCGAGCCCTCCTTTATCACTGCCCTCACATGTGGTTTTTCTCCGTAAAATGCCCCCGGGTAGTGTGCCGGATGCATAACTTTTCGCTGAGTGGTGTTGGTTCGGCACCGGGCATTGCCATCCCCTTTATCGTGATGCGCTGACTTTTTCACGTGGTCACGGTTTACGACCGCCCGATTTAAAGAGAGGATACATAAGCTATCCTTGCTCTCATGGATTGGTTGATGGATGTCTATATTTTTTGGACGAACGGTACAGTTTTATTTCCTCAGGTTACATTCTTTGCCGTAAACTCAGCTGCCTCCTGACCCCCTGCTGTGGATGCTTGTATAGGCAATCGTCAAGCAGTGGGCTATACCCGAGTAACTTACAGCGCCATTGTATCGCGCGGTCGTGCAGCCACAGACAATGCGCCTACGCAAGGCGGGGTCGAGCCGATCTTGCTCCCCCGAATAGCTTTACTGCAGCTTCGTTGTCCTTATTAGGACATGGCGCTCTAGCAAGGGCACGTGCGCCACTTAACAATTCCGCGCCGTTGGTGGTCGCGGTGGTCTAGCCCGCCCCGCGCGCTACCTGACAATGACGCGACGCTGGCCGGCGCGCGCTCGTAAAGTGGCGCCTGGAAAACCCCCGAGCGGCACGTGACACTCTCAAAGTAAACAAATTGTGTTTTAAGTTGATCGAAAATAGTTGCATTGATTTGTCCAAAGAAAAAGATGTTGTGGACTACGTCATTGAGGAGTTTAGTTTGAATGAAAGTATGTGGAGTGTAATAAACTTTGAATTGTCGAGTTGCTTTTTCAATCAAATTTCATAGAAATGGAGAAAGCTTCCTGAGGATGATCGAAATTTCGAAAGGTTCCCCAAATTTAACAAGGATTGGTTAGAGCAAGATGTTCCGATTAAACTCAAAAAATCTGATCTAATGCAAGACATCAAAGCTTCAAGGGATTATCTTATATCATTCATTCGCTGTAAAAAAGAACCAGACAATGAACACTTACATAATCATCGAATTACCTACATGTATCCGCACATTGATGAAGTACAGATTCAGACCTGAAATCGTTAACGATCAATCAAAATTGGTATAACACATTGGTTTTGGGCTCATTCGATAGATTTTACCTTGAACATGGAATTCCAAGAGTAATTTTTGTTATAAAATTGAGGCGCGGTATAAATAAACAATAAAAACATGCAAAATCCGATGATTCATTTCGTTTTTCTCAATTATCTAGGGAACTTCGCACTGAACACGAACAATTCTTTCATATTTTTTTGTAGATCTTTTTATACTCTTCAAATTAGATTTTCACGCATATTACTGAAAAAACACTCCTATTCCAAGAATTGAGCAGAAAATAGTTAGAAAAGGGTTTTTCTCAGGTTTTCTATTTTTCCGCGAAACTGAGATGAAAACTTATCCGACTCATCCGATGTGACAATTGTCGCGGTAGTGGCACTTTTACGCGAAACGCGGGGAGGTAAAGGGACGGGTCGTCACACGGCTCGACGCGGTTCGCGACTATGAAGTACGCGTACTATACTCTGGTACTTACTCGTGCGTCGAATGGCGTAGAGCTGGGCCGTGGCATCGCGTGTCCGGCTGGGCACGTCGACTCCTGTCGACGATGGTGCACGTTTCCTTGCAAGTTCGGCAAGGCGAAGATGGCTGAAGAAACAATAGTGGACTCCCCCAAACTCCGGTGAGACGTCCTTCTGGTTCACTGGAACTGCACCACGCGTCTCTTGCAAATTGGGCAAGACGAAGTAGAGCGGGACAAATGAAGACCCTCCGAAGTCCGGCGAGGCATCGTTCGGGTACAAAATGAGTGCAGAACGGACAAACACGAATGAAATATTTTCAAGTTCTTTATTTCTTTTGTAACTTAGAAAACTAGTACAGGCTGACACGTCCGATCAGGCTGACTATGGAGTTCCGACTGACTCTGCGGCTGGCTCAGACTGAGCTGCCGAGGGGGTAGGAGGAGTGGGAGGATGCGCGTGGCGGGGATGCGCGGCGAGTGTGCGCGGTGGTACTGTCCAATCAGGAGTTGCATAGGCGTGTCCCTGCTAAAAATGATGGATTGAAATAGATTGGGAAAATTAATCCATCGGAATCACGTTTCTGAATTTCAATTCTAACAATTAAGTTATATAAAAGTGGATGGATTGGAGATTGAATTGAAATATATAGAAAAAATTTCATTGAAATATATTCAAATCGATTAATAGAATTCTTCCAAGAACTGATTTGAATTCCAATAAGTCACATTTATTCAATACATTCTAATCGCATTTCAATAAACATGCATAATATATAATCTTCCGAATAACTTTTAAAAGTGTGAATAATGATTCAGAAACGCGATCCCAAGAGATTCTTTATCCAAATTAATCCTTTTCGATCGAATCTAATAAATTCTAATCCTCACCATTTTGTTTTATAATTTGGATCGATTCCAATAGAACTCCTAACAGATTTTGATGAATATTTTATTCAGATGAATTATTTGTAATCGGTTCCAATGTCTTCATAACCCTATCCAATTCCATTTTCATTTTTGTCATCAATTTCAATCTATTTCTATTATAATTATATTGAGATCAATCTCCTCCAATCATTTTTAATATTTCATAATTTGTTTGTAACCCTAATGGAATTCTATCATTTTCTTCCATATAATCAAATCGATTTTAATATTTTTCTTTACATGTGAATTATTTTTAATCGGTTCCAATGTTAATTGAGTTATTTATTACCCTATACATTCCAATCTTGATTTTTGCATCGATTTCAATCTATTCCTATGGTATTAAAATTGAGATCAATCTCCTCCAATGAATTCCAATATTTCATCATCTGGTTTCAACCCTAATGGAATTCTTTCGTTTTTTTATACATAAACCAATCGATTTTAATGTATTTCTATACGAATGAATTATTTTCAATCGGTTTCAATATTTATTCAGTCATCCATCACCCTATACAATTCAATCTTGATTTTCCTCATCGATCCCAATTTATTCCTATTTTACGGGAATTGAGATCAATCTCCTCCAATAATTTCCAATATTTAATCATTTGTTGCAACCGTGATGGAATTCTATCATTTTTTTATGTATAAACCAATCGATTTCAATTTTTTTCACTTGAATCATTTGCATGCTCTGAATCATTCTCCTCTTCGATTATGTTTTCATTTCGTTTTGGTTGTGATTTCCTCTTTTTCTTTGAGCATTTTGCTGCAAATACATTAAATGATTCCGAATTAAAATACATATTATCTTTTACTAGCTACATCAAACGTGCTGTGGGCGATCTACATGTATCCGTTTCAAAATCATATTTCAATTCTTGTTTCCACGATTCTTGACCATTATCGTTTTGACGTATTTCTCAGTTCATTCCATTATAAAAATTTCCAAAATCTAAATGAATAACCGGACCCTACAATCTTATGATCCATGTAAGAACTGTATAAGTATTAGGAAGAACTATCAAGCGCTGTCTACTTCTTCTATTTGAATAATCCTGAGTTATCGACACTTGAGTTCGCAAGACGATTTCAAATTTTCAACACTAAACTATTCATCAAATCACATAACACATAAAACTTGCAGATCAGACATCTTAACCTAACAGAGTTATCCTATCCGGTAACTATTCAAAACTAAGATGTAGCCTTAAATATCCATGTACCATCAATCAAATTTACATATCTACAATTATAGTTTTGAAGATAAATTGTCGAAACTTATGACAGCTTGTTAAACGAAATTGACTATCCTAACCCATAATATCATGTCATTGGCTACTCTCTGTCTATATATGGGGCATATCACGTCAACTCTCCAGAGCCTGCGCGCGGACGCAAAACCTCGCGTTTTCGACGCTTGTTTTCGACTCTATTAGACCAATATCTAAATGATGTCGGATACGATATCAATGTAGTTTTTTATCAGCTTTCCGATAGTGAATTTAGTTTCCCAAAATTTTCATGTTTTCCCAGAAAAAAAACATAAAACATGCCATATCTCAAAACCCTGATTTTTTAGATTTTTTTCAATAGTCTAGATCGAAAACTGACCTTTCTTTACATTGGTATAGTTTCTAAAGAAATAGGACTATTTCGTTATTCTTGAGGACTTGAAAAATGAGAGGTTGCGCCACGCTGCTTCCACGCGCTCGAGGTTGAGTCTTCTGTACACGTAAGTGCCGAATACTTAGTTTGCTTTGATTTCGCTGAAAATTATGCGTTTGTTGTACAAAATTCAGCTTAATCATTCCACTGGAATAACAATCAAGCAACGATTTTCACAGTCGGTATTTACTTTCGAAGAAATGAAGAACTTCAGCACAAGAGCATGGCCATTATCTCAAATAATTAAGCTCACGATACAGTTCAAGTCCATGTGTACCAAGAAATAATCGTAAGATATCTGAAAAAAGAGTTCAAACCTGAAAAAATTTATTATGGTACCGATGGAGCAGGTCAGCACTTTAAAAATCAGAAAAGTTTTTCTAATCTTGTTTATCATCAAAAAGATTTTGTCATTCCCGCGGAATGGCATTTCTGTGCTACAGCGCATGGAAAGGGGGCATGCGATTGACTTGGAGCTAATGTAAAACGAGGTGCTAAATTAGCGAGTTAACAGCGCTCTGCAAACAATCACATCTTAACCGCAGAAAGTTTATATGAATGGGCAAAAATTTATTGCAAGGAAACTGTAGTGTTTTTCAGTGCTCAAGAAGAATACGAGAAAGCGAATTTGGAATTGAAAGTGAGATTTGATAATTCTTTCCCTATACCAGGCACTCTGCAGTTCCATGCATTCATACCAACTTGCGATGAGAGGCTGATTGTCAAAAGCATTTTGTCAGCTCGGAGTATGTAATTTTTCCGAAGTTGAAAAAAAAAATGCACAGTTAAAACACAATATTTCAAAGTTTGAATAACAAAGCAGAAACGTTACTCGAAGAAAGTGAAATGAAATACTCACGAATCGAACAAGTAATGAACGTGAGACTTCATTCAACATATCGACCCTCCCTATTCATAAGGACGTATCTCGGAGAATCTCGAAATAAGGACGTATCTCGGGCGGCAGAATAATAAAGACGTATCTCGGGCGACTGCAAAGTAAAGACGTATCTCGGAAAAGCGCAAAGTAAGGACGTATCTCGCGTGAGCGCAAAGAAAGGACGTATCTCGGACGAGCGCGAAATAATGCCGCAGCTCGCGGAGAATTGCGACTCAATATTGAATCTCACTTTGATTGAAAATTATAACCGATCATAACCGCAAATAAATCTCAAGCATAGAATTAAAACTCGGCAAACATGAAAGCGATCATGGAGGCAAGTAAAAATATGAAGCATCTGTATTTTTTTATTCGTGAGTCAAAAGCACAGAAACGATGGTCAAGAGCCTACCTGGCATTTATATACGTGGAAACGCGGTGGCTCTGCTCGACTGCGCTGGACTGCGCTAAGACGAACAAGCTGCTCTGACTGCAGTCGCGAGTTGCGAGCGCTTAGCAACTAGTAACAAGACGCAGTTTTTCGTCTCTCGTTATTGGCTTGTAGTTTACATTCAAGAAACCGACTATCCACAATCATATGATGCTCACGGCGGATCGTGTTCTTATTTTTGGTTTCCATATAAAACTGGCCCTACAGAGGTGCATGCCGGGAAATCCGGGAATCAAACCCCGAGTCTTATCCACGAATTGAGCCACCGGCCGCGGCGCGCGGCCGCTCATTCCACAGTTGATCACTGCAATAGCCGCTGTCAGACTCGAGCGCTACCGTCAACTTCTTAAATCAGAACCAGAGTCATATCGACAGTGTACTACAGTGCTTATTATGGATGTTATTAATAAACTTGCAGTGAAACGTGTAAGGTACTCGAGTGGCGACTATAGTGATCAGAATATTGGTCTCCTGCTGTTTTTAGAAGATTAATACGACTGAGTGACTCGTGACTGGATTTTATCTTCATGTGTAAACTTCATTAGTTGATTTTACACCGCTGAGATACTTTCTTACTTTGCAATTCTCCGAGCTACGATATTATTTTGCGCGTCCTTCCGAGATACGTCCTTACTTTGCGCTCGCGCGAGATACGTCCTTACTTTGCGCTCACGCGAGATACGTCCTTATTTTCCCGCGCTCCGGCGTTCCGGGAGATACGTCCTTATTATTCTGACTCCCGAGATACGTCCTTATGAATAGGGAGGGTCGATATAGAAACAAGTATGGATATCGAATGTACTCTGAATTCGGCACTCACGTGTACAGAAGACTCGAGCCCGAGCGCGTGGAAGCAGCGTGGCGCGGCGCAACCTCTCATGTTCACTACTCAAGTCCTCGAGAATAACGAAATAGTCCTATTTTTTATAAACTATATCAATGTAAAAAAAGGTCAGCTTTCGATCTAGACTATTAAAAAAAATCTAAAAAATCAGGATTTTGAGATATGGCATGTTTTATGTTTTTTTTTCTGGGAAAACGTAAAAATTTTGGGAAACTAAATTCTTTTTCGGAAAGCTGACAAAAACCTGCATTGATATCATATCCGACATCATTTAGATATTGGTCTAATGGAGTCGAAAACAAGCATCGAAAACGCGAGATTTTAGCGTCCGCGCGCTGGCTCTGGAGAGTTGACGTGATACGCCTCATATACATCTCACACTATATCTATATACACCCCACTACAAATCACGTGGTAAGATCTACACCAATTAAATCACGAGTTAATGCCTTCACTCTAAAGGCCATCACTTTTTATATGAGGAATGTTCGAGAATTAAATTACTCACGTGTATCACTTTCAAATATGAAATTTCTCTACCAATGTATACATCGAAATCTTTCAATTGACCATTGAGATCTTCATCTTCTAGCTCTTCTTTGGTTAGCGTATTTTTATAAGTTCCCTGGAGCCAATGTTTGGAAAATTGTGCTCGCGAAACACTCGTTACATCCCCCTCGCAGACGTTGGCTACCCGGAGCCAACTCGTAATCGCCTCGCGCGAATGGGATGTCTGACCAGCGCGGGTTCTGCGATAGGATTAGGTGGGAGAGATGGAAAGAGCAAAAATCCTGATTTCCTTTGCAAAACCTAATTTATTGCCAGGCTCTACATGGTTAGGGGAGGGACCCCCTGGCTGGGGGGCCTCCTCTTCAGTCTTCTGACGGCCGGCATCGCTCCTCTTCCTGTCGTCTCCTTCGGGCCCCGGCCCTGGCATTGGATGGTGGGCGGCGGACTTTCAGCGCTTAGCGGAGAGGTGGTGCGAGGAGTGAGTTCGCCCCCGTTTGTGGTTGAGCCTGTTCGGGCACTTCTTGGGCTGCCGAAATCCCGGCCAACCACAATTGAGGCAGGTCTCTTTGCTCACGGGGCGGCCTTACCCAGAGCACGCACCCGCTCCTCGGCTTTGAAGCGAAGCCTGGCCAGGCGCTGGATCTCCGCTTTCGCCTTTTTAGTCTGCTCCCGGGCTTCGCCGGACAGTCGGGACGCTTGCTCTTCGGCCTCCCGCTGGCACTCTCTGGGCGTCGAGGCTTCCGGGCTGGAGTCGCCCGTTGGCGTTTGCGTTCGCCCGCGGGACGAGTGGGTTGGCCCTTCTTGGGGGGATCGAGGGCTTCGGGGCGGCGTGGGCCGGTCGCTCGATGCGGAGGGACCTGCTGGTGGTGGAGGCGTGGGCTCGTCCTTTGGTGGTGGTGTCGACGGCTGGTCCTTGGGCGGTGGTGACGTCTCCTTCTTGAGGGTCGGGGGTTGGCTGCTTGGCGGTGTAGGGGGGCTGCTCGACCTGGTGCGCTCGGAGCTTCCTGCGTCGGTACGCTGGGGAGCTCCGCCGTCGGTACGCTCGGGACAGCGTTTCGCTTCGGTCGCCCGGGACCGCGTTTCGCGTGTGCCGCCTGAGTGACCTCCATGGCCCTCATCTGTGCTATCATCTTCCTCAACTGAGCTTATAATCCGGCTAGGTACTGCACGAATTTGTTCGGCAGATTGAACGCGTCTCCGTTCGACGTCCGGAGGGGGTCAAAAGCCCCCTGTATCTCCGTCGAGTGCGCGCAATCGTGCCGCCCTTGGAGGTCCGACGTATCGGTCTGTTGCTGGGGCTGGTTCGACCACTCCGCCTGACTTGTCGATGGTTCATGCACTCGCTGATCCTGATGCTGATCGGCGAGTGTTTCTTGTTGATCAGCCAGCTGATCAGCAGACCGATCTTGCTCGTTGTTATCGGCTCCGTCGGCTGGTCGCTGATCACCTGTTTCGTCTCCGCCGGCAGTATTTGGTGGGAGACCTGCGATGTTTTCGACCCGTGTTGCGTCGACCGGGTTCTCGTTCCCGGGGGGCTTTAGGCTGCTGGAACGCGAATTCTCTGTACTCTGCCCGTTCTCTGTTTCGGGGGCTCCGAGCACGGCCTGCAGTTTGCGCAGCACCTCCTGGTCGTCCCTGCTCGTCCAGTATCGTTCGGAGCGAGTGCGTCTCGTTCAGCTGCATGTTAGGGTCCGCTATCATGCTGCCCGTCTGCTCCATGACGATTTTCGCGACTACTTCGTTTCGTAAGCTCACTAGCTTTATCCGATTTTTGCGCTCCTCTTCGTCGGTAAGCGCGAAGTCCGAAGCCGAGTAGTCGCCCAGAAGCCATTTTTCTAAGCGCAGGTGTTGCGCAAATCTGCTGCCGTCCGTACGCAGTTCCAACAAACCTAGGGTCTCTTGCAGATCCTCCTGGTTTAAGTACGTGATCCAGCTCTCTAGTGAGCTGGTCATGTCTTGATCGTTGGCTGGCATCTTCGCTTTTGTAGCTTTCCGCTCGCTTGCGATGTTGACAAGTTGTTAGGGAAACTACAGGTATGCGCTTCTGTCTGCTTAACTTGAGACTCTATGCGCACCACCAAGTCGCTCTTGGTGGTTTCAAGATTTGAAAATCCCACAGAAGTCAATCAAATCCAACACGGATTTGTTGTTTGTGCGGGATATCAGTTACTTACTTATGTACGGCCCTCGTACAGTATACTGCAAATCATAAAAAAAAAACTCCTACCTATGACCTGTAGTTTGCCCTATAAGTGAGCGCGCGAGAGAGACAGAATATCGATAAAAAAAATCTAATATGAATCAAATAATCAAAAAAAAAAATAGTTGAATCGGCCTAATCGCCCCTTTTCTGCTGACTAGGCTCGCTGCGATTGCGCCAGAGTGGTGGTGGTATGCCAGGAATTATTACGTCCGTGATCGTGCCGTCATTTACCGTGATTCCCGAAAATTCTAATACCGCGAAAAATAAGGAAAACTATTTTTCCGGTATTCGGATTACGGCCGTCGACAAGTGAAAAGTGTACGGTTTTTCTACCGTAGATGCGAGAAGAATCGCGGCTCTACTTCGTGTGGTCACTGATTATTGCATATGAAATAAAAATGAGAAAAAGAAAAAAAAACAAAAATTTATTTTATAAAAAAAAATTTTATCTAATTCTATCAATATTAACAAAAGGTACTATTTTTTTTGTTGGCTAGAAGAGCCACGACAAAAAAAGGAAGAGTATCAATAAATGCAAAAAAAAGGATGAAGAAACGATAAAACAAAATGTTCTACTAATGGGAATCGGTTCCCAAATTCGGATCGGCTGTGGTTCCTAGTCCGGTTCCACTCCGGTTCCTAAATTCGGTTCCGTTCCGATTCCTAATCCGATGTGGCTACGGTCTGCGTAAGCGCGCTGCCGCGGCAACCGAAAAGGTACGGCAGCCGCCCCGGCCCCCGCGCCGCTGCTGCGCGCTGTGGGTGCGAACTCTATACGCGCCTGCGTGGCCACTGCGCGACCTTCAGCTCCCCCCACCTCACTGCGCTTGCTTGCCCCTTGCCACGCGCACGCCTCTACCTGTTGGCGCGCCTGGCTGCAAGCTTGCGTTTGCGCGCGCTGCTGCCGAGGGCTCTCGAACCCCTTCCTCGCGGGCTGTCCCTCGTCAGCTCGCTCGCTTATAATATTTGGGAATATTTCCCTCCGTCTCTCTTACTCGCGTTGTCTCACCGCAGCAGCCGCTATTATAGCTGCTCGCTGCTCTCTATGCGCTGCAAGTAAACAAGGTGCACAACAATGCCTCGACCTTGTTTACTTTCAGTGGCCCTCTGCGCTCGCTCGCACCGACTAATTCGTCGGTTTTATATCCGAGTGGAAAATCTCCACTCGGAATATTATTTCGAATTTTGATTCGCGACTCCGACTCCGTCGAATTTTCGAGTCGCGCTGCCGAGAATTGCGGGAATTTCTCCCACGCGCGCACCTTTTCGGCTTTTCGGGACGCGGTTTTTCTTTTCTCGATTGTAATTTGGGACGAGACCAATGGCTCCAACCAGGCAACCAAGGCATCTCTATAGTCACACGTGTGCTGGTTTTGTGAACTCACCAGCTGCATGTCACAATCCAAGTGTATTAGAAAATAAAGGTGAGCTACATTCATCAAAGTACAATAATACAAGTAGTAGTATTATGTATCTTTTGGGGTTTCCTGTGATTTATTATTTCATTTTATTTTATTCAAAAGGTTGTAACTGGATCATCATTCTGAGACATATCTTATTTGAAAGCTTATGAGCCAAGGATTGAAATAAAATTTTTTCGGTCCAAATTGAAGGTGGCGATGAGGTCTATTTTCATGTGTACGTGTAGGTACATGATCAAATGATTAGAAAAAATAAGTTTTCAGGTTAGAAAATTACTTTTTCATAAAATATAAGTAATTTATAACAACTTTTATTCTTGTAAATTTTTTGATTTGATGAATATTTCATGAGTTAATCAGGTCATAAAGTTGATTAAAATGTGAAAAAAACCTGAATTATCAAAATTGAGCGATGAGAGAATTTTGCTATGTATAGGCATGAAAAATCTAAAAAAATTTTATAGTGGTAAGGTAACCATTCACAATAATTGGCTGAAAAAAAATTGAAAAAAAATTTTCTCCATGCTGAGTTGGTGTGCAATGACCCATATATATATGTAAAATAATAATATGATTCAAATCTAATATATTTTTGAAAATACAGATGTATCACTTTAATAGACATCTTTGTTGTATGTTCCAGTATATTATTTCAATTATAATATGAAAAAGTAGCGAAATCTAGCATCAACTGACAAGTATCCAACAGTAAGGATAGCCTACACAGAAATAGTATTTTTCCAAAGTACACCCTAAAGAAATTGTTGCACAATCTGTTATTGAATGTCAATACACTCCATATCAATTTACTCATGTTCGGATAGAATGTACTGAAATCCAAAATCTATGTGAAGTAGTTACAAGCATTTCAAATACATCTACCAATGTTGAGATAGAAAGTACTAAAATCACAATTCTATGTCAAGCAGTTAAAAAACTTGTGACGAGGAGAGCCCAGGCTCTGTTCGCGAGAGCCTGAGTTCTCCCCTCTAACCTACCTACCCGCCTACCACTATTATAGACCCCCCAGAATGTTGTGGGCAGAGCCCTTGACGCTCTGGAGGAGCACTCTGGGTACGCGAGGTAGGAAGCCGTCTGTGGACGCGAAAGTCGAAACGGAGGAGATCGCGACGGTAGCGGAGGTATACGTGCCTGATCCGCATGGATTCGATGTTGCGACCGGGGCCCAGCGACATGGCGGGAGCTCCGACGTTCGACGCGATGGGAAATTCGTGCGTAGCGGTAACATGGCGCAGACTGAAATCATGATAAGTTCTGAGATGCTAGGCCAATTGCATCTTTTTTACGTTTTTCATCTTGTGTTCTTTCCACTAGATTGATTTTGGTTTTCAGATCATAATAATCGCTTCTGAGAGATTGAGTATCATTACTAGTACTTTCAAAATTTGATCTACATTCATCATGATATTCTTTCATGTCATTGATATTGGTCTAAATCCTTTCAATCTCTAACTCATTACAGCTGACGTACTCAATAATTTCTTTTACATCCTTATTAATCACGTCAAACCATTCAGAGCAATGTTTTTTCGCGATCGTTTCATCGAATGTATCTTGGCCATGGACACTCATATCTATGTCCTCTTTGAGTCCTTGATATGTTCGATTTAACTCTTCCGTGATCTCAAGCCTTTACTCTGGCTCAGCCAGCGCGCTGGCTTTCGAGCGAGTAATCACCATTTTTGATGTTTTTATTCTCCGCCAGTTATATATTAACGATAGTTTTACGACGCAAGTTATTTTGAATCTGTTTTACTTCAGAGGCTTAATTTTGCCATGCGGTTAGTAACCGAATCGATCTCTCTTTGCATTGTTAACAGAGCTTCATTTGTTTTAGTATTGAATTGCTCCTGCTTAGCATCACGTGGCTCGATCCGTTTCTCTAATTCCCGTACCGTTTCTTCTAATTGATGGTGTCGCATAACCATGAATCGCATGGCGTTTTCTTCGTCGCGAATCCGAGTACGTAAGCTATTTATTTCTTCACGAGCTTCTTCCAACGCATCGAATTCTTCGCTCTCATCATCTATTTCTTCTATTGGAAGAATGTCCTCCGAGAGGGCTCCTTCCGAAATTTGCCAGTCAGGCCGCATTTCAGTATTCTTACACATTCGGTATTCAATGAGCTGTTAAACGTAAGAATGTACGTTATTACTCCGATCTCAAGTGATCCAACAAAACTACTATTTATCTGAAGGATATTAACACAAAAAAAAATAAAGAGTTCAGAAGAAAGTGGAAGAACAGGACTCACTGAACTCTCCCTTCATCACTTCCACTCTCTTTTGACTTTATTTCAAATACAAAATACATTCTTCTATTTTCACTTGATACTGGAATTTACAGCTTCTTTAATGAAAAAATAAACTTATATTTACACATGAAAAAGTTCCAATACATACTATTGATTTCTCTATGTTACATTTCACTTAATCTATATTCTAACTTGAAGAACACAAGAATTCATTGGTATAAAGAAAAATACTTATTTTGAGAATCAGAATAAAATTATACAGTTTTTAAATGAAAGAGAGAAATTAAATTGCCAAAGAGGCCATTTGCACGATCAACTGGTCGATTCTTTTATTAGTATTTTCAATCTTCTCATCGATGCTATTTAGCGCGTGTTTATGACCGACTTCAGTAAAAAGCAGGTCTCCTCTTAGCTCGAAATTTTCTTTTTCTAGTGCCTGTACATCATTTATTAATTCTTGGTGTTTATTCACAATGAATTTCATACACATCTCTTGTAGGTTTATTCTTCGCTCAAGATTATTAATATCGATTTGCGCTTGGAAGATTCTTCCTTGCTCATCGGTCAATAAAACATCCGCCTGATTGTCGTTGACGTACGACGCGCTTTCCGTTATGTCCGATCTCATTTCAGCTCCACACATGCCACCTTACTTTTTTGTTACCCTCAGGTCCCTGGTCCGGGCGCCAATGCGAAGGTTCGAAGTTTTTTTTAATATTCTTTTGACCTGTAGAGGAAGGAGGCAAATGTAACTGTAATATAAGAAACTATATATATTGAATTCATAGTAGAAAGATGAATATCATGAGTTAAGAAGATGAAGTGGGAGAACAGGACTCACTGAACTCTCCCTGCATCATCTCTCACTCTTTCTTTCTGTATTAAGATTACAAAATAATCCATCTTCTTTGTCAATATAAATTCTTGACTGAGTAATTTTTTTTGTATATATATGTATCATTCGGCCCTCCTCCCCTCTCCGCCGGACACGGCGAGCGCTGGCGCTGTCGCGCCGATCGTCACTAGTCTCGCGACTGCCGTGAAGCACGGACGCTCTCACACGATTGTTTTGTACAGCAAGGCGTGTATATAATAAACTATTCAAAACTACTCGGAACGGCCTTTTATTCACCTGCCCCAAGGCAATAACCATCAGGTTATGGGAAAGGCCCGCGTCCACTGCGCGTAAAAGTGTGTCCGAGTGGTGAGTGAAATTGTGAGGTGCGAAAGGCGAGACGAGGAGAGACACGAGTTTCCAGACAGCCCCCTCCCTTCACCGAGCAACCAGGTCGAGAGGATGTCGGACGGCGGAGACGCTGGAGTATCGAGCATGCCGACCCCGGAAAGCTCAAGTAAGTGGAAGTGCTTACTGAAGCGGTGTGCGATCGGTGACGTGGGATCGGCGCCGAGTCGAGGCCCGTTCATCGCGCGACGATTGCGTCCGTCGGAGCGCGAGGCTCGGGTTCTCCGCATTGCGCGTTGCGGATCGTGGTGTCGAGGCACGTGCTCGAGGACGTTGGCAAGGGCGAGGTCCTCGGTGCGGTGAGGCGAACGGCGCGCGCGGAAGCACGCGATCGGTCAATGTTCGACAGTTGAAGTCGCGAGTGCTCGGAAGCGTGCGACGATTGTTTTGCCGCAGCGCGAGAGCAAGGAGGCGCGCGACGATATTGTTTGGCGCGGCGCGAGGCTTTCCGTCGCGCGACGTTTTCAATCGTCGCGGGGCAAAAGACGAGATCGCTCGAGGCGTAATTGCCGAGAGCGCAAGGAAGGCGAGGTC
This sequence comes from Aphelinus atriplicis, assembly GCA_020882685.1. NCBI lineage: Eukaryota > Metazoa > Arthropoda > Insecta > Hymenoptera > Aphelinidae > Aphelinus > Aphelinus atriplicis. The sequence continues at coordinate 113,838 of JAJGQD010000038.1, forward strand.
CTCGGTGCGACGAGGTGAGCGGCGCGCAGGGACAGTCGATCACTGTTGATCGACCGTTAAGTTTCCGAGAATTCGGAAGCGCGCGACAACGTGTTGCCGGCCGGCACTCTTGCACGCGCGCGGAAGGGAAGGGGGCGCGCTCGACTCTCGCTCGCGCTACTGGCCAGGGCGTAGGAGCGAACGTAAACAAACGGTTTACGATGTCGGCGCGCCTGACTCTCCACGCATAACCAAGCTTCGTTGTCGCCGCTCGATCTCGAAAACAAATAGAGGCGCGCTACAAGTGTTGACCGATTCACACTATACATATGCGCGTGCATATATATACACGAATATATATACATATGTATACGAGTAATTAATTAAGCAATTGCATGTGATGAGAAGTTGTGTATAATACAATTGATTTTAAATTAACTTGATTTTCTATCCACAGCTACCTTGAAAGAAATGTCGGCGTGGGAGGTGCTGACGAGCTCCTTCCACCTTGACATAAATCACAAGGGGAAGATATTTTAATTGAAATTGATGGGGAAGATTTCACTTTAATACCTGAAAAGGTCGAACCCTATACTTCAGGTAAATAATGTTAAACATTTACGATGAGATGAGACAGTTTTATAAATAAAAGTGCATATGTGTGTATATAGGCTAGTATATATACATATATACATATATACATATATATACATATATATACGTACATATGTATATAATAATTGGTAGCACTTTTGGAAAATAAACACCTGATCAGTGTGAACAAATATATCCCTTGCTGGAAAAATCCAATTAATGTAAATTTACAATATTATATAAATATATCTCTGACCGGTTGGATGGCGGATGTGTGCTTGTGTTCGGTACGCATAAGCTGTCTAACTGGAATGAACATTCGGAATGTCTTGTGTTCAGCCACTCTTGTTTGTTCATTCAATCTTTGAATTAAGTTATGCTTGTTGTTCGGTAAACTTATTTGAAGACGAATGGCTATGGCAAACATGATCATGTAACAAAATCTCGAGTACAAAAATTCTAAAATTACTGGCTAAGAGTATCATTAATCTGCAGAAAAAAGGATGTTGAGCAAGGACAAATGGAATGACATAACCAAGTGGTATGATGAATTCGTCCTAGCAGAGTTACCGGCCGTAATGCCAAGGCCGGAGTCAGGGGACGACTCGACTCGTGGACAAGGTACCTCCAAAGATGAGAATAAAGATGAGAGTAGTGAAGAAGAGAAAGATGAGAAGGAAGGTGAGAGTGAAGAGGAGAAAGATGAAAAGGAAGATGAGAGAGAAGAGGAGAAAGATGAGTCGGAGGATACCATCTTGGCAAAGCTCAATAAAATTGAGTCCATGGTCGAGAGCGTCAAGCGAACAGGTAAAAATGAATTGAGAATAGTGAGCAACCAACAGGTTGTACCTAACCTCAAATTTTTGAAATCTAACCAATTTCAAGCACACCAATCATTCGAGCATAATGATAATAAGTCCTTTGAATCCCAAATAGTGGATGATACGGCAAAGAGGATTGCCATACTCGAGACCAAACTCTCGGGGACATCAAACATTGTTGAGGGTCTCTCTGACAATACCTCTAGGTTGATGGATATAATGGAAAAGAAAGAAGCCATTAACGATCAAAGATTAGCGGATCTTGAAGAGGAGATCAGCCAAAAGGAGAGAACGACTCAAAGCATCAAGTTCAGAGACCTGATGACTACTATCAGAGAGGACTATGCAGAACAACTTGACAAGATCAATGAAATTGTCAAGTGTTTGACAAGCCTGAACAACAGAGAGGAGAGTGAAGATGAGAGCCTAAGTATTTCTGAAGATGATGAACAGGTGAGAAATAATAACAAAAATTCCAATTCAGTAGAGATGAGTGAACAAAGTAAAAATTCAGATGCGAGAAATTCAGACAAGGAAACTCCGGCTCAGACACAAAATAAAGATAACTTCCAAAGTAGAGACAATCATGATACTTTGAAACTAGAATTTATTAAAAGTGCTAATATGAAAAAAGATTATAAACTAACAAATGAGATGAGAGTTGAACATTTCTTGGATTATTTTGTGTCAGAACTGAGAGCTTGTAACCTCTCACATACTATTGATGAGAACAGCACTTTGTGTATGGATGAGACAGTTTTGGAGGATCACAAGTTCAGAACACGTGACATCCCAATAAATCACTTGGATCAATCTTACTATTCTAAGATAATGCATTTAAAGGACCCTAAGATGATTATTGCAAAACTGAAGCAGATCAAAGCAGGCGAGGTAAATTTAGCATCTCACACCATACGCAAGGCGCAGTATAACATGGAATATATAATCGGAAAGGAAAAGGCTGTCGAATTTTGTGAGAAATTTGAACATGTGGTGAGAAATTATGAAAACTCTCCCGGCGCCAAGCCATTATCGGAAGACGAGAAAAGAGACGCGTTTTATAATGCTGTTATGGTATCAGTGCCTACAGCTCAAACTATTGAGTTTGTTTCAAAAAGACATAATGGCGAAAGTACTTCATACGATGAACTAAAGGCAATTGTTGTACAGGAAGAGCAGGTGAGAAGAGCAAATGTTAACACCATCCCAAGGAGCGCAAATCAGGCCAACGTAGCATCGATCCGATGCTATGAATGCCAGAGTTCGGGGCACATTGCATCTGACTGCCCCAACAAAGGGAAAGGTGTCCGGTGTTACAACTGCAACGGATTCGGGCACAAGGCATTTGATAGTCCAAATTACACCGGAAAGAGAGGAAGGTATGTCAATAAGACTAGTAGATCTCATAACTCGAATGGTGGTGGTGGGCCGGTGAGTGGTGCGAAAAGAAAGAGTAAGAGCGATGCGAATGCGAGGGGTGCGAAACGTGGGCGAGTATCGAAGGGACGTGGAAGATCCAACTACCAAAACACCGGAAATAGAAGCAACAACGGAGGCACAAAGAAGGATCAAAATAAGCAACAAAACAAGGAGAATGGTGAGAACCAAGTAGCGAGCGTTTATAACATAAGTTGCGAACAAGATCAAATTTTCTCCAAGTTTCTAGCGGATTCCGGTGCTACGGAGCATATAACTAATTCCAAAATGATCTTTACGTCTCTTGATGAAAGCGATTGTGGCGTGATAAAATGCGCTAACAAAAACAGTTCAGCTGATATAAACACAGAAGGCGCGGGTACAATATTCGTGAGAATGAATAACGGAGAAATTCTAGAATTTGATAAAGTCATTTTCGCCAACGCGTTAAAAGATAATCTCTTGTCGTTACGAAAATTCGCTGATATGGGACTAGCTATATATTTAGACAGTACCAAAAGAAATATCTTTGATCCCTGCTCAAACGAAACACTCCTATTAGGCATATACAGACGATCTTATTGGCTAATAGAAGTAGAAATCAGTAAAGATTTGCCCAATGGCGAGACTGTCACACAGGAAATAAACAGGCAAATATTTGCCAATACTGTAGATGCGAATCCAGATGCGAAAAGATATAATACACGAAGTGTGACAACTCAGTATCAGTCTTTACCAGGATCTGTTCAGGTGCCTGGTAGCAGTGGAGAGTTTGAAATCCCAATAGATCAGAGTGATAGGGCAAAGATAACAGAACTAACAGAAGATGAGTATAAATGTGAAGATGTGAGAATGGAAGATGTGAATGATCTTGAAAATAGAATAATTGAGAAAAATATATAATTACTTGACTTATCGAACTTTGATACATCTATCACAGATAGAAAATTTTATAATATAGATGAGGCCCCCATAACAGAAGTTAATCCTGACGAATCCCCTTTTTCATTGGATATAACAAGGTTTCTCGAAAAGAACAAAGCCATGCTGTGGTACGTAAGATTTGGTCATGCTTCAATTGCCTATCTCAAGGCATTGCAAGCTAAATTCCCCAAAAATAAAGAACTGCAAGATGCGATTTTCGATGAGGCGTTAAAAGACTGCGAAATCTGTCTAATAGCCAAATCAATCAAACTGCCTTTTCCATCAGTACGTACTCGGGCTACTGCTCCCCTACAAATTATTCATTCCGATACCATGGGTCCTATCTCACCGCCTTCTCATCCCAAGAGATACAGATTTACATCTGTGTTCATAGATGATTTCTCAAGACTAGCAATAGCTTATCCTATGACCCATAAGGATGAAACTGGGTATTGTCTTGAAAGATATGTAAGGAGCGCAAAAAATCTTCTAGGGTACGACGCAAAGGTGTGTTATTTGCGCTCGGACCAAGGGATTAAGTATACAGGTGGATACACGGTAGAAGTATTGAATAATTTGGGCGCAGAATTACAACTAGCAGCCCCAGACACGCCTGAACACAATGGTGTGGCAGAGCGATTTAACCAGACAATTCAGAAGAAGGTGAGAACATATATTTACGATGCGAAGTTACCAGAAAATCTGTGGGATATAGCATTGACAGCTGCTGTATACGCATATAATCGGACTCCGCACAAATCGAACCAAATGGTGGCACCTCTGGAAAAGTTTGCTCCCCAACATAATTTCAGTATTGATCAGATCAAAAAATTTGGATGCCTGGCTTATGTGAAAGTTCAGAGAAAAATAGGCCCAAAATTCAGATACGAAGGAAGGCGAGTTATCCTGGTGGGCTACACACCAACAGGTTATATTTTGTTGAAACCAGAAAAAGGAAAATTTTATGAAAGCCGAGATGTGAGGTTTAATGAAAAACTGGTTTACGGAGACAAATATAAAAAAAATGAAATAAAAGATTTTCCTGTTGTAAGCAATGATCTGAACAAAGATGAGTGGTTTGTCAAATCTTAAATGAATGAAAGATGCGAAGAATTTTCAAAACAGGAGGGAGAATCCATACAAACTTTAAAACCGGAGGGAGAGATCGAGAGAAAAACCGCTGCCAAGTGCCTCAGCAGTATGTTTTCTCAAAGTATTGCAATTGAACCTCAACTTGCATTAATCACCACTCTTTGAGAAAGCAAAATGAACCTCTAACTCATTTCCTCCACTCTATAGTAACGGTTGCTATGGTAAATATCTGAGCTTCGGTGTTCTTACTTCTTAGTCGTCAACAGTTCCGAAAATAGACCTCTAACTGACTTTTCCCACTCCATAGTAACGGTTGCTAAGGACGTAAACAATGGTTGCTATGGTAAATGTCGGAGCTTCGATGTTCTTACTTCTTAGTCACCAATAGTTCCAAAAATGGACTTCAAACTGACTTTTCCCACTCCATAGTAACGGTTGCTAAGGACGTAAAGAACGGCTGCTATGGTAAATGTCGGAGCTTCGACGTTATTACTTCTTACTCATCAATAGTTCCGAAAATGGACCTCCAACTGACTTTTCACACTCCATAGTAACGGTTGCTAAGGACGTAAACAACGGTTGCTATGGTAAATGTCGGAGCTTCGATGTTCTTACTTCTTAGTCATCAACAGTTCCAAAAATGAACCTCCAACTGACTTTTCCCATTCCGTAGTTACGGTTGCAACCGATATAAACACCGGTTGCTAGAGACATCAACAATGGTTTATACGGGAAAGGTCTCTTTGATTGTTATAGAATCCCATAAATATACAAACCCAAATGATCATTTATCATGAATTATATGGGAACTTATCGAAAACACGCTAGCAACGGTTGCCATGGAATCAAACAACGGATGTTGCTGAAGACCGAACTCGGTTCACATCTGCCGGTGACCGACCTGTGTGCAAAATTTCAGGACGATCGGACCATTCCTTCGAAAATTAACGTACGACAAAAAAAAAGTCAGTCTGAAGCTGAATTTTGTATCTCCATAGCAACGGTTGCTAGGAGAATAAACAATGGTTGTTCCAAAATGAATGTCTTATCGATTCTCATCGATCGTCGAAAGAATTCGAGACCCATCGTGCATTAATGATGATTTTTGGAGCTTTTATCAAAAACACGTTAGCAACGGTTGCTAGAGAAATAAACAACGGAATTGGCTGAAAATTGAACTCGACCGAGATTTTGCGGCGACTAACCTGTGTGCAAAATTTCAGGACGATCGGACAATTCCTTCGAGAGTTATCGTACGACAAAAAAAAGTGCACGTACGTACGTACGTACATACATACAGACATTTTCGGATTTCCATGTTTTTCGACCCGTAGATTACGAAAATCGAGGTCCCGAAGTCCGATTCGGTGGGTCGATTTTTACCCCGTTACAAAGCTTTCTCTTTGAGAAAGCAAAAGAGGTAGACCCCGTAAAACTGTAACTGTTGTTACTAAAAATGCAGATGAGAAAGGTGAGCTCATTAACGATGTCAGTTTCTCGAATCTACCCCTTGATGAGAATATCAAAGCAAATGTTATACTGTCCTATAACATATCAGATGAGATAGATGAGAGTAAAATCAATTCTAATGATGAGATTTTTCATGCCTTGCTTGCTGATATCAACTCTGATCCCTCTAATTATAAAGATGCGATGAATTCAGACGAGAAAAATTGTTGGAAGTCAGCAATTAAAGATGAGTTAAATTCTATGAAGAAAAATAATGTCTGGGAAATAGTTAAAAGACCTACAAAGATGCGTGATGGAAGAAAGGCAACAATAATTGACTCAAGATGGGTATTTAAACGAAAACTGGATCCAGAAGGTTATGCCAAATACAAGGCGAGATTGGTTATCCGTGGGTTTAAGGATAAAAACTTCCATGAATTAAGCGAGACGTACGCACCTGTGTCAAGGTTGACACTTGTGCGAGCTGTGATAGGTATTATCAATAAGTTCAAATTACTTGTATGTCAAGCTGATGTTAAAACAGCTTTCCTGAACGGCGTCCTCCATGAGGAAATCTATATGGAAATACCTGAAGGAGCGGAATTTACAGAGGAGCAAAAACGAGACCAAGTGTGTCGAGTGATGCGTGCCCTATACAGATTACGCATCAGCCCGAAGAAAGGGAACAATAGATTCACTGAAGCAGCCAAAGATCTAGGCTTGCAAAATTCAGATCTAGAACCATGTTTGTTCACTTGGCGAGAAGGTACAAAATTTCTGATTGTACTTCTCTATGTCGACGACCTACTTATGGCGAGTAACGATGAGAGAAAATTGAAAGAGGTCATAAAAAAGCTCAGTAAAGAGTTTGAAATGAACATTCTAGGTGAGCCTAAGGAATTTCTCGGCATCAGCATAAGGCGAGATATTGAAAACAAAATTATCGAGCTGAGCCAAAGGAAATACATAGAAAATATCCTTACTAGGTTTGGATTCAGTGAATCACATCCGCAAAGAACACCTATGATCACTACTCAAGTGAATAATAGGAGCAGAAAGATGAGAGAAACGGATGCTTATGATGAGTTACTTACAAAAACTAAAACCAAGGAAAATGTTCCTTACAGAGAAGCCGTGGGAAGTCTGTTATATCTGGCAGGCGCGACAAGACCAGATATTTCATATGCAGTGAACATTCTGAGCAGAGATTAAGTAAGTCCAACCGAGGATGATTGGAAAATGGTTAAGAGAGTGTTCCGTTATTTGAAGGGAATTAATAATCTGAGCTTGAGATACAAAGGGGAGACAGAAGATAACCAAGCCTTTTCAGATGCAAGCTTCGCTGATTGCAAAAACTCACTCACTACGTGTGGCTTCGTTATAAAATTGTTCGGAGATGCGATAGTGTGGCGAACCCACAAACAGTATACGTGGCACTGTCTACTTGTCAGGCAGAATACGTAGCGATGAGTGAGGCGAGTCAAGAAATGCTTTCTGTATACAACTCTCTTAGACTGATTTCGATCGAACCTCCATTACCAATGATCCTGTGGTGCGACAATAAAGCTGCGAAAACAAGTACTGAGACGAGTGGAGGGAATAAACTGCGACATTTGATAGATGCGAAAGAAAGCCATGTAAAAGAGTGTGTTAAAAGGAAACTTGTTGGTTGTTGTAGGTTGTTGTAAATTGGGTAGAGTCTAAGAACCAAATCGCAGACATATTTACTAAACCTCTTCCTTTTGAGTCTCACAAATATTTAGTGACTAAGTTAATGAATTATGATATTAATTATTAATCGTTATGTTACAGAAAATAAGAAAGGTGTGAAAGATGGTGAGGAACCGGAGGATCTCATGGGAGGGAGTGTTGGATATATATGTATCATTCGGCCCTCCTCCCCTCTCCGCCGGACACGGCGAGCGCTGGCGCTATCGCGCCGATCGTCACTAGTCTCGCGACTGCCGTGAAGCACGGACGCTCTCACACGATTGTTTTGTACAGCAAGGCGCGTATATAATAAACTATTGAAAACTACTCGGAACGGCCTTTTATTCACCTGCCCCACGCAATAACCATCAATTTTATAGTAAATTATAAATATAGACTTGAACTTAAATTATACGTGAATATTATAAAGATAGTTTGAATCATAGTGTATTTACATAAAGCTGAAATGAGTTTTATCTCGACGAGTTACCTGTCGAGAGTCACAGTAAATCATAGCTTCAGATATAAAGTCAGGGAAGCTATCATTTCGCCCCATTCCTCGCAATGGTTACAAAAATGGGGTTTAACACGGGTACGGGGGAGGTCGTCGAACACACCTGGGTTCGTCCAAGCCTCCTAGACCCGTGTCAGCTCTGGGGATCGTCGAACACACCTGGATTCGTCCAAGTCCTTCAGAGCCCCGAGATCATGCGAGCAGAATGAACAGACTGAGCCCGAGCACCGCTATTTAAGTGCTCGCAAGCTCGCTGCTCATTCGGCCGTGGTGGGAAAATTAGGTGGGGTACGCATACGTACCGAGAGTCGGAAGCGCCTACTCTTGTGCGTACGGCGCGTTGCTGCCCCGCAGGCGCGCCGCCTCATACCTCTTTTTCTTTGCCATTCCCCGCTCAATTTTGTGGCAAGTCAAAGCCTTTTTTATCTTATAATTTTGCCCAACGCAATAGAGCGCGTTTCTTATGCGCATTCCTATTGCGCCGGGCTTTTTTGTTGATGAGCGCGGCCTGGGGCAAATAAAGCAAAATTAACATGCTATTCCCAGGGCCTTCGCAAGCTACTTTCGCTCACAGCTGTTATTCGCATTCAACTGTTCACTGGATTTTACTTTATCACAAAATTTATCCAGTCCTTGCACCAGGTATAAATAGTTATCCAATAGTTCATGGTAGTAGGTGATGAATTTGTATTTTTGAAAATCATGTGAGATAGCTTATAAGGATTTGGTAGATTCAACAGTCTCAAGTTACACTTATCATCCTGAAACTGTCGATTACTGAAATCAGTCACTGAAGTTTCAATGAAGCTAATACTCATAACACGTCCAGACGTCTCCTCTTGTAGAGATGTAAAGCTTCATCCATAAGCTGCTTTCGCTCACAGCTGTTATTCGCATTTAACTGTTCACTGGATTTCACTTTATCACAAAATTTATTCAGTCCTTGCACCATAGTCCTGGAGCTAGCCCCCTTCCCGTTGGCTAGAGGAGGTCCTCGGTAGATAGATAGTGAATCTTATGTATTTTTTTCCGTAGAATCAGAATTTGTTGGTTTGAAGTCTGTAAAACCCATACAATTTGTTTAAACCGCGATTGTTCAAACAAATAAGAAAATAACACTTTTTTGGTTCGAAAAAATTTTTTTCTTAAAATTTAGCTCATTTTAAGAAGAAAAGTTTCTATGCACCATCCATGAATAATGCTTGTATCTTAAGTTATAAATTATCACAAGTTGAAAAATACCACTTTTCGGTGGTCTTTGTTGCTCTGCCATGGCAACAACAATAAAATATTTATGAATCTGTAGGTGTTTTTTAATGCAGTTTCTAAGGTAGAATCCGAATATAAACTTGGTTTTCCCAACAAACAGCGAGAAAAACCGAATAATCAAATGATTCATCTTGCCATTACACGAACCAGCATGCTTTAAACTTAACCTAGAAACCACCATTCTTATATTTAAATCGAGATATCATTCGTGCGTCCGAGAATGATATTACGGCTAGTGTGACAGCCTGTCAGGCGGGCCCACCCGACCGACCGTCCCACGTCCGAATCAATCCGTTGTATATACAGTAAGGTGTGTTCCTGCGCCCTCCGCCGTTGTTCCCACCATCCATCCTTGTCGACACAAGCACGCGCGCGATTACTTGACGGGCCGCACACGTTACATACCACCTTATATCCTTCCTTAAAAAAGTGATCTGAAGCCTCGCTTCCGATGATTTGATTGGCTAAGACCAAACCATGAGACATGTAGTGTATAGAGTCAATGTAGAGACTATAGCTACGGAGATGTCCCTCTATGAGTGAATTCGAGAAGTATCAAGTGCATCGTGCGTGCATCGTGCGTGCATCTCCATGTGAGAATAACCCATGGGAGTGCTCGCTCATTTGTATCCAGGGCACCGGCTAACCAGGTTAAACTGCAGATTTGGATCTACGTTTTGGAAAGCCATCAGGAGGTGCAGATAAAAATGGCACGCCCCTATACGCCAGATTCACATTTTGAGGCACTCCAAGACGAAGATATTTCTGTGTAAGTATGAAATTCTTTGTTTTATTATGTGTAGAGTGACGTGCCATAATGGTTTATTTTTTTTTTTATTTAGTTATTTAACGACGCTTTTTGTACTCTTGGTACTATTAAGCGTCTAGATAATGGTTTATTGATTCTATATTTTTTATATTCTTGCAGGGAATTATTGGCTTTGTTGATGAAATTTCTGCCCCCACCATAGTCGGCCGAACTAAGAAATTCCTTTTATTCGAATTCATTCTCAGCAATGAAAGTAAGAGAATAACATGCTTAGTTTGGGGGAAAGAACTCATCTCCCAGTATGAAGAGCTAATTAAAATCAATGCGGTAAATACTAATCACATACCAAATATCATTCAGGATCATTCAAGATCACTTCATTGATCAAAATAATGAAAACTATATTTTTTTCAGATTATTCACATTGACAGTGCTACTTGTAAAGCAGTTATGGGGAATTTCTATAAAGATTCGCAAAATTTAGTAGCGTTTGAACTCATTATCAAAGACAACACACTCATAACTAATTTAGGCATGCACCAACCACAGACTTTACAATGTACACCAACTGACGTAGATTTCGAATCCATTGTGGGTGTTTCTGGACCAATAAGTGAGTTATTTATAAGTGATAATATTCATTTGTACAAATATTGAATATTTCAATGGCACAAAATATACATGTACATGTATATACAAAATGTACATGTAATCATTGTATATATATTTTTTATTTCTCAGGAATCAAAGGGTTCATTAAAACAGTAATCACGCAGTGTCACAGCAAGAATGAAAACATGACTCTTGGGTGTGGCGCTATTACTGATGGCACGTATAAAATAAGTATTCAAGTTGCAAAGTTTGACGATAATCATCCAATAGAAAAAGGACAAAACGTTACAGTAACTGGAACTGTAAGAAGTGATGGCAAATATTAGATTCAAATCTAATATGTGAAGACATACATAAATTCATTATTTACGAGGCACAAGAATAATCTTAGATTATCGGGGGACTCTTAAACTTGAATAATAATCAAAAATTATCAAATTAAGTATTATGAAACCTTTCTGGAGAAAAGTATAAGTTTCTGATGAGTAACGATAGGTTAACGGTACATACATTTGTTAATCATTGTTTATATATTATCGGGGGACTCTTAAACTTGAATAATTATCAAAAATTATCAAATTGAGTATTATAAAACCTTTCTGGAGAAAAGTATAAGTTTCTGACGAGTAACGATAGGTTAACGGTACATACATTTGTCAATTATCGTTGATATATTATCACCGCCGTATTTATTATTAAATAATTAATATACTGGCCATAGGGCCTAGAGCATGATAACAATTAAAAGGATTGCGCGCACGAGATGGTGAGGCTCGTGTGCGCGGGAGTAGGATCTTGAGTGGGAACAGTGTGGCAAATAAAAACTACGATGGTTCTGACGAACACAAAGTTTATTTAATTCTAGGGGAGGAAGTTACACAGAAGGGCAACGAGCCCTGGGTCGCGTCTCGCGGGCCGGAGCGAGAGAGAGCGTGAACGCGTGTTGGCCGGGAGAGAGAGAGATGGCGATCGGACGGCACTTACTCGGCGATGCTCCGGCGCTAGACGGTCCTCGTCCTCGACTCGGCCTCGGCGTGCGGTAGTGAAACGGGTGACGTGGGGGATCGGTCCGCAGGTGTCCTCGGGGTCGCGATTGCCCGGGCGGTCTCGTGGTTTCGTTGGGCTCGTGGTATCGCGCACGAGGGCCGGCAATAAACTAAATACTTCCGCCGCGCGCTCGGCCGGCCGAGCTCGCTTCGGCCGTCTTCGGCTGACGTCACGCGGCGCGCGGATTGAATCTCGTTCGCGACGCGGTCTCTCTCTCTCTTACGTTGTCGGCAGCGCTGGCTCTCTCGCTGGACGCTGAAACATAACTGATATTTACAAATAATACAATATTATAGAGAGAGATATCACAGGGCCTGGCAATGTAATTGTCCGCCCGTGACAATATTTACGTTTCGGTACTGGTTTTTTAATCAAATTTTCAGTCGAATTTACGAAGCACATTTTTTCATACATACTATTTTATATTCAAAGACATACATTAATTCATCGTAAACCAGAACTACCCAAATCTAAGCATATGAAAGTGAAGAAATCAATTCATATATTTGTCCTGGCAAGTTCAAATAAATTTTACCCTTCTTGCTTATCACAATTACTTCTATAAATTCACGTATCATAAGAAGATGTGTTTTGTATTTTATTCTTAACTAAATCTGAGCATATAAAAGTAAATAAATCAATTCATGTTTGTCCTGACAAGTTCACATTGATTCGCTTTAAATATACAGTTACTTTAAACATATTATTCTATATGTGAAGACATACATAAATTCATTATTTACGAAGCACAAGAATAATCTTAGATTATCGGGGGACTCTTAAACTTGAATGATAATCGAAAATTATCAAATTAAGTATTATGAAACCTTTCTGGAGAAAAGTATAAGTTTCTGAAGTGTAACGATAGGTTAACCTATCAAAATGAACTGGTATATATCGACGTGTCTTACGAAGAAAGACACATAACTGAATCTGTCCGCGAAGAAAGACACATATCCGAATCTGTCCGCGAAGAAAGACACAACTCGCAATCTAGCCACGAAGAAAGACACAACTCGCAATCTGTCCACGAAGAAAGACAAATGTCGGAATTATTCTCCCGCGAATATTAACGAAAAAAGAGTTTAAACTGTAGGAAAAGCTTGTTTTTTTTTGTCAATTATAACCTACTCATTCTAAGCTTTCATTCCATATATTTTTTACCTCGGAAAATTGTGGGATGTGCACCAACTGTCTTTTCCGCAGACAGACGCGAGTTGTGTCTTTCTTCGTGGCTAGATTGCGAGTTGTGTCTTTCTTCGCGGCTAGATTGCGAGTTGTGTCTTTCTTCGTGGCTAGATTGCGAGTTGTGTCTTTCTTCGCGGACAAATTGAGATGTGTCTTTCTTCGCGGACAGTTTGAGATGTGTCTTTCTTCGTAAGACACGTCGATATAACGATAGTGTATTGGTAAAAATGTCTATTGAAGTGATATTTTCAAATGATATATTCGATTTGAATCATATTATTTTCTTACATACACTTGAATAGACTAACAAGGGGACACCACAGTCTCCGGGTCCTGTATTTTTACCAAACTTGTTTTTATGTGCTCTATACCACATACGTATAAACCCATTTCAGGGATTTTGACTAATGGGGCCTCCTGTTGGAGTTATGAATACATCAAGTTTCAGAAAATACTGATATCTCTACGTTTTTTCACATTTATGTCATTGCTCGCTGACTCATCGAGTGAACTTGTCTAAGCTTCTATACGCATTGTTCACACTAGAATCATGAATTTTACATGCTCCCCTACTATTGATAGTATTTTCACTCTTTATCATCATCTAATTTGTCACTAGTTCACATGTTATCTGAAATTCAGTAGTATACGATAAATAGATTATTCAGCTACAATTGTCTGAAACTCATCATCAACATGTATCACTCATTTTACAGTACTCTCAATTGATATGTTTCATCAGGGCCCACTTCTCAACATTACAAATAATGGTGTTTGATCACACGCATTACTGAATGAACATCCAAGCCCTTAAATCAGTTGACGAACAATTATTTATTACTGTTTTCAGAATATTCAACTGTCACGGGCACATTATATAATGAATGATCGATTAACAGTGCCCTGTGAGATCTCTCTACCCCAAGTACAATCATAAAGATCTAATGTAAAAGTTATGTTTCAGCGTCAACACCGGAGCGTGAGACAGCTGAGTCAAAGGTAAGAGAGAGAGATCCGCGGTCCGCGCGACGGATAGTAGCGCGTGACGTCATGCAGGATCGACGCGGGAACGTGTGCGTGCGACAAGAGTCTATATGCAGAGCAGCCCGCGCAAACACGTGTTTTCCCAAGCGCCGACCTTTTGGTACCTCGCGATTCCCCTTTTACGCAACCCTCGTCTCCGACGTGCAGCTAGTGTGCAGTGCACCTACATCGTCCCCGGGCGTGCAGCAATTTGTAGCGAGCGACCGCCGATAAATCGAGAAGCCGGAGCATATTCGTCGCCGAGTAAGTACCGCGCCGACCATTCTCTCTCTCTCTCTCCCGGCTTGTTTACGTCCTGCTCGCTGCTTCCCGCTCTGGCCCGCGTCACGCGCCCCGGACTCGTCAGTCCAATTTTGTAACCTCATTCCCTATTCTGAATAAACGTGCTTTTTTTGTGTTAAATTTATATGTTGCATCTAACTTGCCACGCTTCCAGCCCAAGAACCCACTCCCACGCAAGTGAGATTCACCACCTCACTTGCGCATTATAAATAAATTTTGTCTCTTGCTTTGGCAAGCTCGCGTAATCTATAAGATATATTTATTCATTTGTTTATTTACGCTGGCGGTGACAAATGGTGCCCATGGTCTAAGTGGTGCTGGAAGTGGTGCTAAATTATCATTAACAGTAACGTAGTTATAACCGAAAAATTTTCCCTCCAAAAATAATCGCCATTTTCATAAATTGGCGTGGTAAAAGGAAAATCGAATCTAAGAATAGGGATATAGGAATTCGGTGCGACAATCGTATAGTGACGCGAAAATTTGAACGAATAGCTTAGGTGCGTACGGAATCATAAATTGTTATTAATAAAATACTTGATCCGTCACAGGAATATAAGAATAATTAGTCCCCAGTATCAATAAGCAAGCGTAGAAAAACATTGGGAATCGGAACTTAGGAAAATTCGTTCAAGCGAAGCATCGGGACTTAGAAAGTTTCGTCCAAGTGAGGCATCGGGACTTGAAAAATTTCCGTACTGATTGCGTGATACGACTCAGGCAAGTGGTGTATACCCTGTACATATAAGGACTTAGAATAATTTCGAAACATATATTAGGATTTAGGAAAATTTCGAAAGCGTGGGGCTCAAAGCGAAAGCATATAACTCAAAGTATTGCTGATTGGAAATATAAGAATTTAAAACTGTAAATTAATTTTTAGATAATTAGTTGCATTGTTGGAAAATTTTAATAATTAGTTTTTACAAATTCAAAATAACAAATTAGTTATGACAAATAAATTGCAAATTCATGAAATCTAACAAATGTTATTGCAGTCTTTAAATAACAAACATTGTTATTACTGCAAAAATTTAAATTTTCACTGTTGTCTTGTTCATTCGGTGGCCGGAGCTAACAAACGTTAGTACGGAATAGATATTTTAAATGAGCAATACTTCCATTTTACTTATACTGCGTGGCAATTAACCTGACTTCGAGCTTTGATAACTGCTTATCTAACATTACATACTATTTTATTGTGTGCTTTTACTCATTAATGTGTGCAATAACATTGTGAATTGTCTGCGTGTTAATAATATCTTATCTTCCCAGCAATTATTGTGACCCGTTCTAGAAAACTGCGTGCGTTCCGTAGATTATTGTGCGTTATTGCAACTAAGCGGTACGGACTGTTATAGGGATAGAGTGTCAGCCCTGGTTCCAACCTCAGCATTGACAATCTAGTCAATTAAATTTTGTTCAAAAATGGCAACCGAGAGGATGGATTACATAGACTTAACGGAATGGATACTGAAAATGACACAAGTAGAATTCGACGAAGCAATGAAAAGATTGGAACTGGAGATGACAGGTTCACAGATAACGGACGTACAGCGATTAATGAATAGGTTGAGAGGCGATTATACTACCGAAGATTTTATTGCGAATGAGGACTTCACGTCGGAAGAAGAATTAGAAGAGTACCGGAATAATTCGCTGATCGAGTTCACTCAATATTTAGGAGCATTTTGCCCAATAGAAGCAAACGAAACGGCGGGAAGACTGAATAAAAGTAAACTGGAGCGTACCGCGCTAACAGAAAGGAAAATAACGGCAAACAGCTCTCACATTTCATTGAATCCGACAATAGCGGATCCCTCCGGCTTTATTGCAACCAGCACAACGGGTATTGAAACGAGTAGGGTAACAACCGTAACGACGACATCAGCAGGTAACACGGTGGTAACGTCGACTGCGTCGGGAAACACATGCAGGGTCAGTGGCTCAGGACCCACACCAAACCAACAACCAGATCTAGTGCTCGTTACGTTGGAGGACGGATCACAGCAATGGTTACCGAGACCGCTCGTAATCCAAATGCGAAAACTTCAAGAAGCACGACTAGAATGCGAAAAAGAAAGAGACCGACTCATACAACAACGAAATCTTGCGAGTAGCACACGATTACAGAACGCGCTCCTGGCCGTACCGAGTAACTTGAACGTGTCGACGTTAATGCCTGGTAGCAACACGAATAGCCGATTCGGAAATTCGACGGTACGGGAAGAAATCCAGCCACAGAAAACGAATAGAGTAAATATTCAGGACACATACGACTTAAATTATTAAGCAGGGGGAAGGAAAGCAGAACAACCCTCAAACCCAATACTACCAACCTTGGGGGAGGGGGGCCCACAGCAACGCTGTGCCGACAATGTCGAATCAGGAGTGGACGTATCCGTCGGGAAGACGTAGCAACATGACTAATTCATTCATGGATATCGGGAAAATAGTTCGGTCGTGGCGTATTAGTTTTTCGGGGCAAGCGGAAACCACGAGCAAAAAAGAATTCCTGCAAAGGGTCGAAGAATGCAATAAGACGTCGAACCTGACGAATGTAGAATTGCTCAATGGTATGACGGAGTTGTTATCGGGAGTAGCCAGGCACTGGTACCGCAGAACACGGGAAAAATGGAACTCGTGGGCGGACTTCTGCGATTCCGCGAGATTGATGTATGGGGTCGATCGTAGTTTCCAACAGCGGTTAAGTCTCGAAGCCGAGAAACGAACCCAACATCCAAATGAACCGGTGCGGGATTACATAATCTGTCTGCTCACAATCATGAGTAAGATGCAGCCGGAATGGCCTATGGAAAAACAGCCCACATAGCATGCAACATTGCTTGAAATATTTCACTGGAATATTTCAGTGCAAGACTTCAGCAAGATTGCTGCAATATTTCAATGCAGCTTTCGGAAGCGGATTTGGTATCTTTCAATGAAATATTTCAAAAATATTGCAGCAACATTTCATGAAAGATTCAACGAAATATTTCACAATATTACAATAAAATATCGCAGTGCAAGATTACTGCAAGATTTCTGAAATATTTTCCTGAAATATTCTATGCAACATTGCTGCAAGATTCCTGCAAGATTTGACTGCAAGATTGAGGACAGTCAAAAGCTGCATTGAAATATTGCAGAAATATTGCATTGCAAGATTTCATGCAATATTGCTGCAAGATTTCTGCAAGATTCTTCTGCAAGCTCATGTAAAGTCAAAGGCTACATTGGAATATTGCAGAAATATTGCATTGCAAGATTTCATGCAATATTACTGCAAGATTTCTGCAAAATTCAACTGAAAGACCCTGAGAAGTCAACGACTGCAGTAAAATATTGCAGATATATTGCATTGCAAGAATTCATGCAATATTACTGCAAGATTCTTGCAAGATTCTGCTGCAAGATTGAGGACAGTCAGAAGCTGTATTGAAATATTGCAGAAATATTGCATTGTAACATTTCATGCAATATTGCTGCAAGCTTTCTGCAAGATTGGACTGCAAGAAAACGAAGCGATATGGCAATGACGACGTCCGGTGGCGGGGGACAAGTGCGACGCCTATTGGCTCTGCCGCGTCGTTGCCCGCCGAGCGGTTTGGTGATTGTGCCGCGCGTCCACAACATAACGAGCACGAGTGGCACACAATATTTTTGTTGAAATTATGATTCGGTGGGTGGGTGAGGGTTGTCTAATGAGCACCCAGTACTCATTTTCATTAGTTCCGGCACCGCACTACACAGCCGATAAATAAGTAAATTCCCCTCAGGACTCACAACTTAAATATAACATCCAAGATTTATATTGTTAGAATCCGTGGTGGTCACGGGGCAAAGCTTTTGCTTCGCGACCCAAGGATCGGTGGTTCGCGCCCGACCCCCCCGAATTTTTTTTTTATTTAGTTGAATCTGATAGAATCATTCAATTTTTTGGGAAGTATAAACTCAACGGACCAAAATGAAAAACTTTTATATTTGAAAATAATTTTCGAAATTTATTTAAGTTTACTTGACCCCAGGGCACATGGGGTAATTCATTCTGCAGGTAGAAATTGATATGATTTTAAATGAATATATTTTCAAGGCATAAGTAACTTGCCAAATCACTTTTTTTTTGTTTATTAGATTGACTCTATCCAAAAGTTTCATAAATCTGACATGTATATATATATTCTTATTGAATTTACAAATTAAGTGAATTCAACATGTCTGCCATAAAACATCTGGATAAAATGAATACAATGAACAAGAAAAGATCAATTCACCTCACATAACTATCTATTTAACTTAAAATTCTATTAAAAGTATATATTTTTATGATGAATAATCTTAATTCATGTGTAAAATCATTGAATTCTTCTAATGATATAACAATCATAAATAACATTATTCATCAGTGATGAATTCCATTCTCCCTTATGAAAATATTCATGTAATTGCAACTATTAGCAATTAAGGAGATTTTATTTGCCAATTGATTATGTTAATCAATTCAAGCATAAAAAATGTATTATATAGATGTTTATTATTCTTACACGTGTATCATACATATTAACGTAGATGTTTTATTCAAATTGTATTGAATTAATAAATTGTATTAACGTGATTTGGCAAGTTACTTATGCCTTGAAAATTTATTTATTGAAATCATATCAATTTCCACCTGTAGGATGAATTATCCCATGTGCCCTGAGGTCAAAACGTTCAATAAATTTCGAAAATTATTTTCTAATATAAAAGTTTTTTATTTTGGTCCGTTGAGTTAATACTTTCCAAAAAAATTGGATGATTCTATCTGATTCAACTAAATAAAAAAAAAAAATAAAGTCGGGGGGTCGGGCGCGAACCACCGATCCTTGGGTCGCGAAGCGAAAGCTTTGCCCCAGGACCACCGCGCACTCTTACAATATAAATTTCAGATGTTATATTTGAGTTGTGAGTCCTGAGGGGAATTTACTTATTTATCGGCTGTGTAGTGCGGTGCCGGAACTATTGAAAATGAGTACTGGGTGCTCATTAGATAACCCTCACCCACCCATCTAATCATAATTTCAACAAAAATATTGTGTTCGACACGTGCTCGTTGTGTTGTGAACGCGCGGCATAATCGCCAAACCGTTCGCCGGGCGCGGCGCGGCCGCCGCGGCAGAGCCAATAGGTGTCGCGCTCATCCCCCGCCACCGGACCTCGTCATCGCCATATCACTTCGTTGCTGCAAGATCCTGAGAAGTCGAAAGCTGCATTGAAATATTGCAGAAATATTGCATTGAAACATTTCATGCAATATTGCTGCAAGATTTCTGCAAGATTCTTCTGCGAGCTCATGTAAAGTCGAAGGCTACATTGGAATATTGCACAAATATTTCGATGGAAGATTTCATGCAATATTGCTGCAAAATTTCTGAAAGATTCTGGTCGCTTACATCGAATTCAATGTGGGAAAATGTATACGAATTCTCACTATGAGACCAGGCGCGAACCCGTGATTCTTTGGACGCGGCGCAAAATTCTTGCCGCCAGACCAGCTCACACTTTTATAATACATAATTCCGTCAATGCTGTATTCAAATTCTGATCTTCCGAAAGGAACTATAATATTGCACCAACCTTGCAGAAATATTGATTAAGAGATTTAAAGGGTTTCAAAAAATCGGCTCTCAAACATTGCAGCAATCTTGCAGCAATCTTTCCATGCAATATTTCAAAGTTGTATTTCTGTAATCTTGCAGAAATATTGTATGAAAGATTTCAAGGGTGTCGACGAATCTGCAGTGAAATATTTCAACAATCTTGCAGTAATCTTTCAATGCAATATTCATAATCATATTGTTGAAATCTTGCAGAAATATTTCATTGCTTTCTTGCAAGCCGGACATATCAATATTGCAGAAATATTGCAGTGCAAGATTGCTGCAATATTTCAAATCTTTCTTGCCAATATTGCAGCAATATTGCAGCAATATTGCATGCTGTGTGGGAGCTAGACCTTCTGCATGCCAATATATTACCGTCGATACAGCGACAAATTAATCGCGAAAAGCTTGTCGATGTTGATGCATTCGTGCGTGAAGCAAGAGATGCAGAATATTTGATCAATGCGGAAAAATACTATCAGCCGCCACCGCCTCCATCCATGAGTTTGATTCCGGAAACGGCGTACCATGAAAAGACGACGCCAAAGCCAAAAGTAGATTCTTCGAAACCGCAACAAAAACCGGCTGTTGCCGCAGTCGAGGTTTTAAAGGCAGTACCGTCAATGTCGGAGATTGCGGAGTTGGTGAGTAAGGTAGTCAGTCAGCAAATAAGCGCGAAAGGGAGCACAGCATAGGGGAGGTCCCTGTAGCTCCCTGTGAGATAACCGTGACCTCGGATGAAGAGCCAATGTAACCAGAAGGTACCGTAGTGGGGCCTAGGCTCTTCACAGATACCGAGGAGGGAACCATTCTACCGGAGGATCTGACCCGCCCTTTACCACCACATGGGCGGTACTGGATTACTAAAGTAACGGTAGGTGGCTTTACAATGCGCGGAATGGATGATCCCGGGGCGTCCAGAACCTTCATGGGACCAATGGGCCTGCAGATTGCAAGCGAATTGGGTGCAACCATCCACGAATATAACGGGCCAGCAGCAAAACAAGCCGCAGGTGATCCTGCAAAAATTATGGCGCAGCTGTTGTTACCAGTCAAGGTTGGTACGGTTGAACACGTGATGCCAATTTTAATTCTCGAGCATTGTCAATACGATATACTGTTAGGTTTGGATTTCACGCAATTATTCAATGCGAAACTGGACCCATGGAACAAGGAAATGACGATCGTGGAAGATCCAAACCCGATTCCGATTGAACTCGCTGCGTTATCGACGAGCGTGCCGCATTTAGCCTCAATAAGAATCGCCGATCTTACGGCGATCGAGGACCAAAAACTAGCCACGTTGATAGGGAAATACCGAATAGCTCATGGCAAAAAGATAGGCTGTACCGATCGAATTGAACACGAAATCGAGATACAGTCCTGCAAGCTAATTAAGCAAAAATATTACCCGGTCTCCCGAATACTAGAAGAAGAGATGCATCGGCAATGTAAGGAGTTGCTACAAGAAGGTGTCATTGAACCTTCCAACAGTGCCTGGGCTAGTCCGGTCGTGATGGTGAGAAATTCTAATGGAGAATACAGGATGTGCATTGACTACCGAAAAGTCAATGCCGTAACACGCTCCAGTGCCTATCCTCTGCCTCGTATGGATGCTATATTACGAAAATTACGGGGGGCGAGGTACATCTCAACTATCGACCTAAAAAGTGCGTATCATCAAATTAAGATGGCTGCAAAATCGAAGCACTTAACGGCATTCACCGTACCAGGCCTAGGCCTATTTCAATTTAAACGGATGCCTTACGGCGTAGTCGGAGGTCCGACAACCTTTCAAGAACTAATAGATGGATTGATTGGCCCCGACCTTGAACCCTCCGCATTTGCTTATCTAGACGATATAATTATCGTAACGGAAATTTTCGAGGAGCACATGTACTGGTTGGAACATGTGCTGAAGAAGATCCTCAATGCTGGACTCGTCATCAACTGGGAAAAGAGCCATTTTTGCAAGTCCGAAGTTAAATACTTGGGCGTGCTGGTCAACCGGGATGGGTTCAGACCGAATCCAGAGAAAATTGAAGCAATAATTACGTTCCCAATACCGAAAAAACGTAAGTCCCTACAGCGATTCCTTGGCATGGCGTCGTGGTATCGAAAATTTTTAAAGGATTTTGCCACGGTAGCAGAACCGCTGACTCACCTAACGTCTAAAACCGTCCCTTTTGAATGGACTGACGTGCAGGAGAGAGCGTTCAACATGATTAAAAGTATGTTGGCGACAGCACCAATGTTAAATCGACCGTCGTACCAGCATCAATTTATCATACAAACTGACGCTAGTGATACAGGTCTTGATGCAGTCCTTTACCAAATCATTGATGGCGAAGAGCAACCTTTAGAGTTTGCAAGTCACGTGCTGTCAACAGCGGAACGTAATTACAGCGTCACCGAAAGAGAATGTCTAGCAGTGGTTTGGGCCATTAGGAAATTTCGTACGTACGTGGAGGGATACCAATTTAAGGTAGTAACCGACCATCATAGTCTGAAATACCTACAAACACATAAACACACCGCTGGACGATTGATTCGGTGGTCGCTGGAATTACAGGATCACGACTTCGAAGTGGAGTATCGTAAAGGATCCGAGAACGTGGTGTCGGATGCCCTGTCGAGAATGCATGAAAGCGAAGGCGAGGTAGAGGTTGCGTCTATGGACGTACCGCCAACCACCGATCCTTGGTACTTGGAACGGCTACAAGAAGTACAGGACTCGACCTAAAGAGTTTCCGCTATACAAAACCGTCGGCAATAAACTATATCATTATAGTGCCATACATCATCTCGATGATGTGATCGACGACGACGACGATGTATGGAAGCTCGTCCTGACAGAAGACAAACGACTGCAGGTTATGGAGGAATGTCACAGTCTACCTACGGCAGGACACCTGGGACGCTACAAGACGTTTCAGAAGATCGCCCAATATTATTTTTGGCCCGCAATGAATAAGGACGTGCGGAAGTTTGTCCAAAATTGCGGAATTTGTCAACAAATGAAGGTTGAGCAACGACAACCTGCTGGACTGATGGGTTTCAGGAAGCGGCTGAGTCCGTGGCACACAGTCGCCAGTGACATTATGGGCCCATTCCCAAAAAGTACCCATGGGTTCGAATACATCCTGATATTCATGGACATAGTCACGCGCTTTATCGAATGCGTACCGCTTCGTAAAGCAAACGCTCAGGCGGTGCTGAATGCCTTCAAAAAACATGTAGTACTACGTTGGGGCGCGCCGGTCATATTTTTGAGTGACAACGGGACTCCGTTCCGTAACAAGCTAGTTGACGACTATCTGGAGGAGCAAGGGATTAAACATCACCTCACACCAACGTACCATCCACAAGCAAACCCAGTGGAAAGAGTCAACAGGACGTTCAAAACATCGATCAAATGTTACATAGAAGAACACAAAAGATGGGATGAGCACCTAGATGAAATTACGTACGCTTATAACAACGCGGAGAATGAAGCGACCCAAGCGATCCCAGCCTTTCTCAACTTCGGGCGTAACCCCACCCCGCCCAATTCCTTGCGTCACAAAGAGGATCTACAGGCAGACAAGGAAGATGAACATCAAGTAATGGAGGATTATCGGAAACGGTTAGCGGCACTAGGAGAAGTTAGAAATCTAGCAGCGCATAACTCGGACATCGCACAAGAGCGTAACGCCAAATATTACAATGCTAAGCATCGTGGTGTGCAGTTCGAAGTAGGAGACAAAGTCCTCAAAGCAAACCACGTACTGTCGTCGTCAGCGACGGGAGTATCTGCTCAGCTAGCGCCGAAATTCAATAGTAACGACACTATTGCAGAGCAGGTAGGGTCCAACACGTACCGACTGATGGATGAATCGGGAAAAGACGAGGGAGTGACTCACGTAAAGTTCTTAAAACCACAACGAGTGGAAGAGATTTTCGGTTCCGAGGACCCGACAGCAAACAGCGACGGAGCTACTGGCCAGGGCCCCGACGCTGTTACAGCAGCTGAAGAGATAATCGTAAAGAACTCCGTAGGTAGACCCCGTAAAACACGTCACTGCGTACAACAAAATAACCCGATACAACCAACGGTCGTACAGGAAAGAACCGACCCGCCAGGAACTAGTGTAGCCGCGAGCACTAGTACCGACCTAGTACCGAAGAAACGAGGCCGACCTAAAGGGTCGAAGAATAACAATGACCTATGCGATGGTTTAATATTGTCTAGCCGAACCAGGTCAACGCGAGCGTGAAGAAAGAGGAAACTAACTGTGTGCAACAACTAAAACTATATACTAATTGTGTGCCGCTTATTTTAACTCTGCCCTGTGTGATGTTTGCTTGACAGTGTGCCGAAATAGGTTTAGGTGCAACAATAAACTGTAAATACGAAAATTTATTACAGGCAAGGAGATAAGAATGGCAAATGCAGAGATGGTGATGGTTAAGGCATCGTGGGCGGACACACTTGAAGAGGACGATAGCGACGTCCAATTTGAGATTGTGGACGGGCGATTCGTCAAGTGGGTGCCGAGATCATCGGTGCGAGATGCCAGAATGATAGTCGGTGCAACCAGCGACCCAAGTCCAGCCAACACAGTTGGTACAGCTAACAGCAGTGGGCCCAGTATCGCAGCTGACGCAAACAAGCGATCGGCAACAATACCCAGGATGGAGCAAAGAATGGTTGCTTCGCCGATGTCAGACAAGCGATCGGAACTGAGGAGACCGGCACCGAGCTCAACCGTAAACGAGCGCATCGCGAGAAACAACGAGACCGGCAGCCGGAGTAACGCGAGCGCAAAATCGGAAGCGGTACGCTCGGAAGCGAGTACGAATGCAGCACGCTCGGAAGTGAATACGGATGCAGCACGCTTGGAAACACAGCGGATTGAGAGGATGGAAAGGGACCTACGTTTGGAACAAAAAGAGTACGAACGACAGGCGGAAGAGTTCCAACGGAGAGTCCAAGGACTCGCCAGAATACGCGAGTCGTACGAAATACACGAGGAGACAGCGGTACGAACCTGCACCGGACTCGTCGAACGATTCGGGCAGCGAGTTGAGCGGGAGATGGGCCAAACATTACAAGACCTGCTAGACCACCGTACCGCAGTACTGATGACGAGGAAGACGCTAGCAAATGTCCAACGGGAGAGGTCGAAAGCGGCAGTGGCCAGAGAATTGGCTAGGAGAAAGGAGGAGGAATTGCAGCGGCTGCAGGAACAACAAACAGTGTTGCGCCAAAAAGAGCGGCAGTTGAGAGAGGAAGTGGGCAGAGCCCGAAGAGATGCGCAGTTCGCAGAGGCACGCTCGGTACGAGAGCGATACATCGCCGTCACCCGGGAACCAGAGGGACGCCGGTGCAGTATATGCGGGAACGCGGACACACCGCGTGATGAAAATTGCGATCATGCGGATTATCACCATCTCGTAGAGAAGAACCGCAACACGGCGATGAATTTGTTTAAGAGAAGATAAGCCGTACGATCGTCAAGAGAACGTATCAGCACGCTCAAGAGCGAGAAAATAGTTGAGTTATGTAAATAGCTGTACGCTCTGAGGCGAATTTGAATTAAGTTGCTGATAATACCTAGTGATACGCCCTAGAGCGAAATGGAATCACTAGCGAGTACAGGTTGAGTTCGATAAGTTTTGATACGTAAAAGATTTTTTTTTTCTCCTTTTGATAGAGATATAGTTTTCTTTGGTACTTTTGATACTAGTTTTGTTACTGCGAAAACCCTATGATTACTTCTGTACAATCAGACATTCCTAATTTGTAGAAAGTTCCTAGCGCCAAACAGGCAAAGTCATAATTGAGTAACTGACTAGTCAGTACAGGAATATCATAGCGGGAAACTCGCCAATTTTGTTATTGCATTAATTTAGGAGCAAATATCCAACATAATGTTGTACAATCAATTGTGATACTAGCCAATACGTTAGTACAGTAAGGAGAAGTAGTGAGCAAGAAAAAAAGCCCATTCTGCCCAAAAATAACTAACATTGTTAGTATTGAAATCGTTGAAAATAAATATACATAATCAAAATAGTAGTTGATTATTGTGTGTAGTAAAATGAAATTAAACATGATTTCCACCTTAGTTCCTTCACAATTACATTGGTATTGATGAGAGAGATGAATTTATCGGAGCGGTACGCCTCTGTCAGACCGCGCCTGGGGGAGGGGTGTCACGGGCACATTATATAATGAATGATTGATTAACAGTGCCCTGTGAGATCTCTCTACCCCAAGTACAATCATAAAGATCTAATGTAAAAGTTATGTTTGAGCGTCAACACCGGAGCGTGAGACAGCTGAGTCAAAGGTAAGAGAGAGAGAGCCGCGGTCCGCGCGACGGATAGTAGCGTGTGACGTCATGCAGGATCGACGCGAGAACGTGTGCGCTCGACAATAGTCTATATGCAGAGCAGCCCGCGCAAACACGTGTTTTCCCAAGCGCCGACCTTTTGGTATCTCGCGATTCCCCTTTTACGCAACCCTCGTCTCCGACGTGCAGCTAGTGTGCAGTGCACCTACATCGTCCCCGGGCGTGCAGCAATTTGTAGCGAGCGACCGCCGATAAATCAAGAAGCCGGAGCATATTCGTCGCCGAGTAAGTACCGCGCCGACTATTCTCTCTCTCTCTCTCCCGGCTTGTTTACGTCCTGCTCGTTGCTTCCCGCTCCGGCCCGCGGCACGCGCCCCGGACTCGTCAGTCCAATTTTGTAACCTCATTCCCTATTCTGAATAAACGTGCTTTTTTGTGTTAAATTTATATGTTGCATTTAACTTGACACGCTTCCAGCCCAAGAACCCACTCCCACGCAAGTGAGATTCACCACCTCACTTGCGCATTATAAATAAATTTTGTCTCTTGCTCTGGCAAGCTCTCGTAATCTATAAGATATATTTATTCATTTGTTTATTTACGCTGGCGGTGACACAACATTAAATTTAATCTATTTCCTTATATTACTGAGGACATAACAAATTGTGTATACAAAGTAGAGGAATATATATTAGATCTAGAAATTTATATCAATTTTAGATTTGAATCAATACATATTTCTCCACTATGTATACACAATTTGTTATGTCCTAAGTAATATAAGGAAATAGATTAAATTTAATGTTGAATATTCTGAAAACAGTGATAAATGATTGTTCGTCAACTGATTTAAGGGCTTGGAAGTTCATTCAGTAATGCGTGTGATCAAACACCATTATTTATTATGGATGAAACATATCAATTGAGAGTACTGTACAATGAGTGAGACATGTTGATGATGAGTTTCAGACAACTGTAGCTGAATAATCTATTTATCGAATACTACTGAATTTCAGATAACATGTGAACTAGTGACATATTAGTTGATGATAAAGAGTGAAAATACTATCGATAGTAGGGGAGCATGTAAAATTCATGATTCTAGTGTGAACAATGCGTATAGAAGCTTAGACAAGTTCCTTAGAAAAACCTAGAGATATCAGTATTTCCTGAATCTTGATGTATCTATAACTCCAACAGGAGACCCCATTAGTCAAAATCCCTGAAATGGGTCTATACGTATGTGGTATAGAGCACATTAAAACAGGTTTGGTAAAATTACAGGACCCGGAGACTGTGGTGTCCCCTTGTAAGATCAAACAGACATTCTCATATTTCTTTTTCTATAAAAAAATTTATTCGCATAAGAATTTATTAAGCAACGAACTATGGGATACGAAACCTACTTGTCGTCGACGTATACCTTTTTCAAAGGTAAATATTTTTCTATGAGAAATAAAAATGCAAATGGTGTATTTTATTTTATTTCCACCATTTATATAATTTTTGAGCTTAAACTCTTTGTTAAGATACGTGTGGACACGTACTTAACTTTTATTTGTTTGAGACTTGACGTCTCAAGTGAATTCATGCGCCTGGCCCTTTACAGGTCCAGTCCTCGCAGATAAAGGAAAAGTCAGGAATAGTTCCAAAGTGAATTAATATGTTTATTGACCTAAAGTATCTTTTGACTACAATCAATGTGTCTGGGAGGTCTAATAACGAAAATGGAGGAAATAATGGGGAATACAGTGTCAGTGTTGTGAATCTGATTTGACACTACTTTATATATTTATATTAATTATACTTGTTCCTGTACCTTATTTTGCTGTGTCGATTCTGCGACGATAATTGAAGTGGGGAATGTCTGTTGTTCGAGAAAATATTGCTCTATTTGATTTTGTATAAAACTGTGTTTGATCTCTCGAACGATATTCCTGTAACTTTGTATCCAATCTTTGCAATATTCTGAATTTGATCCAACTGTCGAACTGATATTAATTGTATTCAACTTCTATACTTTTATTGTTAACTGAACTGTAACACGCTATCGCACTGAGGAATGGAGATAATTTGATATGAGGCTCTTTCACTGGCCAATACTCAATAAGGACTTCTATTTACCAAACACTACACAACAACTGTAATTTCAATCTTGGCTCTTACTTTGGCCGATTCTCAACTGTGACTGATTTCTGACAGGACTACTGGACTGAACTTGTGTTTAGCGGGGGAGGCATATTTATACCTGCCGCTCAGTGGCATACTTGGTCAGCTACATTATGCATACCTTGCATTTTGGGCAAGTCAGTGTAGCCTGGAGTGGGTCACTTGGTACGTGCAATCGATTCCATGCATTTGATTCGGCGCATTCTTTGTACCCGATGTTATGCTCGTCTTAAGCATTCTACTTTTCTTTCCCCGTAGTGTTTGGTCAGAAACATGTGCTCTAAATTCCCTCACTTTTATTTCTTAATGATTTCGAAAATTTTAATCGCGTCACCTAACATCATCCCCTAGTTCAATCATTGTCGTCCTCGACAATTGCTTTGTACCTGTTAATAATGTTATATCTCAAATTTTGATTATGGTCAGACAATTTACTGATACATGCAAATATTCATTTTCTCTATTTTCTATACATAAAAAATTGATACAAAATACAAGTAATATGAGTACTATATATGTTAAAATTGAAGAAGATTCTACTGCTGTCTATATTCCTCCATATTCTGCAAATAGTCTCTCAGTTTCACCTCTTCTCCCACATTTGTTGTAGATGTCCATCTATGGAATTTAAAGATGATTTTGTTATTAACTGACTTACTATATAAATTATCTATTCTAGGGTCCATTTCTGTTCTTTAGGGTCCTGTTGGTTACCCAACTTGTCCGGTTGTCCTTTTGCTCTGTTGAGCATTAGTGTTAGGTCCTGTTGTACATTAGTCCAAATTTATTCAATTCTTCCTTCTTTTCCTGGTCGTGAGTTCTTCTTGCTCATTTGGGCTCGGCATTGAATTCTTGCTTCCATTTTCCTGTTTCCTTTTGTGTCTTCCTCCTGCTTTGATCCTATCCTGTTCACATCTCCAGAGATGCTGCCTTCTGCATGTTAATTCATGTAGATGGTATGTTACTGCTTCAACCTGTCTTCCACATTCAAAATGAAATCTTCTGGATATTGATCTTATTCCTCATAATCCAACTAGTGATATTCTTGGCATTGCATATATGGCTTTGTAGCATCTGTCACTCTCCTTCAGTGCTTTTTCTGCATCCTCCTTGTCGAAATAGCATACGTATCCATGGGATAATTTCCCATCTTTGTTTGCCATTACTTGGTGGTATTCTAAACTTCCAAATGCTGCAAAATGTCTTCTCTCTTCTCTTCACTCTCGCTCCATGGTAGTAAACAGAATAATCTTTTCCAGTCTTGTGGTTTGCTTCTTAAGTCTTTGTCCATGTCCTTGGTTTCTGTTTAAATTTGCGGCATTGCAGTGGCAATTGGTCGTGAATTTGACACTTATGTTTGGTTTAGTAGTACTGCCCTTGTTGCCTGCTCCTCCGTTTCGTAAGTTATTTCCATCATCATCCTGCCAGCTTGATTAGGATCCTTGATTACTGATAGTGCTGTTATTTGTCCTTTTTCTTCGAATAGTGTTACTATGTTTGCCATTGGTATCGTTTTCTCATACGTGATTCGAATCTGATTTGTGTCCATGATTTTGTCCTGGTCCTTGTTCATGTCCAAATTGTCCTTTGTCCTGCAATTTTTGTTTTCCTAGTATTGCTCTTTGAAAAATTTCAAATTTTATGGTCCCATGTTAGTATTAGTCCTATTTGGCTTGATGAGGTGTTTATTTACATGTTAGTCAACCTCAGCCATATATTGTGATGAAGTGGTTGTCGCGGTCGTTTTCTTTTCTTTTTCTTTATTTGGGGGTTCCGTAAATATGTTGTGGATAATTCGTGACTCAGTTGTCTGTGATCCCTGATTTAGTAATTTTTGCTTTATTAATTCTTCTATTTGTTCTTGGCAATCCTGTGCTAAGTTCTTGTTGAATTTCATTGTTGGTTCCATCTCTATTGCCTGATGTGCATCATCATGTGTCCTGATCGGCTTCCAACATTTGCGTTTCTTTACACATTTGTTTGTATAAATGATGATTATTGTTAGTAAGAGGATCGCATAAAGTGCATAATT
Source organism: Aphelinus atriplicis (assembly GCA_020882685.1). Taxonomy (NCBI): domain Eukaryota; kingdom Metazoa; phylum Arthropoda; class Insecta; order Hymenoptera; family Aphelinidae; genus Aphelinus; species Aphelinus atriplicis. The sequence goes on from JAJGQD010000038.1 coordinate 144,729, forward strand.
TCCTGCTATCATACTATGTGTAGTCTGTTGATTCTTGTCGTTATAGCTGATCTGCGTTAGCGTGTTAATGATGTCCTGTAGAGATTCTTCTCTCTGTTCCCATAAATGTCCGTCCTGGTCCTGGGTCCTGTGCTCTCCGAGCTTGTCCTTTATTTCTGGATGGATTTCCATTAGGTCCAAATTTGTTTCTGGTGTGTACATGTATGCATTGTGATCTGTTCTGCTTTCTTCGCTTAGCAGAATGACTTCGTCACTCTGAGCTTTACAGCCGGTATTGAGTTTCAATTTTTTGAGTCCATTATATATATTCCTCACCTCTGTTTTGTCATAGTGTTTGTCTTTTATCACAATAGAAAAAACATTATGATTTTTAAAAAGTGTTACTAACACTTGTCCTATTTTTGGCTTCTTTTCCTTTAAAGTGGCCATCGATATTGCTCCGATTCCAATGAGTAATTTTGTCGTTTCTCCGACTACTTCACAATCTTTCGATATAAAGTGTACTATATTATCTCTCTTGTATGTGAGACATGCCCTTGACGTCATCACATTACTTTTCACGTGTAGTGTATAGTTATCTTCTTCTCCAGATATTTCTTGTGCTGATAGAAGTTCTTTGCATCTATCCGGATCCATGTATTGATCCATGGGTCTTGCATCTGGCATCAAGGTTACTATCAACGGTAATGGGTTTTCCGCTGATTTCGAGAAGTTTAGTTTGACAGATGACTCTTCATCTTTTTCTGATATTTTATTCATTTCTTCAAATTGAAATCTCTTTTTGACTCCTGTCATTGACAGTGGTGTACTTTTGTATTTGGGTTGTCCCGTTTTTATAGTTGGTGTTAGAGATATAGCTCTATGGCATCTTGCCCCCTGCGACATTTGAACTTCGTCCTCAGAGTTCTCATTCGCTTCTGACTGTTCTATCAGACTCATAATTTCTTCACTCATGTCTTGGAAATTTTCTATCATTTCATCGATTCTTCTCCCTACATCCTCCGATTCCTTACAGAGTTCGTCTAAGTCTGATTCCGAATAACAGGATCGTCTTGTGACGTTTTGGTCAGTGATTTCTTCATTTTCCTCCTCATTTTCAGTTCTGCTCTGATGTACCCTTATGCTTTCTTCTAGTTGGTCAGCGGCTCTTTGCACTTCTTCCACCGTGATTTTTGGAATGTTATTATCTTGGAATACTTCAGATGCCTCAATGTCACTTGTTATAATCGGTGAGCACCTAATTTCCTCATCACTTGATGTTACATTTTCATCTTCATTTATAATTTTTATAACATTTATAACACTCATTTCTTCTTCAGTTTCTTCCGTTCTGAGTGCACTTCTTCTTGGATCAATTATTGGTGGTCCTTCGGACTCACTATCACATTTATCTTGTATATTATCTTTCTCCAGTTATTCTCCATATTCTTCTTCTCTTGATTGACTATTATTTACTTATTTTTCTGAACTACTACTTGGCCCAGCTATTGCTCCATCTTCAGTCATTATTTCAATAGCCTTTTCAATTCCTTCTCTATTTTCCAGTTCAGTTGTCCTTGCTTCTGGTTCCTTTTCTACGACATCCCTTTTATTCTCTTCTTGTCTCTTTCCAAGACTTATTCTTCTCCCAGTCTTAGGATCATATTGAGGCGAATTTGTGAATTTGGCCTTTGATCTCGTTCTTTGAGCTATAGTGCTGTGATCTAAGATCGGCGCCGTTTTCTTGTTCTTAGCTCCTATAGGCCTTCCTTTGGGTTTGTTGCCCATAGATTGTGATCTCGTCCTTGGTTGAGGGGTTTACTTCCCTTTAGGAGTCCCCGGTGTAGTAGGAGTAGCGTTCATATTTCGCTTTTTCCTGTCCTCAATTATTAGTATTCTCATTTTCGGCAAATTCTCATTTATTTCTTTCTCCTCTAATTTTTCTTCAGGATTCCTAGATAGTGCATCTGCATTTCTGTTCAATAATCCAGGCTTATATTTGAAATTATACTCATATTCTGTGAATTTGAACATCCACCTCATTAACCTTGCACCTGGATCCTTCCTCGAGTTCATCCAGTTCAATGGTTCATGGTCTGAGACCAGCGTAAATTTCTTCCCTAGTAAATAAGGTCGAAAATGATGCATTGCATACAATGCTGCTAAACACTCCTTTTCTGTGGTAGTGTAGTTTTTCTCTGCCTTATTCAATGTTCTTGACAGATATGCCACTGGATGTTTTATTCCATCATCCATCTGGCTGAGTACTGCACCAATAGCATAATTAGATGCATCTGTTGTCAGTATGAAAGGTTTTTCGAAATCCGGAAATTTCAAAATTGGTTTTTCACACAGCTTATCTCTCAACGTGATGAAACTTTTCTCATGTTCATCTTCCCATTTGAAAGAATTCTCCTTTTTAAGTAAATTAGATAACGGTAACGCTATCTTTGAGAAATCTTTAACAAATCGTCTATAATATTCGGCTAAACCTAGAAATTCTCTTAGATTTTTCTGATTCTTAGGCCTCGGAAAATTCTTGACAGCTGTTATCAGTCTGTCATTTAGTTCCACTCCTCTTTCGCTTATGGTATGTCCTAAGAACACAACTTCCTTGCAAAAGAAATCTACCTTATCAGGTTGCAAAACTAGTTTTGCATCTCTTAGCCTTTCGAACATTCGTCTTATTCTTTTGACATGTTGTTCCAACGTCTTGGCATAAACTACTACATCATCTATGTAAACCAAATTCTCTACTCCTTGTAACCCTCTTAGTGTAGCATCCATCAATCTTTGAAAAGTTGCTGTTGCTCCTTTTGTTCCTTCTGGCATTCTTTTATATTGGAAATGTCCATATAAAGCGGAAAAAGCCGTTTTCGGTCTGTCTTCCTTTTTCAGTGGTATTTGTTGGAAACCACTTGCCAGGTCGAAAACCGAGAAGTACATGCATCCACCTAATTGATCCAATATATCTGATATATTAGGAATAGGATATGCATCTCCTATAGTTTTCTTATTTAGTTCTCTAAAATCAATCACCATTCTCCATCTAGGATTCCCATGACTGTCAGGTTTTTTGGGTACAATCCATATTGGCGAGTTGAATGGAGAATTTGATGGTTCAATGATATCATTCTTCAGTTTCTTTTCTATCTCTGCCTTGACAACATCCTTTTGTACAATTGGCAGTCTATATTGCTTGGTATTGATTGGTACTTCATTCATCAGTGGTATTTCAAATTTCACTTTATTAGTGCAGGACAGTTTATCACCTGGTAATACAAAATACATCGTGATATTCTGATATTAAACCCATGACAGCCTGTTTTTCCTCTTCATTCAGATTCCTCACGTTGATGAGTTGCTTGAGTTGAGCAATTCTGTCATGTGCTGTTCCTGGTATTGTGACGTTTTCATTTTCTGATTGTGTATCAGGGTCAAATTCTGGCGTCACATATTCAAACGGAATTATTTGTTGAGGTCTAATTTCTACTTCTATGTCCTCATCCTTGGTGTTAATGACCATAACATTACATCCATTGTTCTCATTCTGTACAACTCCTTCTCCTACAAAAACATCCTTATCTCCAAGATTTATCCTGGGCATATATCCTTCTTTGAGTTGCGTCTTAATTAAATTAACTCGTACTATTTGTTGAGTTCTAGCCTTTATTGGCCATTTTACTGTTCCCAAGCTTTGATTCTCTGTATCCTCAGCTGAATTTGTCTCTCTCAGAACTCTGTCTGAGTCTCCATTTGCTTCAGTTTGTTCTGTTACTTGTCCAAAATATTCTTCCATCATGTTTGTAATATCTGGACTACTTGTTTCCTCTTCAGTGTTTTCCACTTCTGAATTGCCTTTGCTATCATCATTCATAATTTCCATGACATACTGAACGTCTAAAAATGGCAATGGATTCATAACATCTCCCGCTATCATTAGCGCGTTGTTATAATATGAGATTACTGCTTCTTCGCTCTTCAAATAATCTCTACCTAGCATTCCATCTGTCAGGATGGAAAAATCATCACTAACTACCTGAAATTTTCACGATTTTCCTTTTATCGTTAATGACGTTGATCCTATTGACATTACAGGATCATCATGTATACCATACATTGGTATGGCTTCTGTCGTATCTATTATAGTTTCATCTGCCAACGCTCCTACCTTGACCAAACATACGGCACTTCCATTATCAACTGTGAAATATAATATTCCCTTTTCGCTTTCTGGTACTTTCATACTAACTATTGATGGATCGTCTGTTGTTTTATTTGCTTCGCAAATACCAATCCAGGCTGCCTTCGCTGAATTTGGAGTATTTGACTCCCTTGGTTTTGCGTTGACGCTTGCTGTTGGTTCTGGCTCGCCTCTGCTGCTTGCGGGCGAGCCGCTTGCGCGTTTAAATTTTGCGTTGGTTGTGGATATCTAGGATTTGGTCTAAATTCTTGATTATCAGAGTTGTTTTGACTCTGCCTTTGCTGTGAATAATTCTTGTTTTGATTGTAATTTCCACGACTATTGTTTCCCCTATCGTAATTCGAACTATTGTTTTGATTGAAATTTCCTCTATTACTATAGTTCCGTGATCTCCCATCTGAATTATAGTTTCCTTTTTCTGACTGATCATTTTGATTGTTCCATTGATTGTTTTGGCCATTAGATCCTCCGTTGTTTGAATTATTGAATGACCTGTTATTTCCTCTTCTAAATTGGCCTTTGTATCCATTATTGGTCCTTTCTCTGAAACCTGGATGGTTGGGATCATTTGTGCTAATGCGATTAATTCTTTCTTCATCTCCATCATATTGTTTTCTTTGATTTTGATGATTCCTGCTTTGATTGTGATACTTATGTCTCACATCAGGTAATATTCTAGCATCCATTCTTGCTTCCAATCGAGAAGCTTCTGCATATGCTTCTGCCAGATTTTCTGGTCTTCTTGCATCTACAAATTGGCTGATTTCTGCTGGTAATCCTCTTATGAAAATGTCTACCGCTGATTCTTTCAGAGGCAGTATCATATTTGCATTATATTGGTTTCCTTTCTCTTCCTTGAGGCTGGTTTCCGCAGCTCCCAAGTACACTTTCAATCTATCATAAAAATCTCCTACTGTGTCTTTCTGTTCCATTCTTATGTTTTGAATTTTTCCATTGTAATAGGAATAATTCTTTCCTGGGGCAAATCTCTCTTTGAGATGTCTGACTAATGCTTCAATTGTAGCCATATTTTCTCCTCCTAAACTGTCTCATGCCTTTCCTCTTAATTTAGAAATGATCATTCGCACTAACTGTGGCTCCTGTGCCTCAGTAACGTAGGTTCTAGCATTTCTGATATCTTGTATGACATTCTTCAATGGTATATTAATTCCATTGTATGGGGGAATGCCAACAATTGCATTGTTCAATGTTATAGAACTGAGAATTGCCTGAGTAGCTTCGTCCATGATTATTCTCTGTTCTACTCTGTTTATAATCTCTTCTCCCAATTCCTGTATAAGATCCTCCTGGCTACCTATTTTGACTGTTCAAGTTGTCTTTTCTATTTATTGTTCACAGAAGTGCTGCTTCTGTGATTCCTTTCGTTCTTGACGATTCTTCAAATCACTAAAAACAAATACTTTTCTTATGAATAGCCTTGCTTCTTTCCAGTAGTCTGAATATTCAGAGAAATATTCTTTTTCTTGCAGGAATAGATTTTCAATTCTTTTCCTGTGAAATTGTTGTTCAGCAGCAAAGAATATTTCAATGCTTGGAAATTTGTTAGTCTCTCTTAATTCTTCAATATCAGTTTTATCTACTGCTATGTACAATGCAGCTCTTAATCGTAGACAATGGACTAGTATCCTGTGTCCACTTTCGTAATTAATTATATTTCCGGCAAACTCTAGATTATCCCGAAATGATTTTGGAAGTTTGAAAAATGTTGGTGCACAAATATGTCCACCAGGCAATTTCAAATATTCCAAAGTCTTATCTTTGTATTGAATGGTCTCTATCTTGTTTGACACCAATCCAAAAGGCAAACAAAAATAAACTCTTGTTTCTTCAAATTTCTCCACAAAGTGACGTAAAGCTTTGTTTAACTCTATTGATGCCAACAGAAGTTGCCTATATACTTCTCTTTGAGCTATTAAAAATAGTGATGGGGCTGTCAGAGGTTTTCCAATTTTTTCTCTTGTTCTTTCATTCATCGAACCATCCCCACCTCTTTCTTGGTTGAGCGTCAGCAACAGCCTTCCAGTGCCTGTGTTCGCTGTCAAAAGCCTCTTTTGCTTCTTTATTGATCTTTATACCACCTATAAAGTAGTCTGTTCTTCTCAGATGTATTGGCTTTAGCCTGTCAGAGATAATCTTTGGTGGCAAATAGGTGGTTTTTAATAGGATTTGAATATCGTATGTGATATAGCTTATCTTCGACTACGTTGTCTGTTAAAATGTAGTAGTTTACTGTAGCTTTTACTGCTAGAGCAAAGTAGTTCAGATTCGCCTGAAATTCCACTGGAAGTTTGAAAAACGTTGGGGCACAAATATGCCCGCCAGGTAATTCCAAGTATGTTAATAGTCTGTTTTTGTGTTTGATCTGTTTTACAGTATCAGACACCAATCCCAAGGGCAAGCAAAAATACACTCTTTTTCCCTTGAATTCTTCTGGATATTTATATATGCATTTAGCCAATTGATTGTGGCTACCAAATGCTGTCTATATAATTCCTTTTGTGCTGTTAAAAACAATGATACAGGATTTCTTGCTTGATTCCTCCTATTCATTTATCGACTTTATGTTGAGCTCGTGAATGCAGAGGCTGCTTCCTATTTCAGATTCTGTCAACTCGTTGAATGTTCTTAAATTCCTATCTCCTGCTAATACATATAATATATTGTCAAGTTTATCGTCGTATTTGAAAATCTTTATCTCGTACTTCCTCGCAATAATATCACAAGCTATCCAAAGATCTTCCTGGAATTTCCTTGGACAATTGACAAAAGTTGTAGCACAAATATTACCCCTTGGCAATTCTAAGTATTGTGTTTCTTTACTTTCGTTTCTAATGCTCCTTAGAACTTTCGATTCAAGGCCCAATGGTAAACAAAAATAAATTCTTGTGCTTCGGTTGAATTTATTAGGATGCAAATTAGCTATTTCTGCTAATTTGATCGTTGACACAAAATGTTCTAGATACACCCTGTGCAATGCTAGTATTTGTAAAGTGAGTGGCTGATGAACCTCAGTCATTCATTTACAGATCAATTGAATTTTTATTGCCTTTATAATTATGATTATAGTACATTAGAGCTTCCTAACCTCAAAACTTGTGATCCCCCAGTTCAGACATTTACTGATACCTAAAGATTTTATTCAAGTATTGATTGCTAACCCAAATGTTACAAAATTATTTCATTGATGCAATATATCTGTATAGACTTTTGAATGTACTTTGAACTTTCCAAATATCATGGAAAACAAATTATTTCACTGCTCAGATACTCAAATTATAATAAGGAAAAATTCTACTCTCAGAATTTTCAATACCCTATTTATTTTTAACCATGTAAGAATTTGAACATCATACTATGACAGATTCTATTCAATTATTCGGTTGACACTGTATTACAAAAACAAGATTGCAGAAAAATTATTCTTCTCTATTTTGTTAACAACTATAAATTTTACTTGATTTATTGATGTGTGATTTTGTAATATTGATTTGAATAATAATCCTCAACATGCAATATTGATCCCAGTGCTAAATAATTTAATTATTCTCCAAAATTTAATTGATCTTGTTTATTTGTCATCAATTGACCATAAATATCCCTTCAGTTAAGCTCTGCTATTGAAAAAGCCAAAATTCGATTAAAATTGCAAAAATGTTCACCCTAGTGGAGATGCACCTTTATGTCCACTCGCGCCAGCACCCAACTTACTCTCTCTCCCCCCGCGCAGTCTATACCCCTCTGCGCTCCAAGTGCTGTGCGCCGCGTGACTTTAGCTTTACCGCGCGCTCTCCCCACTCTGCTGTGGCGCTGCCCTTACACTTGAGTATTCGTGCCACGGAGTAAGAGAGAAGGAGACCAAACTACGGGTACTAAAAGTGGTCCGATTTTTCGGAAGGAAATTCCGGCGATGGTTCTGCAATGAACAGAGCCATCGGACGGCAAACGCCTGAAGCACTCGCTAGGGTGAGACAGACTTATGCAGTTTGAAGTATTGGTTAGACAAGGATGGAAAAAAAATGAGCGTATAGTGATGGCAAAACAGTCGGGAACAACCTGCATCTGAATAATGGATTCATTTAGCGCATGATTATTGTCTTTTGATCAAAGGACCCCGCTCAGAATGTTAAGAATTTGGCTCCCGGTTAAATTGGCTCAAACTCTAATATCATATAATTCATTACTTTCTGATCAAAAGTCCAAATGGGCCGACCGTCTGAAAATGAACAGTTTTTGAGAAAAAAAGCTCGAAAGTCGCAAAAAGTAGAGGTTACGGGAGGTTAGATCGAGTGACATATGGAGCGGTGGGTTGCCGTGGTACGGGGGTTAGATAGTAAGCTTAAGCTCTTGTCATTTTGCATTCTGCATAAGCTAAACTTATAGCTGAGAAAATGAGACCAGAATTAGCTTGGTATGAGAAGGAAATCAATTCACTTCCAGATTTTCGACAGTACAATGAATGTTCCATGCTTAGCTTGGCGTAATATTCTCAAATGGTTGGAAGTTATTATATTCAAAGTCGACCATCCTTTGACACCATCATGATATTGATAGAAATTACTATTTTCAACTTTCATGATGCATAAGAATTGAGGACTGGACGTTCCTGGATCTTTTAATCTCACGAACGAAAAGGTGTACGGAAAAATAACGTGAGCTGTTGCGGCGTACGCTGTGAACTTGCGAATCGCTGCGTTTGATATGACGATTGAACGTGTCCGAATGTTCAATTTTTACGGAGAACCAGTCTACGCAAAAACAGAGTGCGCTGTTAAAGCGTTCGCTGTGGACTTGCGACCACTGCGTTCAAATCAACGGGTAAACGTGTCTGAATCTTCAATTTTTACACGAGAAAATAGTTTATACGCCAAAATAATCCACAAATACAGCCTACTCTGTGAGCTTGCGATTGCTGCATTTGAATTGACGACTGATCGTGATAGGATCTTCGATTTTTACGGAGAAATAGTATACGCTAAAATGACATGCACAATTATAGCAAACGCTGTGAGCTCGCATTCGCTGCGTACGAATTGATGACTTTACGTGTCCGGATCTCCGATTCTTACGGAGAAAATGGTGTATACACAAAAAGAATCCGCATCTGCAGCATACGCTGTGGGCTTGGATCTCTGGGTTTGAATTGACAACTGAGCGTGTCCGGATCTTTTATTTTCGAGCAGAAACAGTAAATGAAGAAATAACATGTGCTACTACAGCATTAGCTGTGGATTTGCGACCACTGCGTACGAATCGACGACTAAACATGTCTGGATCTCCGATTTTCACGGACAAAAATGTATACGCAAAAAAATCTACATCTGAAGCATACGCTGTGAGCTTGCGATCGCTACATATAAATTAAAAATTAAATGTTTCTGGATCTTCGACTCTTACGGAGAAATAGTCCACACGTGAAGAACATGTGCTGTTACAGCATCAGCTGTGAACTTGCGACCACTGCGTACGAATAGACGACTAATAGTGTCTGGATCTCCGATTTTCTCGAAGAAAATAGTATGTACGCAAAACTAATCCACAACTACAGCTTACGCTGTGAGCTTGCAACCACTGCACATGAAATGCCGATCAAACGTGTCTGGATTCCAATTTTCCCGAAGAATTACTGTATACGCAAAAATAATCCCCAACTACAGCTTGCGCTGCGAGTTTACGACCTCTGCGCACGAATTGATGAATAAACGTGTCTGGATCTTCGAATTTTGTGGATGAACAGTCTACACAGGAATAATATGTGATGTTACACGTTCGCTGTGAATTTGTGACTACTGTGAACGAATCGATGTCTATAATTGTCTGGATCTTCGAATTTTACAGAGATAATAGTGTATACGCAAAGATAATAATCCACGAATACAACCTAGCCCATGAGCTTGCGATCGCTGCGTTTCAACTGACGACTGAACGTGTCCAGATCTTCGATATTCACGGAGAAACAGTGTACACAGGATTAACAAGTGCTGTTACAGCAGCAGCAGCAGCTGTGAACTTGCGACCTCTGCGCACGAATCGACGACTCGACGTGTCTGGATCTTCGATTTTTACAGAGAATATAGTCTATTCGCCAATATAATCCACAGCTCCAGCCTACGCTGTGAGCTTGCGACCTCTGCGCACGAATCACCAACCAAACATGTCTGGAATCTCAATTTCCCCAAAGATAATAATGTATACGCAAGAAAATCTACATCTGCACCATACGCTGTGAGCATGCGATTGCTCCATATTGATTAAAGATTGAACTTTTAAAACTACAGCCTGCGCTGTGAGCTTGCGACCTCTGCGAACGGATCAACGACTAAACGTGTCTGGATTTTCGATTTTTGTGGAGAAACAGTCTACACAGAAATAATATGTGCTGTTACACGTTTGCTGTGAACTCGTGACCACTGTGTACGAATCGACGACTATAAGTGTCTGGATCCTCGAGTTTTACGGAGATAATAATGTATATCACGACCACTGCGTATGAATAGACAACTAATAGTGTCTGGATCTCCGGTTTACTCGGAGAAAATAGTTTATTCGCAAAAATAATCCACAACTACAGCCGCGCTGAGAGCTTGCGACCTCTGCGCATGAATCGCCGACCAAACGTGTCTGGATTTTCAATTTCCCCGAAGATAATAGTGAATACGCAAAAAAAATCTACATCTACACCATACGCTGTGAGCTTGCGATCGTTTCATATTAATTAAAGATTAAATGTATATGGATCTTTGATTCTTACGGAGGAATAGTTCACATAGAAAGAATATTTGCTGTTTCAGCGTTTGCTAAGAACTTGCGAGCACGGTGTACGAATTGAGGATTGATTATGATGGAACTTCGAACTTTCACGGAGAAGCAGTCTTCGCAGAAATTACATGTGCTGTTAAAGCATGAGCAAAAATAATCCACAACTTCAGCCTACGCTGTGAGCTTGCGATCACTGCTCATGAATCGCCGATCAAACGTGTCTGGATCTTCAATTTTCACGTATAAATTACTGTATACGCAAAAATAAACTACAACTACAGCGTCAGCTGTGAACTTGCAAGTCGCTGCTTTTGAAGCGAGGACTCAATTGTCTGAATGTTCGATTATTCCGGAGCCGGCGGTGTCCGCAGAATAACACGCACGGCTTCAGCGTACGCTCTGAACTTGCGACGTCTGCATATGAATAGATGACTAATAGTGTCTGGATCTCCAATTTTGTGGGAGAAAATAGTTTATACGAGAAAATAAGCGAGAACTATAGCCGCGCTGGAAGCTTGCGACTTCTGCGCATGAATCGCCGACCCTATGATTCTGAATCTTCGATTTTCACGCAGACAATAGTGTATACGCTAAAATAATCCACAACTACAGCGAAAGCTGTGGACGTGCGAATCGCTGCTGTTGAAGTGAGGACTCAATTGTCTGGATGTTCGATTTTTCAGGAGCCAACAGTCTTCACAAAATAACATACACAACTTCAGCGTACGCTGTGAACTAACGACCACTGCGTATGAATAGACGACTAATAGTGTCACGATCTCGAGTTTTCTCGAAAATAATAGTTTATTCGCAAAAATAATCCACAACTACAGCCTACGTATACTAAAATAGTATATACAGAAAAAAAATCTCTATATACAACCTACGCTGTGAACTTGCGATCGCTGCGTTTGAACTGACGACTGAACGTGTCCGGATCTTCGATTTCCACGGAGAAACAGTCTACGCAGAAATAACATGTGCTGTTACAGCAGCAGCTGTGAACTTACGACCACTGCGTACAAATCGACTACTGAACCTGTCTGGATCTCCGATTTTTACTGAAAAAATAGTGTATTTGCAGAAATATTTCTCAACTACAGCGTATGCTGTGAGCTTGCGACTGCTGCGTACGAATGGAAGATTAAACGCGTTTGAATCTTCGACTTTCACGGAGAAACAGTGTACGCAATATTAACACGCACAACTACAGCGTACGCTGTGAGCTTAATAGTGCAAGCTACGATTCAGCGACTGTTCCTCCATATTATTTCTCATAAGAAATGTATTTATGGGAATAACGATCTTTTATCAAGTCGTCGTCAGCTGGTGCGTTTATCCCGATCTTGTTCTTTTACAGTTTTGAATACCTAGTTGATGAGTTGTTCATAATTCAGGAAATGAAAGTCAATTATTCAAAAGCACATTGCTTTACCCTAAATACCATGTACTTCATTCACGATAAAAGTATAAATCAGTCTGGATTTCTCGGAGGAGGTCTGCCAGCCGCATCCTTTATAGTTTCGAGAAGTCTATTTGATGGGTAAGAAACCATTTCTTCGTTCCGTGCGATCCCCAAATACCATAAAACACTGGTGACATGTGCACAAGTTCCAAGAGTCCGAGCACCAGACATACAAGTACAGTAGTATGATTGTATCGGCGGAGGAGGATCATCATCGTCCATTCTCTCATCATTTTGTACATCTGGTGTATAGGAGATCCATAATTGATGTTTATTTGCTTGACGAAATCGAGACCATACGCGTATTCTCAAGAGGCCTGGCTCAGGTACTCTGAATTGATCTCTCAGTAGCTCAATCTCAATTATTTCTTCGCCTTCTCTCTGCAACTTATCTTGAACATACGATGGTGCTAGTCCGATTTGATAAATGCCAGTAGTCAAATCCTTCAAATAGTCCAAAGTGAGTACTGGAAAATCATGCAAATAATTTGCATCCAATCTTACCCACCTTTAAAAGTTCAATAGATGTATTAGTAGACAAATAGGTAACTAATCACTGAATTTATCTTCAGTTTGATATGAAATATCGTACCTTTGGGCATTCCTCGTCGCGAGATTTTCTGTCTCTACCAAAGCTTGGAGAACATTCACATCATCGGCTCTTTCAATAAAGCGTTGGGCTAATGCAGCATTCGCGCCTTGCATGAAGATCAGGGGAAAATACCTATTTTCATATTGTATCATTGTAAGAAATACCATTTTGTGTATTTGAGACTGGGAAGATTTTTAAATAAGGTAAAGATACACAATGTGGCCACCTTCTCATTTTTCGTTTTAGTTTAGTTTTCGTTTTAGTTTCACAACTGTTTAATGTTTTATTTTCAGGTTGCCACGTTGGGTACCCTTACCTTATTAGTTGTTACACTCAAAGAAGCCTCTGAATATTTTTGAAAAATGTATTTCAAAATAACAAAGTCATAAAAAATCATTCAGCGTAGCCCGTTCCGAGACGTTAAAGTTGAGTCTTATTGATTGAGCTTCTTTTTCAACCAGGTTAAGATTTTTGCCCAGCATATAGTAACGAGTAGATAAAAATATTATAAATCCCGAGAAGCTGACTAATAGATGGGATTCGATACTTTGAGATATAATGTATCGATAGAGCTCTTATCTTCTCAAAGAACGAGTATTTGATGTTATCAAGGATAATCTAAATAATTATTGAATACAATGAAGTTACTTCATGTGAAAATATTTAGATTACAAACCTGTTAATGAGTGCTCCTGCAATCCGATAAAAATCCCCAAGATTCGGAAGAACTTGAACGTGAAACGTTCTTTCAAAAAGCTTGTAGATTGATCTAAAATGACCATTGCGAGCCTCAACCATCCACCGTTGTTTCGTGACTAAGCGAGATTGATTAGCATCCTCTGTTGATAATTGACGCTGTCCAGCTTCCAATAGGGCAGGCATCTTAACTACCATGCCAAATTGTTCCAATAATGGAATGACATCCCTATAGCCTCTATCAACGATGGCGATGTCATTTGGTTGAAACCATCGATTAATCAATCCATTATCCTCTCCAAATTCATTTCGAAGCATTGCAGCATCATTATTTCTCGCGTCCGAGAAATATGGCCCATGAATATCTAAAATGACCCATCCGGAGCAACTAGTAGAGCAGGCTTTACTAAATGTCGTCCTTCATGCCGACAATATGACTGTCGCAGAGCTCGAAAGTTCATGCTCTTATGACAATAACCATAGGTGCCATCTATAAGCACAATAGCTCTTCGGTCATGAGGCTCTGGATTATAGAGATGATTCGCAAATTCAGTGACATGCTCGTCGATATATCAATCTCTAGTGATGGAATTCAAACCTATGTTCTCCGGAACAAATCGTTGCATGAGCGATAGCCTGACCTTTGTTATAGCTGTACTTGTAGCCTGCCTGGTATTATAATTGAATAATACGGTAAGAAACTCGTCTGAAAGCCCTTGCCGAAGTTTGCACAAGAACGTGATCAATTCTTTTTTTTTCACATGTCTGAATGCACCTCCATGAGGTACATTTTCACAAGAATTAAAAAGTTCTTGAAATTGTACCTTTGTCAAAGAGGTAAGAACTTTGAATTCATCGTCACTCAAACTATGCTCATCTTCGATTCGAACTTGACTTTGAGCAACAGTGCGAAGCCCTTGGAGAAATGATTGCAAGTACGGCCCTTGGATAACACAGGGTCGATATACAAACTGCAAGCCTACTAATAAAGGTCGCAAAAGAAACCCGCGTTCATCCAAATGAACTTCACACGATCTCACGTTTTCAGGAACAAAAATATCACATTGTATAAATATGTCTGCTTTTGATTCACTCGAGATCCTACGAATATTGTGAACAGCATTGCAAATAAAACAGGAGCTGCTTCGTGTCTGTGTCAGAACGTTTAGTCTCAAACACATGGGATTCGCTTCCATTAGAGCGATTTCTCGTAAAATGTTCTGGTGACAATTGAAGCAAATACGAGTTTCTGGCGTAACCTGCAAAGGCTCGCGATTGTAACCCTCGCGACGCCTTATTGCAATCTCGCATTAGCTGGCGTTCTCTTCGCCGAATATCCTTACCATTTGCCGTGGAACGAAGCGGTTATCACACACGTAGCATATCAAGCGCTTCATGTGCGCCATAGCTGACTTCACAAATATACTAGTATCGAATATCTATGTACATCTATATACAAATAACCTATAAAAAGTATTGACTAAGATGATATTTATCATTGACCAATATTAATTGAAGAATATGTTTTCATCACAGTTTCACACATCAAAAATTGATCATTGAATCAGAATTTTCTATACTCGTGATGAAAACTACTCTCCAATGCTAGAGCAAATGATTATTCTAAGCATGTGTCTGTCAACCTCGAATTGCTCGGGCGGACATGTTCACACACGCCTAGAATTCATTTTTGTCTCTAGTGTAGGAATGTATACTACTCTTACATGAAGAAGATCCGATTTCCATTCGTACACAGTAGTCACAAATTCACAGCGAACGTGTAACATCACATATTATTCCTGTGTAGACTGTTCATCCACAAAATTCGAAGATCCAGACACGTTTATTCATCAATTCGTGCGCAGAGGTCGTAAACTCGCAGCGCAAGCTGTAGTTGGGGATTATTTTTGCGTATACAGTAATTCTTCGGGAAAATTGGAATCCAGACACGTTTGATCGGCATTTCATGTGCAGTGGTTGCAAGCTCACAGCGTAAGCTGTAGTTGTGGATTAGTTTTGCGTACATACTATTTTCTTCGAGAAAATCGGAGATCCAGACACTATTAGTCGTCTATTCGTACGCAGTGGTCGCAAGTTCACAGCTGATGCTGTAACAGCACATGTTCTTCACGTGTGGAATATTTCTCCGTAAGAGTCGAAGATCCAGAAACATTTAATTTTTAATTTATATGTAGCGATCGCAAGCTCACAGCGTATGCTTCAGATGTAGATTTTTTTTGCGTATACATTTTTGTCCGTGAAAATCGGAGATCCAGACATGTTTAGTCGTCGATTCGTACGCAGTGGTCGCAAATCCACAGCTAATGCTGTAGTAGCACATGTTATTTCTTCATTTACTGTTTCTGCTCGAAAATAAAAGATCCGGACACGCTCAGTTGTCAATTCAAACCCAGAGATCCAAGCCCACAGCGTATGCTGCAGATGCGGATTCTTTTTGTGTATACACCATTTTCTCCGTAAGAATCGGAGATCCGGACACGTAAAGTCATCAATTCGTACGCAGCGAATGCGAGCTCACAGCGTTTGCTATAATTGTGCATGTCATTTTAGCGTATACTATTTCTCCGTAAAAATCGAAGATCCTATCACGATCAGTCGTCAATTCAAATGCAGCAATCGCAAGCTCACAGAGTAGGCTGTATTTGTGGATTATTTTGGCGTATAAACTATTTTCTCGTGTAAAAATTGAAGATTCAGACACGTTTACCCGTTGATTTGAACGCAGTGGTCGCAAGTCCACAGCGAACGCTTTAACAGCGCACTCTGTTTTTGCGTAGACTGGTTCTCCGTAAAAATTGAACATTCGGACACGTTCAATCGTCATATCAAACGCAGCGATTCGCAAGTTCACAGCGTACGCCGCAACAGCTCACGTTATTTTTCCGTACACCTTTTCGTTCGTGAGATTAAAAGATCCAGGAACGTCCAGTCCTCAATTCTTATGCATCATGAAAGTTGAAAATAGTAATTTCTATCAATATCATGATGGTGTCAAAGGATGGTCGACTTTGAATATAATAACTTCCAACCATTTGAGAATATTACGCCAAGCTAAGCATGGAACATTCATTGTACTGTCGAAAATCTGGAAGTGAATTGATTTCCTTCTCATACCAAGCTAATTCTGGTCTCATTTTCTCAGCTATAAGTTTAGCTTATGCAGAATGCAAAATGACAAGAGCTTAAGCTTACTATCTAACCCCCGTACCACGGCAACCCACCGCTCCATATGTCACTCGATCTAACCTCCCGTAACCTCTACTTTTTGCGACTTTCGAGCTTTTTTTCTCAAAAACTGTTCATTTTCAGACGGTCGGCCCATTTGGACTTTTGATCAGAAAGTAATGAATTATATGATATTAGAGTTTGAGCCAATTTAACCGGGAGCCAAATTCTTAACATTCTGAGCGGGGTCCTTTAAAACTTATCAACTTATTGAGAACTACTTATAATAATTTTCACAGAAATGTAAGACATACAATTTTCAATAAATAAATAGAAACACTCCATAAATTCTCTAGAATTTGCATTTCGGAATTCGGAATTTTTTACGCACCTTAGGACAATATCCGTTGTTCAAACCATTATTCCCTGTTTATAATTTTTGTAAAAGGTGCAGTGCAGTATATAAAACGTAAAGAAACTCGAGACACTTCTCAAATATGTTATTTTCTGGATTTAATTGAGAAAATTCGGTTGAATTCAGAAATTCGCATTTCAGAATTTCGTATTTTTTACACATCTTTGGACAATATTCGTTGTTCAAATCATTATTCCCTGTTTATAATTTTTGTAAAAGGTGCAGTGCAGTATATAAAACGTAAAGAAGCTCGAGACACTTCCCAAATATGTTATTTTCTCGATTTAATTGAGAAAATTCGGTTGAATTCAGAAATTCGCATTTCAGAATTTCGTATTTTTTACACATCTTTGGACAATATTCGTTGTTCAAATCATTATTCCCTGTTTATAATTTTTGTAAAAGGTGCAGTGCAGTATATAAAACGTAAAGAAGCTCGAGACACTTCCTAAATATGTTATTTTCTGGATTTAATTGAGAAAATTCGGTTGAATTCAGAAATTCGCATTTCAGAATTTTGTATTTTTTACGCATCTTTGGACAATATCCGTTTACTCTGGTGACATTAGCATTATTACTCTACAAAAGTGCGACAATCAATTTTGTTGACGATCCATTAAGGGGGGGGGCGGTGGAAATAATAAATATTTATCAAAGGATCGCTGACTAGCAGTAATTTGTTTATAGCAGCACGTTGAATGTCATGAAAAACGGTTTTTCTGCTATAACAAAGAACACACTGGTCGGATAAAAAAAAGTTGCGAATAAAAAGTGTAGGTATCAATAATAGGAACATCTTCAAAAAAGTTGCATCGAAATTAGTTCAATATTTTTCTTGAAAATTGCAAAAAACCCCCCAAAATCGACGATTTTACAATAACTATTGGTCAATTGTAAAAAAAGAGATATCGACCTTATATCAATGTGAAAGTATAGAGTATTATATACTGGAACCGCGGTTAAAATTTGGTTCCAAAATATTCAATATTTATTGAGTAATTTAATTTGTTATTAAAAGTAGGGTCGTTTTTGCGATAATACCTGAGAGCTTTTTACAGATCGTTTGTAATGAAAGTCAGCTCATTTGAAAGATAAACATTTCCACTATCAATTCCAATCATGAGTCAATCGATATTTGATTATTGCAATTGTTTAAAATGGCTCTAAACATGATGTCATTATTTTCTTCGTAAACAAATGCAATAACTTGTTGAGGTTTCATCGCAACATATTGTGATACAAATAAAATTAAAGCCGAGACTATGACCGTGACATTGCACTGTCCCACATTTGTCTACGATAATTTGGAGCGGAGATACGTTTTTTTTTTAAAAATCACCGCTCCTCAATCTATTGACACTAAGCCATGAAAATTTGCATGTGTATAGAAGATTACTTAAAGTTCAAGTGGAAAGTATTTGCATCGTTACTACAAGAAAATAATATGCATAATAATAAATGAAAGGAACAGCGTTGGTGCGCGATGCATCAACGTGGTTGGAGCGAGGCGCGAGGAGGGGGGACAGGCAGCGGCCGCGCGCCTTGGCACGCGCTCGGCCAAAATTTGCTCCAACCGCTTCCCGCAACATCATCTATCAATATCTCCGCTTCTTTTCATCCGATTTCGATGATTTTTTTTTTTATTTGGGGTAGCTCGATGAGTTAAGACCAAACTTTACATGGAAATGAAAAAAATCTCGTCACGAGTGCAGAAAATTGGATGTTTATGTAAAATCAATTATTTATTATCAAAATACTCATAAATTATAGCATGATATATATATATATATATATATATATATATATATATATATATATATATATATATATATATGTGAATGTGAATGTGTTTTAATAATATTTCTTATTCTACAGGGAGGAACAAGATGATTTGGCGTCTACTCATATGGATTTATCACTCTAGGATGGCTAGTTGGGACTTTTACCAGCCTGTGACGCAATGGGAATTCTCGCCTCCAATCATTGTCAGAACTTATAGCTGACAATAAAAATGTGGAACGACTCTCTCTCTCGTCTGCCTGCAGTTGGGACAGTTGCTCATTGGCGCTCGACTGCAGTTAATTTTCTCTGCACCCTCCACATGTGGCACAAGCAATAATTGTGTATTAAGTGAATATTCGTCAAGTGTAGAATGTTGTGTTGACGACTGATAGTGAAGTGTATTGTGCGTGTTAAGTGTACTTCTGTGCGTGAACTTGTATGTATATGATCCTATATCGAACAAAATCTATAACCTTAAATTGTCGCTTCTCTTTCAGTAAACTCATATGATTCTGTGATAATTTTCTACTTATTCAAAGTCTCACTTGTTCAACTCTAGACGTTAATTTTCTTTTTAATTGATTTCAATATTGTTTCACTGACTCCATTGACTTGGTTTTCTCTAGTATTTCAAAATCCCTTCATAGGTTTAGTGAAATCTTGGCAAATTCTGAAGTATTCTTACAATTTCCTAGTTAGAAGTCTTTGATTAATAGGCGAAAAAAACAATTTGGCGGTCTCACACACAATTTTAATTAATCTACTATAGAAACTGTGCCATAATAAGCGGATAAGTTAATTTGATGTGCACGATTATAGTATCAGATATAAAGAGTTGCTCATTTGCAGTACGTAAATCCGTTATCTGATCGCACTTTTATAAAGATTGACGAATATGTAATAGAAGGATACTATGTAGACAAAGAATACAATTATCATTAACTATATTTTTTTTCTCTTTAAATTTGTTGTATTCTTTTTAAAAATTATGAAGAAAAACTTGGTTGACTATTCGAGTGAAATTGCTGTCATTTGAACTGGAATGGTTTTAATAATTATAATAACTGATAAATATTGATTTATCGAGCTACTTAAACTGCTCCAAATTATTGAAAAGAAATGAGATCAGAAGGATACTGGATTAAACAATTTAAGTGAAATCAATATATTGGTTGTCGCATATGTTTCTATTTTCTTGATAACTCCTGATAATTTCTGATAATTCTTGAATAAATTCGACTCCTTCAATTTCTCCCTTTTATTTAGTTTGTAAGATTCCAGGATTTTAAACTTGTGAATTTTGTTCGAGCAAATTGGGATTTCCTAACTAATTCAGTTTGTGTAAATTGATAACTGTGGAAATCTTCCTAATAGTATTTCTCATAACAATTCAATCTGAAATTCTTCCTGATCTTGGCGCATGGAACCACGATCCCTGCTACCATTTATGTTAAGATACGTGTGGACACGTACTTAACTTTTATTTGTTTGAGACTTGACGTCTCAAGTGAATTCATGCGCCTGGCCCTTTACAGGTCCAGTCCTCGCAGATAAAGGAAAAGTCAGGAATAGTTCCAAAGTGAATTGTTATGTTTATTGACCTAAAGTATCTTTTGACTACAATCAATGTGTCTGGGAGGTCCAATAACGAAAATTGAGGAAATAATGGGGAATATAATGTCAGTGTTGTGAATCTGATTTGACACTACTTTATATATTTATATTAATTATACTTGTTCCTGTACCTTATTTTGCTATGTCGATTCTGCGACGATAATTGAAGTGGGGAATGTCTGTTGTTCGAGAAAATATTGCTCTATTTAATTTTGTATAAAACTGTGTTCGATCTCTTGAACGATATTCCTGTAACTTTGTATCCAATCTTTGCAATATTCTGAATTTGATCCAATTGTCGAACTGATATTAATTGTATTCAACTTCTATACTTTGTAACGGGTCAGAATTGCACGTTATTATTTTAAGTTCTTTTTCTCCTTCCAATGGTGGCCAATATGAGTAGATAGACTTGTTTCCAAGAAGTGCAATACGACCCAGACAACAAATTCTATCAATGATAGTCGTTACCAAGAAGCGCACTGCGACCCGGTCTCAGACTTGAATGAATATAATGAATTTTGGGTTATTGAGAATGATACTCCAAAAGCGCACTGCAGTCAGAGCTATCAATCTCGGTTAATATAGTAGGAATCCAACGATGCGATTATCGAAAAGTACAATACAGTTCAATCTCTCACAGTCATTGGTCCGGATGATAATGAGCATATGTCGATGCTATGAGTAGATCTCCGTAATCTTCCAAGAAGCGCACTGCAACCCAGACAGATACTTTGAATCTATGATATCTTTACCAAGAAGCGCAATGCAACCCAGTCTCAGATTAAGTGAATGTTTGCAATGTGTGATGGTTTGTGTAATATTGAATTGTCTTAATTTTATATATAGAAAATTAAGATGAAATTCAAATATTAAGATTTTGTGAGTTTACTATAAAACTTGTTTAAGAGAGAATTTATAAGTATAATAAATTTCTCGGTTGATTGGTATTGATCATTAATAAATAGAATCAAATAAAGTGAAATATTCTTTTCTATTGTATTTTCGTTAATTTGAATTATTTCTAAGTTCAGCTATGAAGAGATTCTTAGGCACTTTTAAGTGTATTAAAAGTCACTACAAATAGATTCAAATGGAAATACAATGCAATGAAAAGAGATTGATTTCAAATTCTAAATGGCATTTATTAGGTTATATACATAGATATACCCATGCCAATCCCAGTTCGGGCAGAGCTTTCGCTCGTCTGA
This sequence comes from Aphelinus atriplicis, assembly GCA_020882685.1. Classification (NCBI taxonomy): domain Eukaryota; kingdom Metazoa; phylum Arthropoda; class Insecta; order Hymenoptera; family Aphelinidae; genus Aphelinus; species Aphelinus atriplicis. Next base: position 166,650 of record JAJGQD010000038.1, read on the forward strand.
TCGCTACCAGTGTAATGATAAATGTTGCTCGCTCGCAGGGCTATTTATACTGGAGATTGGCATAGGGTGACAATGAGTTGGAGAGAGAGGTATCTCTTCTCTCACTCGCACTTATTAGCTATATACAAAAGCGCGCGAATGCGCTGTTACGGCGCGGGAGATTTTCCCGCACAAACTCTCGTTTTGGCGCGTAACCCTTTTTCTGTATTCTGCTGGTCGTCGACGTCGTGATACAGGATGCGCGCGTCGATCCATGGCGCGATTATTCAAATATACTTATATCTCTACGCTACATATATTGATCCTCGATCGATACGATGTACCACCCAGTCGGTAACCCAATCTGCTTTATATGCAGAAATTCGGTTACCCTGACCTGGCCCTCACAACTTTAATTGTTAACTAAACTGTAACACGCTATCGCACCGAGGGATGGAGATAATTTGATATGAGGCTCTTTCACTGGCCAATACTCAATAAGGACTTCTATATACCAAACACTACACAACAACTGTAATTTCAATCTTGGCTCTTACTTTGGCCGATTCTCAACTGTGACTGATTTCTGACAGGACTACTGGACTGAACTTGTGTTTAGCGGGGGAGGCATATTTATACCTGCCGCTCAGTGGCATACTTGGTCAGCAAGATTATGCATACCTTACATTTTGGGCAAGTCAGTGTAGCCTGGAGTGGGTCACTTGGTACGTGCAATCGTAGGATTGCACCATGCATTTGATTCGGCGCATTCTTTGTACCCGATGTTCTGCTCGTCTTAAGCATTCTACTTTTCTTTCCCCGTAGTGTTTGGTCAGAAACATGTGCTCTAAATTCCCTCACTTTTATTTTTCAATGATTTCGAAAATTTTAATCGCGTCACCTAACACTCTTCAAAATTATATTAGTACTTGACATAAATTTATGATTTGAGTTATTTTCCATCTTAACATTAGTATAACTACAATAATTAAGTGTAATTTGAAAAATATTCATTCTATTGTTGGATAACCATACTAGTTGGATAATGTTTGATATTACTGTATATTAAATAAATCAGTTTGAAATCCGTAGCAAAGAAACATGAAGCAGAAAGAAGGTTTCATATTCTATAATTATTATTTTAAATGTATTTAAATAGAAAAATAACTAAAAGACATCTTGCAATTTTTACCCTCTCAAAAAAATTTAGTCGCTTAAGCATTTTTATATTTACAAAAAAAATATAATTAATTCTACCTAAAAACATTTAGTTGATTGAAAATTTATCCAACAACGAACCACAGGATAAGGAATATACTTGGGGAGCGTTCATAAATTACGTAACGCTTGTTGGGAGGGGGGAGGGGTCTGAGGTGCTTATTATGGAAGCGTTACGATGGGGAGGGGGGGCTCTCGTGGCGTCGTTACGTTACGCTAAAAATCTTATAAAATTTTATTTTGAATGGAAAAGCGGATCTTCAATCAGATCGGTCTTCAATTTTGAATTTTCGCGCTTCATCGGCACTGACGAGTTCAGTGACGTATTCATACAAGTCACTTCTTCATAGTAGAGTGCTTATGATTGGTGGACAACTTTTTTCCAAACCAATCAAGTATCGTTAATAGTATATCCGTTTCTTGAGATCCGTAAGAGGGAGAGAGATAGTGTAAAAGAAACGGTGACTGTTGTGACTGTTAATTCCATATTGATGGTCGAGTCGAGACACGTTTCGTTTTAGAGCTTTTGATTAATTTTGAGTGCTGAAACAAAATGCGGTTGATGAAAAGTAAGTACTTGCCGAATCGAAACATTCACATTCAGAATAAAACGACATGATGTTTCACATGTATTGTTTGTAGGTTAAGAATAAACATTGGATCTCAATTCAGACCAATATGTCATCTACTCTCGGCGATTTATATCAATCTTTATCCAAAGAGTACAGACTTCATTACTGTAATGATAGTGTAGCTACCGTGCAGTCTAAATTAAATGAGCGATGAGCAAGTACTGTGCGAATGGAAAAGAAGGAAAATCGCGTCATGGCTGCCAAAATATTGTTGCAAAAAATGCAACAGAAGACAACCAAACAAAAAGCTAAAAATCTTTTGAACTATTTCCAGGTATTAACAAATTTTATCACGATATAAACATCGTTATGAACACGTGAAATTCTCTCAAACTGTTCTTCTTTATTTCAATTCATTCAATTTTTCGTTTACACTAAACTCGATGACAACATTTTTCTATTTCTGTGATTGAGATCATTTTCTCTAGATTAGTGAAATTTTTCACCGTTACATACTATTTCTGAGGGGGGGGGGGGAAGCAGCTTTTGTTACGGAAGCGTTACGCTGGGGGAGGGAGGGTCTGAAATTTCTTCAAATTTGCGTTACGTAATTTATGGACGTTCCCTTCTCGTTAAGTATATCTTTTTCGAAGGTGAATTTTTACTATGAAAAATAAAATTGCTTATGCTATCTGATGCACTGGCATAATTTTTTGACCATATTAACCCATTGTGGCCCATGTCGAAACCAGCGGAGATATCATAAAACTAATTATTGGATCAAGTGCGTTTTTGAAAAAAAAATACCCGTGTTTTTTCTGTTTCCATTTCCAATTGTTTAAACAATAATTATTTAAACAAATTGCACCCAAATTCGTAAATTCGGGAAAGCAATGGTGTCGATCGATTCTAGATGAAAAACCAAGAAAAAAACGTGGAACACATTTTTTTGATTTGAGGCTTATTTTTCTGGCAATCGCGTTATGAACAATTGGAATTCAGTAAAACCGAGAAAAAGTGGCTTCTGCCAATGCTTACGCTAATCACCATGGGATGAAAACTGATTGCGGGATTGCGTGCTTTTTTGAAAAAAATACCCCTGTTTTCTCTTTTTTCAAGATCCAATGTTTATACAATAATTAATTAAACAAATTGCACCCAAAGTGAATCGACTTCCCTGATATCACTGGATTCCATTTGTTTATAACGTGATTGTAAGAGACATGAGCCTCGAATCGAAAAAATGTATTCTTACTTTTCTTCTTGGTTTTTCTTCTAGAATACTAAATACAACTGAAACAAAACAATATTGCTTTGATAATATATTTCTGATGGAAGAGTAGCGAACCTTTAAAGAAACGTACAACGAGTTCACGTGTAAAGATTGGTTTTAGGGGAGGTATACATTAGATGGATACCAGAGCTACCTACATCGGGGCATGTTTAAATACAGAAATGCAGAAAGCTGTTCATTTTATTTTAACTTCAATTGTAACAATATGTTTCATAGATCCAACTTTACTTTCTGCCCGTGATAGGCTTATTGGCAAACTGATTCTGACGTACGACTTGGGTCCGTCTTAATTAAATAGTTTACCGGCCATAATACATCTGTGTCACGAAATATCATTCAAAAAAGCGTACTCCAATATGGAATGACCAAATTGGAGACTGGAATTGACCACGAAGGCCCGAGTTGATCCAATGTCCAAGCTCCCTTATATAGACGGTAGAACGCCGACTCTCTTGCGAGAGAGCGCCGCGCTATACCTTATACACGCGCGACTCAATGCCTCGCCATCTACAGGCGAGCCACGGTACTTGGCCGGTTACTCGAAAATGAGTTCATACTCTCATATATGAAGCTAATTAGTAATAGAATCAAATCTTACAATAATTGCACTATTGAGAGAAGAATGTTTCTAAGATCATTTAATTATATATAAACACAAAATAAAATGTTTAAAAAACTGATAAATTTACAAATACTTGACAATTACTCTCTTTTATCACTTGACTCTGTTAAATGTAACCAGGGTTAACGTTCACTTTTATACTTCTATCGAGTTACAGATATACTCTTTTTTCATCCAAATTTTCACAAACTTATGGTAAAATTTGAAAATTTTCCATGTACAATTAAATCAGAGTATGTAAATTCAAAAGCTTTAATTTTTCAAACGACATTTAACTTTAATTAGTACAGTCTCATATTTACAAATACTTGACAATTACTCTCTTTCATCACTTGAGTCTGTTAAATGTAACCAGGGTTAACGTTCACTTTTATACACTATCGAGTTCTATCACTTTTATACTTCTATCGAGTTACAGATATACTCTTTTTTCATCCAAATTTTCACAAACTTGATACATCATTCACTGTACAAGTTGGAAAAACTTTTTAACTATGTTCCTCATAGCAGCCTGTAACCCCTTAGCACATCACATTGGATAATAAGATTTAGTTAATGAATAAAATCACTAATTAATTCGAGTGAAAAATACTTGAAAAGTTATTTTTGTAAGAACCCTTTCATACTGGTATACTGTCTATTCTTTCTGAATTGGTATTGCACTGATTCTATAATCTAAGAAAAATAATCACATTGAGAGTTCTTTGTATTTTTGTAATTGAAGAAGGGTCTCAGCTGAAATATGGAGCTGTCTCTTGCACCAGCAGCGTGTGACAAACATTACAAACTCTTGATGGCCTTTGCTTTGGTACACTTGTCCTTAAATTATTATTAAATTATGATTTTCTACCATGATTGATGACTAGACTCCGATTTTTTAATGTAGGTTGGCCCAATATTCCAGGTGACTCGTAGTAGATGGGGGAGAGCCTGACTGTGGGGAACATTTTCCAGCTCATGGACACAATCTGTTGTGCAAACGTTATAGGTTGTTCCTCCATGTAGGTTTCGATCTGTCTCATTTCACCTTTATTGAAACTTCCTGGAACAAGTTGGTCATCAAAAGACCTGCATGAGACTGAATGATATCTTTCAATTTCACCAACAGAGAACTCTCAGCATATTGATCCTGGAACTATTTCCTCCTTATTACCTAAAAAATATTTCATTCCATGAACGTTTGTCAAATCATTGATTAATTCATTAGTATCTACTTGGGTTTCGTTAACAATATCAGTCTCGTTGCCCCTACTTTGTTCAGTCAGTTGTTTCTTGTTCTACATTAATTTGAGTTTCACAAAGCGCATTAGAGATATCTGAGGAAATCTCTGTGGAATCATTATCACACCTTTCAGATTGACTATCTGTTCCGATGATAGGCTGCTCTGGATCAGATACAAAGGCACTGATGCCACTGAGCATCCAGTTGGAAATATCAATGGCAATAAACTAGCTATACCACAGTTGATCTTCATTGAATTTGGCTGCCAAGAGTTCACCTTCTTTAATATCACCAACTTCTTTAAACAGCTCTGCGTCAATCATTCTCAAAGTAATATCATCCAAAATTGGGAACTGGGTCTGCTTGTGGATCCTGAATTCCAATGGTGAACATACATAACTGATACAGCCCATATTAACATTCGGTAAATTTTCTTGACCTATGGGAGGTGGTCGTTCCTCTCCAATATTATTCTTTGCATCATCAATCTTTGTATGATCGACTTTTGCATCATCAGTCTTTGATTATTATCCTTTGCATTATCAATATCAATGCCTTCATCGATTGGAGGAGTGATCTTGGCGCATCTCTCTAGAAGTTCCAGAGCCAAACCCTTCATATCATGGGTTAATTTTACGACACATGTCTCATCTTTCTCAAGTGAATCCAGGAGGAAAACGGTAGCACCGCTTTCAGCAATCATTTCAAACTCAGTGTTAACACCATGTGGCCAGTGTTCAACCCCATCAGGTTTGGCTAAACAACACTTACGAGATAGTGGAGGTATGGATGCGAGATTGTCTGGAATTTTTCTTACATCTCTTGTCATGGCTGTGTTTCCATATTCCATATAGTGGACTTTTGTGCCTTGCTCGGTAGTAGAGATCATCGTCGAGATATGAGCAATGCAGATCAGATCTTCTTTGATATCCATGACGGCAGGAAGAATATTAGCCATTAGCAATATATCCTCGAACATTCTTAGGTCACTCACGTATTTTTCTTCTTACAACCAAAATTGATCGACTGAGACATAATAATTAGCAAAAGCTGATCGGGGATCACGCTCTTCTTCTACCAACTCTATATTTTTTCTGCAGGCAGCTAGTTGTTTGCTGATCGAAAGTTTACTAAGGCTTTGTTCTCCATTAAAAAGATCAATTTACAAAGGTGCTTTGTTGGTGATTATGAGAGCTTGAAGTTTTCATATACGTTAGCTTCTGCCTGCAAAATGGACCGGCGTAATCATCTTTCAGCATCAAAACTCAGCAGAATATTAGGTACTTGTCACTCGCGTACAGACTAAGTATACAGATGGTAGCTGTGTGGGGCAAAGACCCAATTTTTCTTATTACTACGAGATTGTTAATCAATATATAATTAATGAAGGGAACGATGCTAAGTCATGTGCACATATATTGAGAAAACTTTATACTTATGTGCGCGTGATTGCGGCGTAATTCTTAATTTTTCACTTCGAATTATTGAATAATATTCTTACCTAATACAGATGGAGGCTAGCCTATTCCAATCAATAGAAAATCAAAGACACAGCTCGGTCGACGTCTGGCACATTTGCAGCACTAGACGACCCGGGTTATGTCCGCTACTTGCGATCTCGCGTTTTTGTATAAAATATATAATATATTAACCGCGTCCGATTTGCATGTGTTCGCGTTTCACTCCATGCTTATACCAGCTTATACTACATATATAGCAGACGCCATGATGAGTCTCTACGGCAGCTCAGTAGCCTATACCTATATATATGCGAGAATCGAGATATCTCGAAATCGTTCGTCGCCGTCGAGGTGGCTTATGAACTGAAAAATAATCTTTTTTGCTCCATTCTAGCCATTCTAACCTAGCAGACAAGACTCATTACATTAAAAGTATCTGCTATAGGAGGCGAATAGGGCTGGATACTAGGGAAAAATAAATAAAAAATCATATTCTACCAGATAACATCCATAACTGATGCGTATCTGTGTTATTTTATAAAATTGAAAAATACGTGATCCAAACTTAATGTATAAGGGTAGCGCTGCCCCCAGCTGCCGTTACTCGCCAGGAGGGGGCGCTAGCGCGCGCCTGGATAATACATACATATTATAATACATACAGGTTTATATTCTATAATTCTATAATAATAAAATAATCAAAAAATGTCTACGCACAGATGGTCCACCGATGATTATCTGTAAAGATATGGGGTGCATTGTACCTAACACAATCGTCGCAAAGATGCCTATTGAAGAACTCTTCAACGGCGTCCGAACTCCAAAGCGCAAGATTATGGAGGCATAAGATTATTTTTTTGTCCATTTTTTATTATTTTTTTTGTCCATGAACACTTTTTCCATTATGTAGTATTATTATACAGTACTAGGGGGGTACCCCCCTGCTCGCTTCGCTCGTCAACCCCCCGTGTGTTCTTTAGAAATCAATAATTTCAATAATAAGTGTAGTAATAATTAAAAGAAAATTACATTCAAAACAATAAAACTTTAAACTTGAACTTTCGATTTTGTTCGATTGAAAAGAATACTGAACGAACGATTCGAATCAAAATAAAAGATTAATGTCAGCTATACTCATGTTAAACGTTTGTTTTTGCTTTCTCAAAGAGAAAGCTTTGTAATGGGGCAAAAATCGACCCACCGAATCAAACCTCGGGACCTCGATTTTCGTAATCTACGGGTCGAAAAACAAGGAAATCCAAAAGTGTCTGTATGTATGTGTGTATGTATGTATGTATGTATGTATGTATGTATGTGTGTAACGTTTTTTTTTCGTCCACGATAACTCTCGAAGAAATGGTCCGATCTTCTTGAAATTTTGCACACAGGTTAGTCGCGGCAAAATCTCGGCCGAGTTCAATTTTCAGCAAAATCCGTTGTTTATTTCTCTAGCAACCGTTGCTAAGGTGTAAAATTTTTCGTTTCTTTTGTCTAGGATAACTTTCGAAGGAATCGTCCGATCTTGCTGAAACCGTTTCTAACGTGTTTTCTCACAAATCCTCATGAGTGCTCATTGGAGCAAGCCGGAAAATCAGTTTTAAGTCACACACGATGGCCAAGGACACTGAATTGTTCTATTTTCTTCATAGCAACCGTTGTTTACTTCCCTAGCAACCGTTATGAAGGTTGGAAATTAATAATTTAAGACCTATTTCCATCATTTTCGACGGCAAAGAACAAAATCTTCCCAATTAGCTCCTTAGCAACCGTTGTTCACCGCCCTAGCAACCGTTGCTAATGATGAAAAAAATTGATGTAAGTTTCGTTTCCAGTATTTTAAACGTACTATAGAGAAGATTGGGAAAATTTGGTGTCTTTTGCCGTCGAAAATGATCAAAATGAGTCTTCAAGTGTGCTAAATACGGACTTGAGGGCAGTGCGGATCGATTTTGACCGCCATTTAACCGTATGACAGTCACAAGATGAACTGATCGAAAAATTATGCAGGTCCAAATGTCTCGCATCGTGTAGAACCTAGAACAGTTTGCTTTGTTGCATTTGATCAAATAATAAGAGAGCCCGGTCAGACATCAACACTCGCAACATAGTTTGGTCAATTGAAAAAGAACGACACTTTACACAGTCACAAAGATACGAATTGAATTGATTAAATAATTTTTTTGTAATTTTTGAAAAATAGATGATAGTATCTACGCTAGTGGAAAGGTGAAAATACAGGTTTGGGACGCGTTTGTGGGTGATGTTGAAGCCTCTTTGAGAAAGCATACTGCTAAGGCACTTGGCAGCGGTTTTCAGATTAATAGTGGGTTTAACTTTAGGTTGATAGTGACATGTGCTAGATCATATTTTTTGGTTTGGGTATTCCGCGTGTTCCATTTCAGATTTTCAGCAGCAGATTTTGAGTAAGATTGCAATGGTTGCTAGACACGTAAACAATAATTGCTATGGGTAAAATGGAGATTTTGTATCCTGTGCAGTTGAAAATACTGGAAACGAAACTTACGTGAATTTTTCTTTCCCTTAGCAACGGTTGCTAGGGCGGTAAACAACGGTTACTGAAAAGCTAATTGGGAAGATTTTGTGTCCTTTGCCGTAGAGAATGATGGAAATAGGTCATAAATTAATAATTTCCAACCTTCGTAATGGTTGCTAGGGAGGTAAAAAACGATTGCTATGGAACAAATATAACAATTTAGTGCCTCTGGCCATCGAGTGTGACTTAAAACTGTTTTTCCAGCTTCCAAAGCAACGGTTGCTAGGGATGTAAATAAACGGTAATTTCGACGAATAAGTGGATTTATATTGAAAAAAACTTGTCCAAAATAATATTTAGTCCTTTCCTTCTACTGCAGCAACGGTTTCTAGACACGTAAACAATGGTTGCTATGGGTAAAACGGAGTGTTTGTATCCTGTGCAGTTGAAAACACTGGAAACGAAACTTACTTTTTCTTTCCCTTGGCAACGGTTGCTAGGGCGTTTAACAACGGTTACTGAGGAGCTAAGTGGGAAAATTTTGTGTCCTTTGCAATCAAAAATTATGGACATGGGTCATAGATTGATCATTTCCAACCTTCGCAATGGTTGCTAGGGAGGTAAACAACGGTCGCTATGGAGCAAATATAACAATTCAGTTTTCTTGGTCATCGAGTGTAACTTTAAATTGAGTTTCCAACTTTCGAAGCAACGGTTGCTAAGGATATCAACAGTGGTTGCTATGGGAAATATCTCATCGATTCTCTTCGATTCTCATTGAAAGGTGAAAAAAGAGGTGAAAAAAGGGGTGAAAAAAGAGATGGAAAAAAGGTGGAAAAAAGGGTAGAAAAAAGGGGTGGAAAGAGGGATAAAAAAAGGGTGAAAAAAGGGGGGTGAACAAAAGAGAGGGGAAAAAAAGGTGAAAAGAAGGTGAAAAAATGGGTGGAAAAAGAGGGTGAAAAATGGGGTGAAAAAAAGGTGAAAAGAAGGGTGGAAAAAGAGGGTGAAAAATGGGGTGAAAAAAGGTGAAAAAATGGGTAGAAAAAGAGGGTGAAAAATGGGGTGAAAAAAAGGTGAAAACATGGGTGGAAAAAGAGGGTAAAAAATGGGGGGCAACTTAGAGGCAACTTGGGGGGGAGCAACTTGGGGGAGCAACTTGGGGGAGCAACTTGGTGGAGCAACTTGGGGGGTGCAACTTGGGGGAGCAACTTGGGGGAGCAACTTGGGGGGTGCAACTTGGGGGAGCAACTTGGGGGAGCAACTTGGGGGAGCAACTTGGGGGAGCAACTTGGGGGTGCAACTTGGGGGAGCAACTTGAGGGAGCAACTTGGGTGAGCAACTTGGGGGAGCAACTTGGGGGTCAAAATTTCCCACGGCGGCGGCGGCGGCGGCGGTCTGGCTTTTAATATAGAGAGATAACTACACTTATGTCTTTATCCAAACTCCAAAGCGCAAGATTATGGAGGCATAAGATTATTTTTTTGTCCATTTTTTATTATTTTTTTTGTCCATGAACACTTTTTCCATTATGTAGTATTATTATGCAGTATAACTACACTCATGTCTATGGTATACCAAATTGTAGTTTAATTTGAAACTAACTGTGATCATAGATAATTAGATGAGTGTAACTATTATTCAAATTTATAATAGAATATAAATAGATTAAATAGAATATTGTCATGATAATAATTATAAATGACTGGGACTGATAGTTTGATATGATACTGAATAGTAATGATAGTTTGAACAATTAATTTTCAGATTTTATGCTTATGTATACGTATATGTCATTCAACTTGTACTTTTAAAGGATTGTAAAACTAATAAATGTTTCTATTCCATTAAGATAGTATAATATAGATCAGTGAACGTTTTCGGATCTTGTGCTTATGTATACAAGTTATTCAACTTGTACTTGTGAAAGATTGTAATACTAATAAATATTTATCTTTAAAATGATTCAAATCGTTCTGGAATTTTTTGAGAGACTTATTTACGCTCCACAGTCTGTGCGAACAAGCCTATGATTTTTTTTTCTTCCTATGAAGCTGTTTAGCGCGCGGTGACGTATCGGATCGGATAATAAAAAAAAAGAAACAAGCTGACCGCTCTGGATACAGCAACAACCACTGCTGCTTTCGAGATGACCAATCAAAAGCCGAATAAATGTGTTGAATCAATTTGATTGGCCAACGACATTGAATTCGATACTTTTCGCTATCTCCCTTCTAAGATAGGATATACGTTCAGTGTTGTATTCAGAGTTGATTAATGTTGCTATCGCTATTTCATACTTGATGAATATAGAAATAAGCGTTAATTAATACGTGTGGAATGAACTATTGTTTCTCAATTACGACTGTACTACAAGTGAAGAATTGGATAGTTAAACTTGCAAGTAATATAGCTGCCACTAGGTGAATTATGTATGTATGTATGTATGATCAAGATAATAACCTATAAATTTTATTGGAGTAAATTATAGTATCATTTATATAGATAGTATATAATGTAGCAAATTGAGAGTGGAAAAGACTTGAACAATAACTTATTTTGATACCATACATTGATTAATTGATATACCAAACATAATAAAAACATAGAATAACATGTAAAATCAAAACTGTAATATTATTTTTATCAAGTTAAACGATAAGTTTGTTCGGATAGTGACCAATAAAATCATGATACTTAAACCGTAAGGGGAAGTCAGTGATACTTTGAAATGAATTCTCTCTGTTTTAAAAATCGTACGAACTCAAAATTGTGTAATTCAACTAATTCATCGTGTAACTCAAATAATTCATAGTTTTGACAGAACAACGTCAACACTTTTTTGTGATTTGATTAATTTTGATCAGTATAATGAATATAATTATATGAACTATTTACCATGACTTTCTCTGATGAATCATAATTTTACCAGTTTTGAAAACTAAATTCATTCTATGAGAGATATACTTGGTCAGAAATATTTTTTGAACTTTTATCAGAATTAATACGTTTTGTTGGAAGATAATCCTCACAGGAATAACTTTTCTTTTGATAGCTTTCAATAATCAGCGTTCAATTAATCAGTTAATTGATTGAATTATATAACTTGATCGATTGCATTGATTCAACGAATAATTTATATTTTCTTCTACTATTTAACATTTTAACTATGCCTTATCCAGCAGTTAGACGCACACAGGAAGAACAAGAGATACTTCAATCTAACAGACGATTAGCTCGCGCAGAAAATCAACGTCAGCGGCGAATGAATGCTCAAGAACTCAGTTTTGATAATACTCGTAATCAAAGATCTGTTATAGAAGAAGATTACCTTCAGCAAATGAATGTGATTTGCTCAAAATGTTGTGCGAAACATTTCGAAGGCGAAAAAGTTGCAAAAAAAGGATTATCTTTCAATGATTGCTGCAGTCATGGTAGTGTAACTTTAGCCCCATTACCTGAATTTCCATCGAGTCTGTCATCATTATTTAAGGGAGAACATTCAAAATCAAACCAGTTTTTCCAACGTATACGTCACTATAACAATTCGCTATCTTTTGCCTCCTTCAATGCTAATTTAGTAGGTCTTCAATCACGTAGACCTGGGCCATTTTGTTTCAAAATTCAAGATCAAATTTATTATCTAATCAATACATCCTTATATCCTTCAGATAATGAAAATCCAACATACGGACAACTGTTTATTGTTGATCAGCAAGAGGCTGCTAATTATCGAGTGAACCAAGACCCAGTACTGGATTACGAACTCATCAGTGCATTAGACGATATTATGAGAAACAATAATGTATTTGCAAAATCATACGTAATGATGCAACAAGAAATAGAGGCTCAACGACTTTTACAAAGTAGTACTCAAGAAGAACCTGAATTCCAGTTACTATTTTCATTGAAATCTGGTCAAGACAGAGGGAGATATAATTTTCAGCGAGTCAATGAAGTTGCAGCTATTTTTTCTACATCGGCTGATGGAGAGATTCCCGAATCTTACGTGACTGTAAGAAATAAAAATACTAAAAAGTTAGAAGTAGTTAGTACTATGGATCCTAACGTAGAACCATGGATTTATCCATTATTTAATCCTTATGGCACGCAAGGTTGGCATCGAAACATCTCGCGTTATGATTCTAATCGACGAGTAACTAGAATGGCTTATATTAAATATAGAATGGCTATTAGAGAAGACGAATTTAATCCTTTCATTAGAGGTCGTACATGATCACTTACAAAATTCTGCTAATGAATTGAATGGTCATGTAGGTAAGACTTTGATACTTCCATCAACATTCATTGGATCACCTCGTCACATGCAACAGTGTTATCAGGATGCCATGGCAATCGTTAATAAGAAGGGAAAACCTGATATTTTTCTCACGATGACATGTAATCCGAATCGGCGTGAAATACAGGAAAATCTTCTGCCTGAGCAACAAGTTTCAGATAGACCAGACTTAGCAGCACGAGTTTTTCATTTAAAAAAAGATCGCTTACTTGATTTTATTTTTAAGAGAAACTTTTTTGGGAAAGTCGCAGCGTATGTCTATGTTATTGAATTCCAAAAAAGAGGACTGCCGCATATGCATTTATTGATTACTTTGGAAAGTGGATATAAAATGACTACACCTAATATTGTAGATCGATTTATATCCGCTGAAATTCTTGACAAAGATGTAAATTCTATCTTGTATGATATCGTCATGAAAAACATGATTCGTGGGCCATGTGCAGATTGGTGTATGGTCAATGGAAAATGTTCAAAGAAGTTTTCTAAGGAATTCAATGACGAAACAACAATAGCTGAAAACGGATATCCTTGCTATCGCCGAAGAAATACTGTTATTACTCATGAACGTCCTGGTGGTTACTTAGTAAATAATTCATGGGTTGTTCCTTATTGTCCTGGATTATTACAAATTTTTAATTGTCATATAAATGTTGAAGTAGTTTCAAGCATTAAATCTGTGAAATATTTATATAAATATATATATAAAGGACACGATGCAGCAATTGTAACAATTGGCGAAGCTGAAGGAACCAGTGTTATCGATCATGATGAAATACAAGATTACATTGAAACTCGCTATGTTGGTCCTGTGGAAGCCTGTTATCGTATTTTAAATAAATCTCTTCAAAGTAAAAGTCATTCAATCATAAGATTACCTTTGCATTTACCTAACGAACAGTGTGTTATTATTCCCGAAAATGCAGACACTGAAACCATCAGATTTAATATAAATGATCAGAGTAGTATGTTACTTGATTATTTCAAGTTGAATATGAATAACGAAGATGCAAGGCAATACTTTTACACTGAAATCCCATCTTTCTTCACAAATAAGAGAATAAAACAGAATGGTACAACAATTACTTCCTGGGAAATTCGAAAAAACCATTTCAATTCTATTGGTCGTATGTATTCTATCAGTCCAACTCAGATAGAACTGTTCCATTTAAGCTCTTATTACATGTTAAGGGGGCTACGAATTTTAATCATTTAAAAACAGTAGATAATGTCTTGCAACCTTCTGTCACAGCAGCTTGTTTAGCATTAGGACTCATAGAAGATGATGAAGAATGGAATAAAGCAATGGAAAAAACCATAGTCTGGATGATGCCTCAAAGACTTAGCCTTTTATTTGTTCGTATACTGATACATTGTCAACCAGTCCATCCTGATGAATTATGGAACAAATTCAAAAATGCGATGTCTGAAGATTTCAGTCGTACAAATGATAGAGAACTCAGTAATGAACTAGCTTATTCAACTATAAATAGTTTGTTAATTAAAGAAGGACGAAGCTTATCAGATTTTCCAACAATGAATCAATCTGTAATTAATGAACCTGATATTGATCTTCATATTGCTGTAGAGCAAGCGTTAGATCTTGGTAATCGTATGTATTGTCAATTAAATTATTCACAGAAAGAAATAGTTGACAAAATCCTTAACGCTGTTCGCGGAGACAACTTATATTTATACAACTATTTACAATATATTACTCTCAGAAAATATTAAAGTATGTTCAATGGCATTTACCGGTATCGCTGCTACTTTACTCCCGAATGGGAAAACAGTGCATAAAGCGTTTGGCTTACCGGTTCCTATGTTTAATGACTCTTCGTCAAATATCAAAGCACAGTCGAAGGAAGGACAGTTTTTAAGAGAAACTGAGTTGTTTATTTGGGATGAAGCACCTATGGCTCCCAGATATGCTTTAGAAATTGTGAATAGAACTTTAAAACATATCATGAATATTGACTTACCCTTTGGAGGTAAAATTATGGTTTTAGGTGGTGATTTTAGACAACTTCTTCCAATCAAAGTTCACGGAACACGTAGCGAAATATTGAATCTCTCCATAAAGTACAGTACTTTATGGCACCATTTTCATACATTCAAGTTAACATCTAATATGAGGGTATTACAAGGAGAAGATGAATTTGCAAACTACTTACTTGACATAGGTAATAGAACTTTGAATGATCGAAACGATAATATAAAACTACCTGAACACTGTATACTTCAAATGAATGAATGTATTGTTTAACATGTATTTGGTAAGCTTATACTAGAACAAAGATTTCTAGAAATAGGTATGTGTGCTATATTATCAGCAAGGAATGTTGATGTTGATGATATTAATGTTAAAGTTACGGAGTTGTTAGATAAGAGAAGTGAGAATATATATACTGGTATCGACAGTACTGATAATTGTAACAACGGAGAATTGAATGATCTTCTTTTACCAGAGTACCTCAATACCCTAAATCCTCCAAGTTTACCTCCATATGAGTTACGCTTGAGAAAAAATTGTATTGTAATGCTGATTAGGAATATTAGTTTGAATGAAGGCTTATGTAATGGAACAAGACTGCAGGTTATAGATTTTTCAAATCATTGACTCAAGTGCAAAGTTTTAACAGGAGATAAATCAAATACAATGGTTTTTTTTAAATCGCATAACACTTTATTGTGAAAATGATTATCCATTTACGTTCACGAGAAGACAATTTCCTATTAAATTTGCTTTTGCAATGACTATCAACAAATCCCAAGGACAAACATTCCAGAAGATAGGTATAGACCTTAGAAGGGATGTTTTTAATCATGGTCAACTTTATGTAGCTATGTCTAGAGTTCGATCATGGGATTCTTTAAAAATTTATCTAGGACATCAGAGAGAAAATATACAAGTTAAGAACTACGTTTATAAAGAATTATATCATTAATTAATTGTAACTAAAAATTTTACTAATTCCAAATTAAAGGCGCGCGAAGCGCGCTGAAAATGCACTAGTTCATCCGTAAACAGCCGTGTTCGCACTCCTGATCACGCTTTTGCCGCTGCGTGTGAATATTCAGCGAGCAGCGTCCCGCCATCTACGCGCGCGAGTGTGCACCGCGAGCGCAGTCCGCTCTACCGCCGTTCACGCGTGTGCGAGTGTGAGCCGCGAGCGACGTCCGCTCCCCACCATCCATGCGTGCGCGCGAGCATTCTCTGTCGCTCAGCAACGCCGTTCCCTCGCCGCGCGCCCTCCTTGTGCTTGCGCGCGAGCGCGGGCCGCGGTGCCGCACCAAAACATGCGCCGGACTGCCGATTCCTAGAATTGCGCCGCTTCGCCGACCTGCCCGGCTTTTGTCCCGACACGCGACTCGACTCGACTTTCGTTTATTTTTCGCGCGGCTCAACTTCTTTCGCGTATTAACGCACGCACGAATATTTAACTTATCGAGCGATTGACGGACACTCTCGGCACTACCTTTTCATACCGGCACCCGCGATTCGCGATTCGCACTTAATTTTATGTACTTACTGATGCCGTTTCCCAGCCCCTCCAGGACCTCCGTAGCCTCCTCGAAATCCGCCATGTCCGCCATTTCCTCCTCTTACACTTGTGTCACTTGTAGTTCAACTGCACGATAGTCACGATACCCGAACGCGCGATGAAAGCGTGCCTGGCCTATAACCTGAATGGTTTTCGATTGACCAGGCGGGGTAAGAAAACACAGAGTGGACACAAGTGTGAGAGGTTTGCTAAGAGTTTATTAATTGATATACCACCGTGTATTGACCGCCATATAAAACAAAGAATAGATCCTCCTTAACAAGAGTCTATCGTTAGCGATATACGAGTGAACTATGAAGTCGACCGGTCAATTCGGCGCACACCGATCAAGTGAGCACGATTGGATTCATTTCGATTCAATCAGATTTTCGTTTAATCCGCCAGGTGAATTGGATATATTGACCGAATAGAAAGAGACTGAGATATATTGAAATCCAATCGATTTGAATCTGTTTGAATCAGGTATTTTTAGCAGGGTAGGAGATTCAATGAATTTCTCACTGATCAAACAGTGGATATACGCTGTCTATACAGTGGATGGATCTCTTTTAATCGATGAACTAGCCTATATCTGATCTGATTCCCATCGGGCGATCACCGCCCATACAATTTTTGGGTCGTCTTGACCTTCTAAACTAAATCTTCCAACTAAAATTAATGGAATAGAATAAACGTTAACTGAAAAATGTTTCCAACTTTTTTGTCCGATTCTTGTTCAGAACACTCATTATATACTTGAATTTTACTCTGAAGAGATGAATTGTTTAGCGGAGTTACAAAATATTATAACAAGAAATAATTAGAAAAGTCCTTGCTTTTTCGAAAAAAAACTTCTAAAATTTTCTGTGTGATTATGAAAAAAACCGCTGCCAAGTGCCTTAGCAGTATGCTTTCTCAAAGAGGCTTCAACATCACCCACAAACGCATCCCAAACCTGTATTTTCACCATTCCACTAGCGTAGATACTATCATTTATTTTTCAAAAATTACAAAAATATTATTTAATCAGTTTAATTCGTATCTTCGTGACTGTGTAAAGTGTCGTTCTTTTTCAATTGACCAAACTTTGTCGCGACTGTTGATGTCTGCCCGGGCTCTCTTATTATTTGATCAAATGCAACAAAGCAAACGGTTCTAGGTTATACACGATGCGAGACATTTGGACCTGCTTAATTTTTCGATCAATTCATCTTGTGACTGTCATACGGTTTAATGGTGGTTAAAATCGATCCATCCTGCCCTTAAGTCTGTATTTAGCAAACTTGAAGACTCATTTTGATCATTTTCGGCGGCTGAGGTTGGAAATGATCAATTCAAAATCTATTTTGATCATTTTCGACGGCAAAAGACACCAAATTTTCCAATTTTATCTATAGCACGTTGAAAATACTGGAAACGAAACTTACATGAATTTTTCGTTCCCTTAGCAACGGTTGCTAGGGCGGTAAACAACGGTTGCTAAGGAGCTAATTGGGAAGATTTTGTGTCCTTTGCCGTCGAAAATGATGGAAATGGGTCATAAATTAATGATTTCCAACCTTCGTAACTGTTGCTAGGGAGGTAAACAACCGTTGCTATGGAGCAAATACAACAATTCAGTGTCCTTGGCCATCGAGTGTGACTTAAAACTGATTTTCCGGCTTGCCCCAATGAGCACTCATAAGGATTTGTGAGAAAACACGTTAGGAACGGTTGCTAGGGAAATAACCAACGGATTTTGCTGAAAATTTAACTCGGACTAGATCTTGTCACAACTAACCGGTGTGCAAAATTTCAAGACGATCGGATCATTCCTTCGGGAGTTATCGTGGACGAAAGAAACGAAAAAATAGACACCTTAACAACGGTTGCTAAGGAAATAAACAACGGATTTCGCTGAAAATTGAACTCGCCCGAGATTTTGCCGCGATTAACCTGTGTGCAAAATTTCAGGACGATCGGACCATTCCTTCGAGAGTTATCGTGGACGAAAAAAAAACGGGACGCACACACACACACACACACACACACACACACACACACACACACACACATACATACATACAGACACTTTTGGATTTCCATGTTTTTCGACCCGTAGATCACGAAAATCGAGGTCCCGAGGTCTGATTCGGTGGGTCGATTTTTGCCCCATTACAAAGCTTTCTCTTTAAGAAAGCAAAACCTTTTTCCGTGAACTGTTTTGTAGAGACTATAAATATCAATCTATATTGAGCCGTATTGTTGAGGATTCCACGTATATTATATAGATTTATATATATATATATATATATATATTGAATGATTCAAATTTATATTCATACATGGAAACATAGGAATACGAAATTTGAATATTGACATAATCAACGCTTTTTGGTCCAATGGCTAATGATGCTGCTTCCGGAGCTGTAGCTCGCCGGTCCGAGTCCCAACTTGAACGGATTTCATCACAATATTCATAATTCACTATTTTCCTTAATGGAATACAACATTCATCTTGAAAAAAATTATAGTATCATAGTAATTCAATGATATGAACGCAAGAATCATTTGATTTTGACAAGATTTTGATTTTATTGTAATCGGTGAAGCTGCCGATTTTTACTGCATAATTTAGTGATAGTCACCGCAACGCAGTGATATAAAGTAAGTTTCAGTGTATATACACTGTGAAATTTCACTGCTCATAATTAAGAAAGTGATATGGGCAGAAAGTTACGCCAGTACGTAAAATAATAAAGTTTGATCTATGAAAAATATTGTGTAGCAATTGTCAAGCCATGCATTCGCTTCCTACAATACCTCTGATAACTTCAGAGGCTCTAAGAAGTGTTTGGGATTCTATGTCTAATAATAGTATTTTGATATGTGCATTTCAGATTGGATAGTATGAACCCTTTCCAATAAAAGGTACAGCTTTCTGATAAAGGCTGAAATATATGTATGGACTTGCCAGGACAAATATGAACTATATTCTTTCTGTACTATTACTTGCTCAGATTTGTGTAGCACTGGTCCATAATGAATCGAAGTACTTCATAGGAGAAAAAATATAATTTGATGTGAGACCAATACAATAAGAATGTGTACCTAAATATTGAGGATAAAATTACAGAACGCATTATATAAAATGTTGACTTATGGAAATAATTTAAACGACCAAGAAGGATGAAATGTACTTGATCTTGGAAGGATTAATAAAATAGTATATTATACACCCGAGCGAGGTAAGGCGATTTGGGCACGAAAAACGTTCCAGTTTGCGCGTGCCGGAAAAGCTTAGGTAAGCGAGGTGCATATACTATTTTTCGTACTCCGCGAGAGAAAAGTTCCATTGTTTGTAAATGCTAGGACGCAAAGTTAGCACTTTGCTACCACAAGGACGAAAATTTATTTCTATACTTTAACGTGCCCCAAGTTGATTAGCTCTGGTACCAAATATATACCTCCCATAAAACCATTCTTTACTTGTGAACTAGTTGTACCTTTCTTTGGAGAGGTTCGCTAATCTTCCATCTGGAATACACTATCAGAGAAATATCGTTTAGTTTTAGTTGTTTTAGCATAATCAATTGCATAAAAAGCAATAACAAATCCATTTGAATGAGTTGAAGTATACCATAATCAGATTTATTTTTCATAATTGAAAATTTACCTTTAGAAGAGGTTCAAGTTGATGACAAGTATGTTCCGTATTCTATGGTTCGTTATTAAATAATTTCTTAACGACTAAATTTTTTAAGTGGGTAATAATTTGAAAATGTTTGTTCAATCTTTGTCTACATCAATGCATTCAAGATAATAATTATAGAATATGAAGCATTCTTCCTGTTTCATATTACAAGTACGTATTTGTTAATTCCATTCACTAAAAATAATGAAAAAAAGTGAAACAAAATCAATACATTTCAATTGAAGAATGGAAATAATAATATGATGTAGAATTGTAATTGCCAAACATGAAAATTGTAATGTAAAAGTTTCATTCGTGTAGTTACACCATTAGGATTTGAATTTCTAGTAAAATAACGTTAGTTATACTATGAGAAAAAAAATGTTAATGATGGAGTATTCTGTTCGATCTCACATTATTATGAATTTAATACTAGATCCTCACAAAATGGTATTAGTTTATGTACTTGGAATAGAATTGTGATATCAGTACTTTTTACCTCAACATTAACAGATGTATTTGGAATGTATGCTTGACTAGACACAGATTTTTGAACTACTTGACATAGATTTTTGATCCCAGTACAATCAACCCGTACGTAGGTGAATCGATATGGACGGTATTGACAATTGATAACAAATCGTGCAACAATTGCTTTAACTGTACTTTGAAAAAATATTAGTTCTGTATAGGGCTAATCACACTAGTTGGATACTTGTCAATTGATGCTAGATTCCGTTACTTTCTCATGTCATCATTGGAAAAATAAACTGGAACATATAACGATAGTGTGTTGGTAAAAATGTCTATTGATGTGATACATTTGTATTTCCGAAAAAAGTAGTAGATTTGAATCACATTATTTTATCACATGCATCTGAATGGACTGAGATTAAACAGACATTGTATAATTTCTTTCCACGTAAACGAATTTCGTCGCATGTGAATTGATTCAACTACGAACTGAAGGATACGGAACATACTTGTACTGGACAAGAATTCGTGATTTGAGTACTTTCCCTTCTTGAGAAATTGTTTTGATTGAAATTTGATAACAGCTACGATAATTCAGTGTTCATTCAAAATTTTCATGTCGTCTCGTCTGGTCAAAATATAGGACTCGGAGACTGTGGTGTCCCTTTGTTAGATATACTTAGGTACCGGATAGCTAGACGGAGAGAAAATTAATTTTCAAAATGATTGGAAAATATGAATCCACAGCTTTTACCACTCTTCCTGGCTTGGCAGATCAAAGTCTGCAACGGGGAATCCGTCGCGTCTGCTCTCGAATCGGACGTTCTCGGATTTGTCGAAACTGGGAGAGAAATACACATTAATAAATAGATTTGTTCTCTCTCTTTGTCTCATGCGAGCTCCATCGAGCGGGACAGTACAGGTGTGTAGCGTGTATGACGAACGGAGGAGGAGAGCTGAATATGAATATGTATATACTTGAATGTGTGCGAATGAACGTATGTGCGTCCGTAAATAGCGGAGCGAGAGAGATCCTTCCAGCAACCTTCGTTGGGATGGACCAGGACGTCCCATGCGGGAATTGCAATGACAGCAGTCCGGTTGCCACCTACCAAAAGCGATTCTGGTAATTGTCATTTCGACAAGATAGGTAGTTTGAAATCATACGGACGTGGACGGAGTGTGTTTGGGGCCCGTGTACGGGTGTGGAAGTGAGAAGCGCGAATTCCGGCCGCGAGAATAGTATACGAGGAGTGTGAGGGAAAATTGCAGGGCCATCGATTGCAAAATCGGTGCGAGCGCGGGGCGTAAATTTGCGGTGACGCAGAAGGAAAATCGCGAAGTCAATTCGTGAACAAAGGGGAGCGGGCAAGCGGGTCTCGATCTGCTCGTGAGTTTCTTAGGAACTCCTATCGTTGGATAGGGAGCAGGCGTGCGTCACTGCATGCGCGACAGATCTCCCATTGTTAGTGGCTCGTGATAACGCGGAGAAGATCCAGCCAGCGTGCTCGCTACGCAATGGTTGCCGCGATTTATATTTGAGTGTGCATGTTAGTCGCGAGAGTGAGAAGTTTGTGATTGTGAGAAGATGAGATTGTTACTAGTGCGATTGTTGATTGTGCAATTGTTGTGCGATTGTTATTAGAGAGTGTGAGAGATTCAGATTTGATACTTTATTCATGTAAATTATGTTGTACAATCTTGAATATATCGAATGTAAGTGTACAATAAGGTGAAAAATTGACTAAGAACAAGCAAAATAGTAGGGGTAAGTAGATGTTAGTGTGAGTGCGTGCAATGAGAATGAGTGAAGAACAATATATAAATGAAGTAGATGGTATGACTTAAGTATTAAGAGTAAGTGCCTCCACGGTCAGAAATATATTTAGAGGAGTGATGCTTGAACATGACGAATGAATTGATGATGCGAATATGACTGGAGAGATTGTTCTAGGTGTAGGTCGAGATAATGTAGAATGAGTACCTAGTCGACTCTTATCTGAACGAAGGGACGAAAAGGGGCTTTGACACTCTCCCCTTACAGGTCTCTGGCTAGTGAACAACTGATAGCGATTGGCAAGGATAGGCAAGATGGCCTTCCATTCGACAGAATTTCATAAAGAGTACAAGCTGAGAAATACTCCCTCCGTCCAAAACTCGTGAGCCAGCTCAGCTGTCGCCCGTAAGGAGTGATGTGCTCACGCCTCCTCACACCATCGATGTATCTGATTCCCGTATCAAGAATCCGCTGAATAAGGAGATCTTGCTCACTGGAGAGGTCGCAGAGCACTAGAGAGCAATAGTCTTCCATGGGAAACAAAAGTGCCTACATAAGGTGCTGTCTCAGCGGGAGGGTAATGCTACGCCTGAAATGGTGGAGGCGGTACATGAGCGAATTGCCTTTTTTGCAGATGGAAAGTACATGCAACTTCCAATCCAAACGACGAATAAATTCATTTCAATCGGGCTTGGTGGACAAAATGATATTGATCAAAGTGATATTGCGAGAAAAAAATTCCACACTTCCCGGGCTGGATTCGAACTAGCGTCCTCCTGATCTCCGGTCAGTTGCGCTATCATCTACGCCACCTGGAAGACAGCAGCTCGTCACATTCCTGGAGCATGAATTCATTTCTCGCAATATCACCCTTATGTACACGACCAAATTCGATCGCTAAATCTGCAAGATCAAGGTCTGACCGCATTATTGGAGATTCCCTTCCTACCTATATCCCCCTCTCCACCCTCCCCTGGCCATCAACTCAACCTATTGGGCTACTACATATTTTCCACCAAAGGAAGTATTTGACAAATAATTGTTTTTTTAACGTCCACATGTTCCAAACGACGAATAAATCCATTTTAATCGGGCTTGGTCGACTATCCCAAAGTGATATTGCCAGAAAAAAATTCCACGCTCCCCGGGCTGGATTCGAACTAGCGTCCTCTTGATCTCCGGTCAGTTGCGCTGCCATCTACGCCACCTGGAAGACAGCAGCTCGTCACATCCCTGGAGCATGAATTCATTTCTCGCAATATCACCCTTATGTACACGACCAAATTCGATCGCTGAATCTGCACGATCAAGGTCTTACCGCATTATTAGAGATTCCCTTTCTACCTATACTTCCCCAACCCTTTGGACAGGACGAAAATACCCCAGAGATTTCGGGATCGGAATCTTGTTAAGGGCTAGGACAGTTGCTCTTTCCCATCAAGAAGGGAAACAGTCAAGGTTAAGTGAGGAATTGGAGATGCTTACCATCATCGGTACCATCATTGGGAGAGCCTTGTCAAAGAGATACTGCGGGAGTCCATCAATCCCTACGGATTGTAAACGAGTTTGTCCAATGGCAAGCTTTACGTCGCTCACTGTTAGTGAGCGAGGTGAAGCTTGCACAGGATAGTATTTCGAGGATATCAATAGGATCAGAGGCTATTGGATCCGTGGCAATCATGGCAAAGTGGGAATTGATTTCCTCTGCATCGAATCCACCCAAGGTATTAGTAGATTCAAGGATCAGTCCTAGATGCGTGAGTTCTCTTTGTATCTCTTTGCTGTCAGACAGTCCCACAAGTGTCTGTTTGAAAAAGTCTAGCTTGGCATTCTTGATGCATATGTGCAGTACGCCACGGGCAGTTCTGTAAGCATTAAGGTCAGTTTAGAGTCGAGTCCTTTTGAATCTCCTGTACAGTCTGATCTTGTTTGCTCCAAGGTTGTCAATGTGTTGGTCAAACCAAGGCTGCTGTTTGCTATTAGCCTTAAGGGTTCTGCAAGGGGCAAATCTCTCAACAGCAGCGTTCAGGTGTTCATACAGTCTGTCAAAGTCAGTCTCAATATTACGAGCATCATGCTCAAGTTACTCCCAGTCACATCCAGCAAGAAAGTCAGAAAGCACTAAACGTACAAATCTACTATGAATTTTGATCAACAACGGCTCTGATGAAACGTGAGAAAACCTCTGAATTTGATCAAGACGACCCAACTTTGACTATTCTTCTGGTCAAAATCCTCTAGAAGAAAAACAGAATAAATAAAACTGAGGCAGATCACTCAGCTAGTTTTTATAGCACTGCAGTTGCTGGGCACATCAGTACATTGCACACTGCGAAAACCCGCAAGGAAGATGTCACTCAAAGAGAAGAGAGCTCTTTTTCAGTTTCTCTCATTGTTCTAGTAAGGAGGATGCATCGAAGTCATGATGGTATTGATCAATCATGAGTGTCTATGCTTCTTTGCTATGAGAAGACTACGAGAAGGAATTCCAGCTGTAGTCTGTGTGGCATCAGCAGCGTGAACGAACGCATCCATTGCCACATCCATTGGTCTTAAGCGCTAATGTCTCTCTCGTGCCAAGAAAGTTTTTCAGAATTTGTATAGACGAAATGCTGCACATTGCAAGTTTGAATCATAATTTTCTACAAACTTGTAACGTATTACGCAATCTCTGTAGTATAATTAGAAGAGATATACGTGGATAATGTATTTACTGACCACGAAACGCTGTCAACTCCGGATGACCAATCATGACAAAACTCTCTAAATTACTCTTCGGGTACTACAATAAGCCATATAAACGGCTATTCAGTCCAACGTATCATTTCCCAACAGAAAATATAATATCAGTTTGGATATCACGCATGGCTAATTCAGGTATTTATGAGAATTTTGGCAAGTTTCATCATGATTAGTGACCCAAAGTCGACAACGCCTCGTAGTGAGTACGGATTGATGTTATTATCCTAATTCATCACGTATTGCTGGGAGAAAAAAGTAATTCACATCAAATGAAGGTATCTTGAACGTCTCTTCATGGAAAAACGATTTATATATTCATCTTTTGAACTTACGTTCTTACTAAGGGACGTTATCTCCTTGTATTGAAGGATATTATCATTTTTCAGCCATACGCATTGCTATTATACACCCTCTTATCACTGCGTAATCACCTTCTCTCATGGAGATTTTGTGAAAGATCAGAGCATTGGGAGTTTGTACCAAATCGTATCAATCTCCTGTTTCTTTTTCAGATATAGCCCGAAATCAATTCACCTCTGATCATGATACTGTTGCCGTAGAGTATGGACAAGATTGTAATTTTTCACCAATATATCATCGTGCAAATATCCAACAGAAAGTGAAAATAAGTCTCTATGAGCCTGAAGAGCAACGTATAGATGAAGTTATCACTTTGATCACAGAATCAGAGGAATCTACAGGGTAAGTGGTATTTTTTTCAAAACTTCAGTAAAAACATACAACACCATGTCGACAGAAACTTGTTTGAAATTTAGTTGCCAACTCAGCCTTGCGATTAATTCACTTCGAATCTAGTATCGCTTCTAACTCAACTCATGAGTTCACAGTCATGTTATATTAGTACTGCAACTTCAGGCCGAAAACGTGTCATTTTAACGAATTACCGATCGATGTCGGTATAACACGCTGGTTATGGGCTCATTCGATGAGTTTTACCTCCAATATTAAATCCCAAGTGTAATTTTTGATGTAAAATTGGGGCGCGATATAAATAAACAATAAAAACATGCAAAATTCGACGATTTTTTCCGTTTTCCTCAATTATCTCGGGAAATTCGCACTGAAGCGTATCAATACTTCTATACTTTTTTTTAGATCTTTGCATGCTCTCCAAATTTGATCTTCACAAATTTTCTGAGAAAACGTTTTTATTCCGAGTAATAAGCAGAAAAAAAAGTGGAAAACGATTTTTATTACTTTTTTCCATTTACTTGCAAGAATCAGACAAAAATTACTCTACTCCATTGTAGATCATGATAGAATCTATCAATTTTGTATCTATCAATTTTTTGTCATAACGCTCCTATTCCGAGAAATGAGCAAAAAAAGGAGAAAAAATAATTCTTCATTAAGGGGTAATATCCGGCAAATTTTTTTTTTCTTTTCATTTGTTTTTTATTGGCTTAAATCATGCTAAAACTATCCTAGAATCGAAATCTACAACTCCCAAGTACTGATCTGAACTCAAAATTCGTTTAAATCAATTTTTACTGAACAACTTTCGTATAAGATACATAGCATTTTGAAACTTTAAACGCGTTTTTCTCAAAACCATGTTTTCAAACTCGGCGAGCAGTAGAACTGAAAAAGTTTACATCTGATTGACTTGAAATTTTAACTGTAGCTTCTTGTAGATTATCTAGTGAAGTACCTATCATTTTAGCGATTGATTGACAAAAAAAAAGTTATAAACAATTAAAGTCGACTTTTCTTGTCGAAAAAAAAAATTTTTTTTCAAACCATCGCCATTTTGCGAAAAAAAATTCTAAAAAAATAATGATGTATGATTCACTAGATAATCTAATGAAGAAGCTACAGTTAAAATTTCAAGTCAATCGGATGTAAAAATTTTCAGTTCTACTGCTCGCCGCGGAAGAACTTTTCAAAATAGCGGTTCACAACAATCGCTGCACAGCCGCCATTTTGTAAAAAAATTAACAATAAAAAATTGTTTCTATTCTCCAAGAGTTGCTTAATCCAATGATATATTATATATATACCTTAGATTTCAAATGTCGTTTAAAAAAAATCATGAAAAAAGCCTTGTTTTTTTGAGCATTTGGCGGATATTACCCCTTAAGAGCCATCAGAACTCGAGTCGAATCTAGAGCAGAAACGCCAAAGTAACTATCGGATTTATGAGCAAATCAAAAAAGAAATCACCCACGTTGTGTCTTTTGTCGATTGCAATTGTTCATGCGGAATTATTTAAACAAATTTTCAGGAAATTGCTTATTCTGGAAAAGTGAGTACACCAAACGGTTCTACGTAAAAAATCAAAGCAAAAATGTATGGAACATTTTTTGTATTGGAAAATTTTTCCGTAAGATTACGATTTTTTAGTGTAAAATCGTTATAAACGTTATCGTTATCGTTATCGTTTTTTCGGATTCCCGAAAAAATTCGTTTTATCACCCTTTTTTGCAGATACATGAAAATGAACTTGAATACTTATTTATAGATTTTTGACAAATTCAACTCTCACAAAAAAGTGCTCTATACATTTTTTCTTTGGTTTACACGTAGAATCGTTTGATGTATTCATTTTTCCAGAATAAGCAATTTCTTGCAAATTTGTTTAAATAATTCCGCATGAACAATTGCAATCGACAAAAGACACAGCGTGGGAGATTTCTTTTTTGGTTTGCTCACAAATCCGATAGTTACTTTGGCGTTATCTGCTCTAGATTCGACTCGAGTTTTGATGGCTCTTAATAAAGAATCATTTTTTTCTCCTTTTTTTGCTTATTTCTCGGAATAGGAGGTTTATGACAAAAAATTGATGAATACAAAATTGATAGATTTCATCATGATCTACAATGGAGTGGAGTAATTTTTGTCTAATTTTTGCAAGTAAATGGAAAAAACTAATAAAAATCGTTTTTCACTTTTTTTTCTGCTTATTACTCGGAATAAAAACGTTTTCTCAGAAAATTTGTGGAAATCAAATTTGGAGAGCATACAAAGATCTACAAAAAAGTATAGAGGTATTGATACGCTTCATCAAATTTTGCATGTTTTTATTGTTTATTTATATCGCGCCCCAATTTTACATCAAAAATTACACTTGGGATTTAATATTGAAGGTAAAACTCATCGAATGAGCCCAAAACCAGCGTGTTATACCGCCATCGATCGGTCATTTACGAATTCGGGTCTGAAGTTGCAGTACTATATTTAGAGTGAGTAACAACTTAACGCTTAGTGAATTGAAAACCGCATCTCTCCCGAGTAAGTTGACACTTGCCTGGTATCCTGGAGAGCAGCACATGAGGACAGGGCTGCATGATAGGTGGCAGCTGCCGTTGCACCTGAAACACAACACACATTACCATTGGGGCAACACAACACGGGACGACGCACTGGCGGTTACCCCCAGGACCTAGAGAAGCGCTCGGATAACAAGTGCACGCGCAAGGGAGGGAGGAGCCAGAACCATGAGGCAAGGCGCGCAGTCCCTCGCGTGTAGGCTTCGATGCGCAGAGCGGCCGAAGCGGGTTATGGCGATGCGCGAAGGGAATTATCAATGCGTATGTGTTATACGTGCGCAGTTGGTCAATTCCGGCTCGTCAGCTCCAGAAATGCCTGAATAGTTATTTTTTCCAGTAAATAATTGTATAATTATTGTTAATAGTAGTATGCACGTATGTATATTGTTGTTTGAATAACGTGGGCGATCGTGGCTTACCGTCGGTCATTCTAGTTCCGGCTACATCCTGCAAAGCACGTTTCACAGTACTCAGGCAGATAGATACTGACAAAAATACTCTCCGGCATATTCACTTCGATCTTAAGTCCAGCATCTCTTCAAATAGATGGTGAGACCTGTTGCCTATTAGGCCAATTCTATGGCCTCGATGGGCCCAGGCAAATCTCTCGCCCGCGGTTCCGCGCAATCGTGAGTTAGTCAACGAACCTCGTGAGTGAAGAATGCTGCCATTTCATGGTCCGGCGAGCTGCCACTCCCGCGATGATTCATGGTTTCCCGCTGTTGATATTTTTATATCGTTAATGCGTCTAGGAGTCACAAAAGTTATTTTATTGATTGCAATTGTGCGCCGATTAACTCTCGTGATTGCTGGTGATATTGTATATTAACGTAGAGACAATAAATTCCAGTATGAAGTAAACTTACCGTGTACTGTGTATCATCTTGGAATTCTGAGAATATTATTTGACTATTTATTTATATATTTCTACAGGTCACCGAAAAAAGCAAAAGTGATTTTTTCATCCCAACGGTTCGAAGTGTAAGCGGATAATTAGTGGGCCGATGGTTCTCACCTGGTTCCTACTCAGGTATCCTGAGCGTGCCCTCCACGGAGTCGGTACCCAGGAGTAAATTTGAGTCAGGCGACGAACTCCGCGGAGTACTCCCAATTATCGAAAAGTTTCCTGAGCCAAAAATAAGTGTGAGATTCGATCACTATGACCCTTCCCGACCTTCAACAAACCTTTAGCCAAGACCACTCATATATTTATTGATTAATTGGTAAAATATGGCTCAGACTTGGGTTCTGCTGCTTTCTCACGATTTTCATGGCTCCCCGGTGTCGGACTCTCGTCGATTCCAAAATTTTTTTCACCAAGAGAGCTGGACCAAGACTGACTGGGAACTCTATTCCCGAAAGCAGCTGTTTGCCTCCTTAGCAACCAGTTGACAAACGCGTCCGCGACAACTTCACAGTACTGCTCAACGTTGAACCTCGAAGGAAAAACGATCGTCAATTAATACTTGTTTGTATTTTTGACGATCCTGATATTCCTCAAACAACGTTGACTCTACATAAATTTACCTCACAATATGAGTCATTTCATACCAACTCAGCATAAAAAAAAATATTTTCTCAAAGTTTTTCAGCAATTCTGTTGATGAATACTGATCACTCAATATCTATACTTTTGAATTTTCCACATTTTTATTCACTTCGTGGCCAAGATGGTGATCCAGTTACAACCATATGAATAGGATGGAATAAAATAATAAAACACAAGAATGGCCAAAAGATATAAAATACCACTTGTATTATTGAACATTGATGAATGTATCTCACCTTTATTTCCTAATCGACTTATTTGGAATGTAGCTGGTGAGTTCACGAAACCAGCACACGTGTATTTCTAGAGATTGTACAAACTTGGTTGCCTGATTGGAGCAACTGTTGAGGATACGAGTTTAGATAGGAGGGGGGAATACTCTCGCAAGGGGGAGGGGGGCATGGTTCATCGCGCGCTCTCCCCTGATATCCTCTACAAAATTGATCAGCCGATCACGGCTGTTGATAACATGTGGTGTGCACGGACAGTGTGATTGCGTCTGCGGCACCTGGGCAACTGGGAGCGCCACTGCGAGCGCCGTCGTGAGAGCAGTCTCTACTACATTCGCGCGCATTCCCAATCCACTCGTTTTACGGGAGCGCTCACGACGGCACTCGCGCCGATCGAGCTTTGTAGGAGGTTTCGGGTCGTACAACCTTATGGTCATAAACTTGTCACAGTGGACCCGTAAATAGCCACGCGCAGATTCGATCTGCTCAAATCAGCGTCTAATACCTCTTCCCACTTGTGCGCAAGCAAGCAAGAGCAAGATCGACATAGGCTTGCATGTAAGAAGTGGGAGAGTATTGGGCGCTGATTTGAGCGGAACGCGTGGCTATTTATAGATCCACTTGTCACGCGTGAGTTTATTACCATACGGATGGTTGACCCAATGCCTCCCATGCAGTTTGATCGGCGCGAGCGCCGCTGTGGAAATAGTTACTACCACTGTCACGCGCATGCTCAAACCACTCGCGCTATCGCGAGCATCACCAGAAGCGTCATCGGATGGATCACCATCGCCGCGTGCGCGACCGTGAGCATACGCATACTCATGCATTCGCATACTCATGCATTCTCGCATACATATTCGGTCTCTCACAATCTCAGGCTCTCTCTATATGTTTCTTAGATCTGATAAGAACCGTTCATTTGTAAGCTCTGAAGAGCTGGTTAGAGGGTAGATTTAGAAGGAAAGATTAATCAGGTTATGCCCATCATGGTCCACCACTATGCGTAACCACTTGTGGCACTGCGCACTCTCCACGCGGATGTCGCTAGATTGGCGCGGTGGGACTCTCGCTCACACAAACACACACACACACACACACACACACACACACACACACACACACACACACACACACACACACACACACACACACACTCACACACACACACACAACGATTGATCAGCGCTTTCGCTGTACAGATACGAGATGTTATATGCTCCCGTTCTAACACCAGTCGTCATTCAAAATGGGTCATATTTCAACCGGCAGTTTGCGAGCTATGGGAGCGCGGCGAATTCGAGAAACTGTGAATTGGCATTGGCTGAGCAATCCATAAGAAATTCTCGCTGCTGAAGAATACCTTCAGCAAGAGGAGCAGCGACGATTATCACAAGCTGATCGAGCAACAACGGACTCTACGAGAGGAAATTCCCAGCAGCTCGTTGCATGTTCGGCGGAACGCTCGTCGCGCCTTAGCGAAAATGCATAGCTCATATCATTTTTAATTCAATAACATAAGGCCCTTGTCAGGGCCACAATATTTCACTCGTAATGAACGAATCGTTCTTAACAAAGATTAATCCCGTCTTCAATCCTAGTGTTACTTCCGACGTCACAATTGTCGCGGTAGCGGCACGTTTTCGTGGAGCAGGGAGGTGAAGGGACGGGTCGGCACACGGCTCGACGCGGTTCGCGACTATGAAGTACGTGTACTATACTCTGGTACTTACTCGTGCTTAGAATGGCGTAGAGTCTGTGTCGTGGCAGCGCGTGTCCAGCTGAGCACGCTGGTCCTTGACTGATCGTCGACTCCTTCGTTGGTCGTCGACTCCTTGACTGACTGTCGACTTCTGTCGACGATGGGGCACGTTTCCTTGCAAGTTCGGCAAGGCAAAGGTGGCTGACGAAACAATAGTGCACTCTCTCAAACTCCGGTGAGACGTCCTTCTGGTTCACTGGAACTGCAACGCGCATCCTTTGCGAATTCGGCAAGGCAATGGCGAGCGAGACAAATGAAGACCCTCCCAAATCCAGCGAGGCGTCGTTCGGGTACAAAATGAGTGCGGAACGGACAAACACGAATGAAATATTCCAAAGTTCTTCATATCTTTTGTGACTTAGAAAACTAGTACAGGCTGACACGTCCGATCAGGCTGACTGTGGAGTTCCAACTGGCTCTGCCACTTGCTCGAACCAAGTTGCCTAGGTGGTGGGAGGAGTGGGAGGACGCGCGCGGCGGGGATGCGCGGCTAGTGTGCGCGGTGGTACTGTCCAATCAGGAGTCGCGTGGGCGTGTCTAGTGGTGGCGGGGAACCAATGCGAAGTGTTGTTATGTGAGGAAAAGAACGTGGATGCGTCAGAGGATGTTTTGACGAAAGTGTTTGTCTCAGAATGCGTGAGTCGAAATGTTTTGGCGTGCGTGTTTGTCTCGGGGGACGATTGGGTGTTTGTGTCTCGTGTTGTTGACGAGAGGATGTTATGTCTGTGGCGTACGTGTGAGACAATCTGTTTTGATGTGGGTATTTGGTTCGCGATGCGTGAATCAACGAGTGTTTGTCTCGGGAAGACGTTATCAAGTGACGAGAGGATGTTATGTCTCTGGAGTGTTTGTATGGAGCGGGATGTGTAAGAGAGGAGGATGATGTATTACAGTAAGCCTGGTCGGTATCGGGACTTACTTCTAGGGTTACCTCAGTAGTCTACATTATCGATATTAGATATTTCTATATATCGGTAATACAGAAAATCTTGGAGGCAGCACCGTAAGTCGGCAAGGCAGGAGGTAAGCCAGTAGGAGGTGTCGGTTTACAGAGTTGGAATTTATCCACCCTCCATACCCCGGCGCTCCACATTACCGGCAGGCGGTGGTACCTCCAGTCGGTAACTCATATAACATTCCCAGCATTGGGTCATGTGGCATGCTTTCGATAACAGCGAGTCTGTTTATACTGCGACGTAGAAGACTTGTTGCTTCCAAGAGCATGCATTCCTCAAATTCTGGTTACGATATATAGGAGAGGAGTCAATTTTTAGCCTCCCTGCTAAAAATACCTGATTCAAACAGATTCAAATCGATTGAATTTCAATCCATCTCAGTCTCTTTTTATTCGGTCAATATATCCAACTCACCTGGCGGATTAAACAAGAATCCGATTGAATCGAAATGAATCCAATCGACGGCCATGAAATTTTTCAGTATTAAATTCAATCTCATTCTTTCGAAGTCTATTTTAAATAGTGTATGTGCATTGGCAATCGTTACGAATTTGAAAAATCCATGTGGGGACGGGGTGTTCTTGTTGGAACCCCGGAGCCCGCAGGAGACAAATGTTTGGTGTTCGATTGAGTGTTTGTATGTATGTGGAAGCGTGAAAGGTTACTTGAATGAGTGACGAGTGAATGTTCTTAATAACATATGCGTGTATTCGTGTGTGTATGAATACAGGTGGCACAGAAGTGTCACGGGCGCGAATAACGTAATTAGAAGTGAGAAAAGATTCAGGGAGGAACACGGAGCGAGTGAGACACGAGGAGCGGCCGGGTGTTGTTGCTCGCTCGCGGACTAGCGATAACTGCCGACTCGGCGCCGTGCAGTCTATTGTCCGACGGCGGCCGAGTCCACTATTTGAAATTTTGAACCAATTAGATGGCGACGCGTGATTGATCACGCCATCGAGTGGACTCGGCTACTGGCCTGAGCATACGACTACACCCCAACAATTCACATCAATTTGAAATCTGATTGAATCGATGTTAATGCATCATCATATAGCTAAATGCCAATTACTTTGAATAGGAAAATTCAGCTTCCAGTTTAATCGATTGGAATCCGTTTAAATCCTTGATTGTATTACTGAGCATCAATCATCTGGAATACAGAAATGTCGTATTCACTTCTAATACACTTCAATGGGTTTCAATAAGTCTACATATTGCTAAGAGTTAATCCACTTGATTATGGAAAACTTGCATGGACTTTAAATCGTCTTGAATTAATTTTAATCCACCAACATACTTCTGACCGTGAATGAATACAAAAGACTGGAATTGACTTGAGTTACTTTTAATCCGCCTACATACTGCTGAGTGTTAATCGACTTTAATACGGAAAGCTGACATTATCTTTGAATCGATTTCAATCGATTACAATCCACCTAAAACTGCTTAGCGCTAATACGCCTGAATAGAAAATACTTGCATTGACTTTGAATCGACTTGAACTTACTTCAATCAGCCTACATACTGCAAAGTGTAAATCAACTTGTATATAAGAAATTGGTATTCATTTTGAATCGTCTTCAATTCACTTCAATCCGCCTACATACTGCTGACCGTCAATCGACTTCAATACAAAAATTTGGCATTTACTGTATTTCATTTCAAATTGTACATTTATGATCCTCACTCATCACTCATTAGATGTGCATTGGAGTACAAGAATTCTTGTAGCCATTCTAATTGATGTTTAATATGAAATTATTTATTTGACTTTATCCAGTGCTCTATTTATTCAAGACTACTTTACTTTGTAAACAAAACATCTACTGATCCGTGGGCATGCATAACCTTTTTCCTCCTGAATAACACAAATTTTTCCCAAACTTTCGGCCTCATATCCCTTAATGATAAAAGCATGTAAAAAATCTATGAAACATTATTTCTCATAGAATTTGACCTCTTCTATCGAATGTTCTTGAGGAAATTTTCGTAAATTGTAAGCCGAAAAAGTTATAGGCCGTTTTCCTGGAAAATTAACAAATTTTTCACGTTTTTTTTTTTTAAAAAGAAAGTTTATTTTGGAATGGAGAAAAATTTCATACAACATTTTCACCACTGTGAACGGTGTTATAGATGTCCGACCCTTTCAAGGGTCGGACATCTATAACAGTTAGCATATGTAAGTTACATATGCCTTAAAATAAAAAAAAATGTATTTTTTTTCATGTTTTGTCATGTATTTGGACCTCCTCTTTCGAATGCCGAAACCCGTTTTCAAAAATTCGGCTCCTTTAATAATTTATGCCATATTAACTCTAAGTCGTGTTTTGAGGCAAATACCGCCTAAAATGATGATTTTCGATAACAACGCTGATTTATTTTTTCCTCTGCAGAAAAATATTTTGTATCAATTTTATAATGCTTAATTATCAAAAAAAACGATATTCGACTATAAAAAAAAGTTTCTACCTTTTTCCAATCATGATTCAAATTATCACAAAGCATGAGCCTAGAACATTTATTCAATATAATTTGCAATAAATGACTCGAGTGCCAATGTTTTGTGTTTCCCACGTCAAGAACTTAACTATTTTCGGTCAAAACGATAATATGTGCCGCCATCTTTATTGTAAGAATGACAATACTTTATGTGAACAGACCTTCAAAATTCATGTATGAAACTGAACTTTCAGAGTGGAAAAGCCTCTCTCAAGTTTGTTTTGATTATCAACTACCGGCTATTTTGGGGTTAGCCTCCCATTTTTTCAAGATAAAAATATAAACATATAAGAGAATAGTTCATGTTGCTGATTCATAAGTAGTAAATATCTGTTTGGATTCATAATTATTTGAATAAATATTTCGAAGACAAAAATTTATTCATGATTTCATTTTTTGTTTTAAAAGCTGTGTCAGTACAGAAGAAAAAAAATAAAAGTTCCCCAGTGGCAAGTTTCAATGATGGTGCTAATGTTATTCTAGATGTAATGAATACATTAGGTATCACTCTTGGTACGAGTGCTAGTCTCTATTCTGACAAAAAGAATGAAACTAGGATTCGTGTAATGGATAGTCGAGTGGAGGTATCAACTCTTCAAGCTCGCATGCTGAGAAGAAGACCCAGGCATGGAGTGTCTCATCACTCATATCAAGCAGGGGCATACTAAGAAGCAATTCCATCTTTTGTTGTCTTGATTGTAGTGGAAAAAGCTGCGCATTCGCACCATTCATCCCATTCTCTCACTTTATTCGTATAATTCTACAGCCATTCAGTCAAGGAGTGGTGCATGCATTCGATTGAGCCATTGGCTTGCGGCCAAATGAGGTCGTTACGTATTTCTTCACTTTACATAACTTCGCTATGTTTTTAAGTAATACAGAGGTAAAGTTAGCGGCTTGATCGGTGAGTATGGCCTTTGGGGCGCCGGAAACATAGATGAGTCTCTTGAGAAGAGCATCATCGATACCCATTGATGTAATTCCGGTTAAAGGAGCTATGGTTGAATATTCACTCAATAAATCTTGCATGGTTAGCATGTATTCATTTCCGCGGGTCATCTCCTCGAGTGGCCCGACTATGTCCATGGCGGCTTTGTCGAAACAGCTTCCGGGTGTATCTGTTAGGACCATCGGTTGTCGTACATTACATCTCACAAGCTTGTTCTTTTGACATAATTCGCAAGTGCCTATGGCTTCTTGTATGTCTTCTTTTATATTGGGCCTCTTCTTTTATAGTTCTGCCTAATGCGGTTATACGTTTCAGTCACACCTTTGTGTTCGTTAACCGTGCTCTCGTGCACTTCTTTGATGACTGTTGGTCTCCGGTCGATCTCGGGTATTATTACCAAGTTTTCGCATAAGATTATCCTTGTCTCGTGGTCGCGGAATCTGTCTTTAATGAGATCAACTAAATTTTTCCATTCTATATCGTCAATAGATGGTATTTTTGACAAGCGAATCGTTTTCAGTTGTAGAGAAACACAAACGTCTGAAAGAGAGTCGATCGCATCGGATACGATTTCCGCGTCCACGCAGTAGCGCATGCTCTCCTTGACGGCTAGGCCAATTAGTTAATGGTTCCCCTCGTCCGAGACCTTAGCGCGGCCCAGGGAAACGTCCTCTAGGGGAAGGAGTCAATTTGCTTGTAACAGGCGCATGGCTCCTGTACAGAGAGGATCATTACGTATCGTTATGAAGTACGTAAGCCAAGTTGTCATTAGACATTTCAAAAGAATCGCGTGTTTTGATTACGTTTCTCTGGGGACGCGGCACGGGTCTCGCTTCTCTAGCGTTGAGCTAATATGGCAACGTCGCAGGGTCGATCATATCACTCAACGTAGGGGTCGATTCTGTTTGCGTCTCGTCGTTTGTCATCGTCTCGTTTCCACTCGGCGTGTAATTCGCTATCGTCTTGTTTTCATTTGGCGCGTCGCTAGGCATCGGCGGTGTTTCTGTCAGCGTCTCGTCGCTGTCGGCGTCGGAATTTATACCCGTGACAACAAACTCGATATGTTCTTCTATCTCTGGATGCGGCGGTCTGTTTTCTCGTCTCACGTTTAAACGAGTCTGTTTACAGTGCGGGGCTTCATACAATGTCTCGTCTGAGTCAGTCGATATCGCGGTTATCATCAAAATGTCCGGTACCGGATTACGTGAGAGCGCATCGGCTACGTAGTTGGTCTTCCTGGGCGTACACTCGACACTAAAGTCGTATACGTCAGTTAGCTTGGAATACCATCTTCTCAAGCGGAGAGATGTTTCTTTGACTTTTTCGAGGCACATTAAAGGTTTAACGTCGGTAATGAACGTAAAGTGTCGCGCAAAAATGTAATAGTGGAATATCTCTGCTCCAAACAGGAGTTCGAAATATTCCTTTTCAATGGTGGAATAATTTATTTCCGCGGGGGACAACATACGACTTGCTGGAAGATCGGCTCCGGATTTGCGTTGGGAAAGTACCGCGCCGAGAGCGTAGTGTGAGGCGACGGTGGTTATGAAAAATTCTTCATTATAATCGGGGAATTGAAGTAAAGGTTTACGCGTTAATGCATCTTTTAATTGATTCATGGCTTTTTCCTGTTTCTCCGTCCAGTCCCGCTCTTGGTCTTTTTTCAAGAGGTTTGAGAGGGGACGCGCGACTTCGCTGAAGTTCTCTATGAAGCGTCTGTAATAGCCAGATAAACCAAGGAATTGGTGGATTTCATGATTTTTAGTCGGATCGGGGTAAAGTTTTATCGCTCTGATTCTCGCGTCGTCTGATTGAAAGCCTAGTGTAGAGAGCTCGCGGCCTAAGAGAATAACTTTCCACATATGAAGCATTATGTCGGATTCAACATGATATTAAATTCTCGTAGTATGTCAGCTAGTAGATAAAACACGTTTTCTATATCTTCGCATCTGAGTGCAAATAGGAGCAATGTAGTATCGTCTATGTAGCCCTTCCTACCGGTCTTGTCGGGGCGCTGCAGTTTTGACTCATCCGCTCGTAAGCGGTTTTTCAAACGTTCGAGAATTTTATTGGCTAAATATTGAACGAGGAGGGCGCAGGGTGACCAGACGTGGCAATTCTTCGCCAAACTGGCGATTTTCACTTTGATCTGGCGATGAATTTTTTAAGCTTGGCGACTGGCGATTTATGGCGATAAATGATTCATTTGTCGTATTTTGGCTTCATTTTGGCGATTTATAATGAATGAAATAAAAAATGTTAGTTGTACTCCTCCCGCAACTATTTACCGTCGAAAGTAACTAACAGCAGCCACGAGTGCCACCTACACCACTACCCGTGATGGTCTACATGCACTCCACATACCATATCGTTCCTGTTTCGAATATTTTGCTCGAACGATATAGGAACGATATGGTACTGAGGACCACGCGACTGCTGTGTAGCGAGTGGAAGACGAATGGCTATTGATAACCGTGGGAGAGTGAAGAGTGGGCAAAAGGTGAGTGATTGAGAATTAATCCAACAATTAAATGTATTTTTGATTCTCAGATGATGATTAAATATACGTAAATATCAAAATTAAGTACTAGCTGTTTGTATGTATTCACTTTTTATAACCTCAAAGTGAGGTTATTGTTATTAACAACGTGGTTGAGTTATACGAGTTCAGTTGCACTTCTTTTACTTATTCTTTCTGGACATTTTTCAGGATGGTTGATGCAGAGCCAACTTGATAATTCGTAGAAAAGGGCCTACTGTAGAGTATGTCGCAAAGATTATCGTGCACGCAAAGGTGATCTGCAAAAGCACTCAGAGACACCAAGTCACATTGAAAAGATGGATGGTGTTACTACTAAACAACGTACTCTCCCATCTATGTCAAATGTGAATTCCTTAGAAGAGCCAAAAGATAAAGATTTGAGACTGACAACATACATAGTGATGCATGCCTCCATTAGAAGTTGCGATCACCTATGTGAGATAC
Source organism: Aphelinus atriplicis (assembly GCA_020882685.1). Lineage (NCBI taxonomy): Eukaryota > Metazoa > Arthropoda > Insecta > Hymenoptera > Aphelinidae > Aphelinus > Aphelinus atriplicis. The sequence goes on from JAJGQD010000038.1 coordinate 206,243, forward strand.
TAAAAAGCTTCCCCAACTTTGAAGAAATGCAGCTGCATCGAACGAAATGTTCATGCTTAATTGAGCACGTAATAGCACCAAATATGTTATTGGAGTTGATGAATGATGTTGGAGACAAGCCGTATTCTTTGATAGTAGACGAGTCAACAGACGTCTCTATTAACAAATATTTATGCATCTGTTTTTAATATTACAGCACAGAAAGAGGAGGAATTATAGATTTCTTAGGATTATTACATTTAGAAAAAGCTGATGCTGTAACGATACATAGTACAGTTAAAAATTTTTTTGGGAAAAATAAAACTACCGTTACTGAATATGACAGGTCTTGGCACTGATGGGGGATCGAATCTTTTTTGCGAACATCATTCCTTACACGCCCTGCTGAGAACCGAAATCCCTCTCCTTCAGCTAGTAAAATGTGTATGTCACGCCTTGAACTTGGCTGCTTCAAAAGCATCGGATGAACTTCCAGCATCCATCGAATTTATATGCAAAGAAATTGACAATTGGTTTCCTTTGAGTGCATGCAGAAGAGCAAATTATAAAAAAATTTGGAATTTATTAAATTAACTAGATGACAATAGTCAAGAAAATGAAAAGAGCTTTCACCAATTTGTGAAAAAATCAGACACCAGATGGTTAGCTCGCTACAATGTCGTCCGAGTTTTGCTTGAACATTTATTTGAATTGCGTGAATATTCCAGCACGATTGTTCAAACAGAAAAAACTATAACGCACGTTTACTACTACAAATGTTGAGTGACGACTCCAATAAGTAAATCTCAAGATAATAAAGCCCATTTTATACGAAGTAAACGAAGTTGATTTTGCGTTCCAACGTCAAAAGATAGATGTTAGCACAGCCTATGACGATCTCTAAAATCTTATAGTATTACTTGAAAGTAAGATTTTAAAATCTGAGTATTTGAATGGTGGTTTGGAGAAGATCATTGAAGCTTTGCAAGATGAGGCAGGATTTGTACTGGTCTAGAATGCAGATTATGGAATTGAATATCAAGCTGCTTTATTGGGATGTGATGTAACAGTAGACGCTCGTAACGACATCGAAACAAGAGCATTCAGCTACATTAAAAAATTATGCATTCAACTCACAAATGGACTCCCAAATAATTTAAAACACTTCAAACAAATGAAGTCGCTATCGTCAACTAATTGTTTAAATAGAACGAACAGATTAAAATTCAAAGATTTACCATTCTTAAATATATTTGCTGATCAAGATGATCTTGGATTATTAGAAAATGAATATAATCAGTTGATAAATATTGATTGGGTTGCTATAATAGGGAGAATAAATGTTGAGGACACATCCTGTTTCTGGCTTGAAGTATTTTTATTCAAGAATGCTGGTGGTAAATCACCTTCCAGATCTTTAGCATCATTCGCATTAACCCTTTGAGGCATGCTTTTTTCTACTGCACATTTTGGTCTGAATTTTTGTACTCGGGGGTTTTTGGGGTCGCTGATCACGAATGTGAGGTTTGTATTCAAAATTCAAAATGGCGGACAAAATTTTTGAAAGTCAACCGAATTTGATCGAATCAGGTGGCGCGTCAGCGCCACCGACGACAAGTATGCGCAGCAAGCGAGGGGACGCGACAAGCCATTATATACAGCTCGTTTGCGGTTTAACCTCGCACCTGGAAATATTTTTCTTTAAGCCTCTGTCCTGCAGTTTTGCAATGGTTACCAGCAAAAACTGCATCGAGTTGCGTTTAATTACTTCAGGAAAGATTTACGAAAATTGACCTGGTTATTTGGGTTATTTGGGGTATAGGAGGTATAAGTCGACGAGCAGACGACAGACACTCTGAACCTCTCGTAAAATCTCCCACAGAAAATTTTTCCCACCACTGACGTATATTACGTGAGAGCGGATCGAGGCCTATTGCGAGCGTGGTTCTCAACGTAAAGTAAACGTATATTACGTCCAGTCTCGTACCCTCGAATGATAGTGATGATGAAGAGGTATATATATATATATATATGGCCCTATATCACGACTGCCCATATATGGCAAACATATATGGGCAGTCGTGATGAAAAGTGCAATTGTGCTGGACGTCATCTTGGCTACTTCAGCAGCTTCGTCAATCCGACTTTAAATTGATTGAGTTGTTTGACATGGACTGACCTGTTTGCTGGTGCTGATATACTTTTCAAGGGAGATTATTTTCTTTTTTGAAAAGATTTTATTTGAAGTTATTCATTGACTGGTTAATGAATCTAATTAATGATTTTTTTTTGCAGTTGAAATCTACAACTCCTACAACTGCTCAGTATTTTCATACGGGCTACAGGAGCTGGCAAAACTCATCATACAAGATGAAAAAATAAGTTCTCGACCATAAAAGATTGTCTCAAAATGAACATGAATAAGCACCTAGAAGACTTCTACAGAATAGTGTATTTCAATGTTGGATCTTTTTCGACTATTACACCTTATTTAAATATTCATATGTCTACAAGAGAAGAACTTTAGATCTGTTATGAGTTATTTAGATCTGTTATTAGCTTCAGTGAGTGATTTCAGTATCTGACAATCGTCAGATGATCAGTGTAACTCAAGTGTGTTGACGTTACAAAGCTCCTTATCCGCTAGCTCATATAATTTACGAATATGGAAATTGTGAGGGCCAGGTCGGAACCATGCTTATAAAATAGATTTGGTTACCGACTGGGTGATGCATCGATCGATAGAGAAAATGTATAGCGCATAGAACAATAGATCGCGCTCCCGGCGGATCAGCGTCATATGACGAATATCCGATGCGCGCGCAAATCATTGATTGTGCGGGAAAATCTCCCGCGCCGTAACAGCGCATTCGCGCGCTTTTGTATATAGCTAATAAGTGCGAGTGAGAGAAGAGATACCTCTCTCTCCAACTCATTGTCACCCTATGCCAATCTCCAGTATAAATAGCCCTGCGAGCGAGCAACATTTGTCATTACACTGGTAGCGATCAGACGAGCGAAAGCTCTGCCCGAACTGGGATTGGCATGGGTATATCTATGGATATAACCTAATAAATGCCATTTAGAATTTGAAATTAATCTCTTTTCATTGCATTGTATTTCCATTTGAATATATTTGTAGTGACTTTTAATACACTTAAAAGTGCCTAAGAATCTCTTCATAGCTGAGCTTAGAAATAATTCAAATTAACGAAAATACAATAGAAAAGAATATTTCACTTCATTTGATTCTATTTATTAATGATCAATACCAATCAACCGAGAAATTTATTATACTTATAAATTCTCTCTTAAACAAGTTTTATAGTAAACTCACAAAATCTTAATATTTGAATTTCATCTTAATTTTCTATATATAAAATTAAGACAATTCAATATTACACAAGCCATCACACATTGCAAACATTCACTTCATCTGAGACTGGGTCGCATTGCGCTTCTTGGTAAAGATATCATAGATTCAAAGTATCTGTCTGGGTTGCAGTGCGCTTCTTGGAAGATTACGGAGATCTACTCATAGCATCGACATATGCTCATTATCATCCGGACCAATGACTGTGAGAGATTGAACTGTATTGTACTTTTTGATAATCGCATCGTTGGATTCCTACTATATTAAACGAGATTGATAGCTCTGACTGCAGTGCGCTTTTGGAGTATCATTCTCAATAACCCAAAATTCATTATATTCATTCAAGTCTGAGACCGGGTCGCAGTGCGCTTCTTGGTAACGACTATCATTGATAGAATTTGTTGTCTGGGTCGTATTGCACTTCTTGGAAACAAGTCTATCTACTCATATTGGCCACCATTGGAAGGAGAAAAAGAACTTAAAATAATAACGTGCAATTCTGACCCGTTACAAAATGAATCACAGATTACTGTGAAAATATTGGGTAACTATTTATACCTGTTATAAGGATAGAATAAGTATTGTGATTAAGTAAAAAAGTGTGAACAGTTTGGGTAACTGTTTGTACAAGTTACCCAATATAACAATAATGGGTCACTATTTATACCTGTTACAAGGATAGAATAAGTATTGTGATTAAGTGAAAAAGTGTGAACAGTTGAATGCAAAAAACAGCTGTGAAAGAAAGCAGCTTATGGGTGAAGCTCGACATCTCTACAAGAGGAGACGTCTATACATGTTATGAGTATTAGCTTCATTGAAACTTCAGTGAGTGATTTCAGTATCCGACAATTGTGAGATTATATATACAGGAATAAGCAAGTAGAAGATTGCTACATCACAACGTGTTGGAGAGGAAAGACATTGCCGGCGAGTGAGCAATAGAATGCAAGAAATGGGAACAAAAATAACGGTTTCTCAATGATTTATTACTGCAATCAGTAATGCTTGTTATAATTTTAATCTCAGTGAATAATGTATTTTTGAACATATAGGACATTCATGCTAATTTTTGACATTTTTGTCTCCCATCCATTTTGTGTATAAGCCAAAGGTTTTAAAAGAGGATTGATGTTATCTTGCCTGTATATGGATTGATCTCTATGATCTCATAGTTTGGATTCTGAATTCTCAAATGATTTGTGTTTGAAACATTTATACAACAACTATACTACATTATCTCGATTGGTCGATGTTTAGAAGAGAAAATTAGCTGTAAATAGTAACTATCATTATTTCTATTTCAGATATAATGTTATAAAATTGAATATTATGTTTTAAAACGAATCTTGAAGTCTGAAAAAAGTGCGACGAGGTGAGCGGCGCGGGGGGACAGTCGATCATTGTTGCTCGACCGTTGAGTTTCCGAGAACTCGGAAGCGCGCGACGACGTGTTGCCGGCCGGCACTCTTGCACGCGCGCGGAGGAGGAGGGGGTGCTCGACTCTCGCTCGCGCTACTGGCCAGGGCGTAGGGGCGAACGTAAACAAACGGTTTACGGTGTCGGCGCGCCTGACTCTCCGTGCATGACCAAGCTTCGTTGTCGCCGCTGGATCTCGAAAACAAATAGAGGCGCGTTACGAGTGTATCCACACTATACATATGCGCGTGCATATATATATACAAATATATATACATATGTATACGTGTAATTAATTAAGCAATTGCATGTGATGAGAAGTTGTGTATAATACCATTGATTTTAAATTAACTAGATTCTCTATCCACAGCTATCTTGAAAGAAAAGTCGGCGTGGGAGGTGCTGACGAGCTCCTTCCACCTTGACATGAATCACAAAGGGGAGGATATTTTAATTGAAATTGAAGGAGATGATCTTACTTTAATACCTAAAAAGGGTGAACCCTATACTTCAGGTAAATAATGTTAGTCATTTACGATGAGTTATAGTTAAGATGAGGCAGTTTTATAAAAGTGTATATGTGTATAGGCTAGTATATATATATATATATATATATATGGGTGATTCTCTGTCAAGTGAGAGAGTGAAAATGAAAAAAAATTCTGAAAATTTTTTTATGAATTCTAGAAGATTCCATCATGTCCCCTGAATTTTTTCAGAATTTTTTAGACCATATGTCCCATCCTGACAGAGGCTCAAAGTGGTGGAGTTTGCAATATTAGACATTTTTTTAGGACCTTTGACCTCAATTTTGAGCTATCTAGAGATGTTTTGGAGCAAAATTTCAGAAGAACTTTTTTACTGGAAAAATGCCAATTTTTTTAGAAAAATTGGTTCCAGGGTCATTGGTAGACATATAGCTATCACTTATCTTATTTCCAGGCTTAAAACTGATCAAAAAGTGGTTTTGATCACCCGCAGCATAATGTGATACATACCAAAATGAAGCTTATTTTATTACCAAAATGTCCTAACTAGTCGCAGAATGCTGCATTTGATCTATTTTTTGTAATCAACCAATACATTATGAGAATTAATGACAATATTCTAAAAATGGGTGACCGCATACGCCACTTATATGTGAACTAAATTTATTAAAAAAGACATGGTTCACGACTTCTCACTCTGGGCTTGTATAATAAAGTAGTAACAACTTGTATCCAAGTACAAGTGCCACGAAACAATCAAATTCTATGAGAAAACCAGAGTAACAAGCATACTTATGAGTGGCGTACGCGGTCACCCATTCTTAGAATATTTTTGTTAATTCTCATAATGTATTAGTTGATTACAAAAAATAGATCAAATGCAGCACTCTGCGACTAGTTAGGACATTTTGGTAATAAAATAAGCTTCATTTTGGTATGTATCACATTATGCTGCGGGTAATCAAAACCACTTTTTGATCAGTTTTAAGCCTGGAAATAAGATAAGTGATAGCTATATGTCTACCAATGACCCTGGAACCAATTTTTCTAAAAAAATTGGCATTTTTCCAGTAAAAAAGTTCTTCTGAAATTTTGCTCCAAAATATCTCTAGATAGCTCAAAATTGAGGTCAAAGGTCCTAAAAAAATGTCTAATATTGCAAACTCCACCACTTTGAGCCTCTGTCAGGATGGGACATATGGTCTAAAAAATTCTGAAAAAATTCGGGGGACATGATGGAGTCTTCTAGAATTCATAAAAAAAATTTCAGAATTTTTTTTCATTTTCACTTTCTCACTTGACAGAGAATCACCCATATATATATCCTTCCACAAAAAAGTGATGTGAAGCCTCGCTTCCGATGATTTGATTGGCTAAGACCAAACCATGAGACATGTAGTGTATAGAGTCAATATAGAGACTATAGGTAGCGTACAGACTACAGAGATGTCCCTATGGTATGGTTAGGTTAAGGTAGGAGACATTGGAGAAGGATCAAGTGCATAGTGCAGGCTCGCTCATTTGCATCCAGGCTAAACTGCAAATTCGAGCTTTTGAATCTACTTTTTGAAAGGACATCAGAAGCTGGATAAAAATGACACGCTCGTGTACGCCAGATATCTAAATGTATATATATACATTTCGAATAAAGGCGTGCGAAGCGCGTTGAAAATGCACTAGTATATAATAATTGGTAGCACTTCTGGAAAATAAACACCTGATCAGTGTAAACAAATATATCCTTTGCTGGAAAAATCCAATTAATGTAAATTTACAATATTATGTAAACATATCTCTGACCGGTTGGGTGGCGGATGTGTGCTTGTGTTCGGTACACATAAGCTGCCTAACTGGAATGAACTTTCGGAATGTCTTGTGTTCGGACACTCTCGTGTGTTCATTCAATCTTTGAATTAAGTTATGCTTGTTGTTCGGTAAACTTATTTGAAGATGACCTATGGCAAACATGATCATGTAACAAAGTAAAATCTCGAGTACAAAATTATTAAAATAATTGGCTAAGTGTGTTATTAATCTGCAAGAAAGTGATCAGTGAAATACCATAGTTCAATGGTATGAGGATCTAGTCTTGGCAGAAACACCAGCCATAATGCTAAGGCCGAGGTCAGAGGACAACTCGATTCATGAACCAAGTACCTCAATAATTGATAATGGGATTGACGTAAGATGTGATGTTTAGTCCCAGAAGGAGAAAGATGAGAAAGAACATGAGAGAGAATAGGAGAGAGATGAGTCAGAGGATACAATCTTGGCCAAGCCCAATAAAATTGAGTCCATGATCGAGAGCGTCAAACAAACAGGTAAAGATAAATTGAGAATAGTCAGTAACCGAAAGGTTGTACCTAATCTTAGATTGTTGAAATCCAACCAAATCCAAATGCACCAACCATTTGAACATAATAATGATGAGTCTCTTGAATCCCGTACAGTAAATAATACTGAAAAGAGAGTAGCCACACTAGAGAACAAATTGGCAGGTACATCCAATTTCGTTGAGGGACTCTCTGAGAGTATCAATAGGTTGATGGACGTAAGGGAGAAAAAGGAGAGAGTTAACAACCAAAGATTTTCAAAACTTGAAGAAGAGTCAAAAATCAGTCAGAAGGAGAGATTAGACCAAAGTATTAAGTTCCGAAACCTTATGACTACTGTCAGAGAGGATTATGCGAAACAACTTGATAAGGTCAACGAAATTGTCGAGGGCCTGACAAACCTGTACAACAGAGAGAAGAGTGAAGATGAGAGCTTAATTATCTCTGAAGATGACAAAAAGGTGAGAAATAAAAACATGGTACAAAATAATGAAGTAAAATCAAAAGGTAATAGCAAAAATTTCAATTCAGTAAAGATGAGAGAACGAAGTAAAAATTTAGAGAGAAATTCAGATGAGGAAACTCCAGCTCAGACACGGAATGAAGATAACTTTGGAAGTAGAGATATTCATGATACTTTGAAACTAGAATTCATTAAAAGTGATAATATGTAAAGATATTATAAATTAACAAATGAGATGAGATTTGAACATTTTTTGGATTATTTTGTGTCAGAGCTGAGAGCCTGTAACTTCTCACACACTATTGATGAGAACAGCGTTTTGCGTGTGGATGAGACAGGTTTAGAGAATCACAAGTTCCAGAACTCGTGACATCCTAATAAATCAAAGCAGGCGAGGTAAATTTAGCATCTTGCACTATACGCAAATTGCTATATAATATGGAATATATAATTGGAAAAGAAACGGCTGTCGAATTTTGTGAGAGATGTGGAAGTGTTGTAAGAAACTATGAAAACTCTCCCGGCGCCAAGCTATTATCGGGAGATGAGAAGAGAGATGCGTTTTATAATGCTGTTATGGTATCACTACTTACAGCTCAAACTATTGAGCTTGTTTCAGAAAGGACATAATGGCAAAAGTACTTCATACGATGAACTAAAAGCAATTGTTGTACAGGAAAAGCAGGTGAGAAAATTAAACTCTAACACCATCCCAAGGAGCGCAAATCAGGCCAACCTATCCTCGATCCGATGGTATGAGTGCCAGAGCTCAGGGCACATTGCAACTAACTGTCCCAACAAAAGGAGAGGTGTCCGGTGCTACGGATTTGGGCACAAGGCTTCTGAGTGTCCAGAGTGCTCCGGAAAACGGAAGAGGAAGGTATGTCAATAAGACTAAGAGATCTCATAACTCAAATGGTGGTGGGCCTGTGAGTGGTGTGAAAAGGAAGAGTAATAACTATGAGAATGCGATGGGTGCGAAACGTGGTCGAATGTCGAGAGGACGTGGAAAATCCAATTACCAAAACACCGGTAATCGGAAGCAACAAGACAGAGAGAAAGGTGAGAACCAAATGACGAACGTTACATAAGTTGCGAACAAGATCAAATTTTCTCCAAGTTTCTAGCGGATTCCGGCGCTACGGAACATATAACTAATTCCAAAAATGATCTTCACGTCTCTTGATGAGAGCGATTATGGCGTGATAAAATGAGCTAACAAAAACAGCTCAGCTGACATAAACACAGAAGACGCGGGGACAATATTTATGGGAATGAATAACGGAGAAATTCTATAAATTGATAAAGTCATTTTCGCCAACGCGTTAAAAGATAATCTCTTGTCGTTACGAAAATTCGCTGATATGGGACTAGCTATATATTAAGATAGTACCAAAATGAATATCTTTGATCCCTGCTTAAACGAAACGATCCTATCAGGCATATACAGACGACCTTATTGGCTAAGAGAACTAGAAATCAGTAAAGATTTGCCCAATGGCGAGACTGTCTCACAGGAAATAAACAGGCAAATATTTGCTAATACAGTAGATACGAATTCAGATGCGAAAAGATATAATACACGAAGTGTGACAGCTCAAGTTCAGTCTTTACCAGAATCGGTTCCGATGCCTGGTAGCAGAGAAGAGTTTGAAATTGTAACGAATGAAAGATGTGAGAATGGAAGATGTGAATGATGTTCGATATTCAAGAATGTGAAGAGATGAAATCCACAAAACGTGAAATGCTGTCTATTATTGCTCGTTTATTCGACCCGCTGGGATGGCTTGCCCCAGTAATTGTGGTTGCCAAAATTGTCATGCAATCCCTTTGGTTACAGAAATGCAATTGGGACTCTGTACCAACTTTAGAATTATTAGGAAAATGGAAAGCTTGGTATTTTGCTCTCTCTTCAATTAATTCCATAGAGATTCCTAGATATATTCTTCATCAAAACTCTGTGAAATCCATGGTTTTGCAGATGCTTCTAGTCGTGCCTTCGGTGCTGCAATTCATATTAGAATTGTAAGTGAAACTGAGGTACATGTATCTCTTCAATTGGCTAAGACTAGAGTAGCCCCTCTTAAAGTTCAAGGTATTCCCAAACTCGAACTGAATGCGGCTGCACTTTTGGCTGACTTAACTGGTCATTTCATTGAGGCTATGCCTATTGAAATAAACTCTATTCATTGTTGATCTGATTCCAAAGACGTCCTCTATTGGTTAAGAGATCATCCAGTGCGCTGGAAAACTTATGTCGCTAATCGAAGTGCAGATATTTCTCGGTTGTTGCCAAACGCTCATTGGCATTATGTTAATACTAAATTAAATCCCGCAGATGTGGCCTCTCGAGGTATAGAGCCAAACCTGTTGAAGGAATTTGATTACACACAAAATTTGTTAAAAATCAATTGAAATAACAACATTTCGTCCACCATATTACATCCGCCATCTTGAATTTTGCCAATGTGACTCCAGATTTGTGATCAGCGACCCTGAAAACGTACTTGCACACAATTTAGTCCAAATCGGTTGAGAAAAGAAAAATTTGTCCACCATATTGCATCCGCCATCTTGACTTCTGGAAATCAGACCTCAGATTCGGAATCAGCGACCTCAAAAACGTGAGAACACTCAGTTTAGTCCAAATCGGTGGATTTTCTGAGAATAGCACACATGATGCGTTGTTATTCCAAATTTCAAAATTTTGTAGCCGCCATTTTGGAAGTATTTTCAAAAACCGGTTTTCTGCAAATACAGGGTTTCAAAGTACATATAAAAATTGCACGACTTTTCATGGAAACGAGTAGATCCGAGTGACATAAGGTTTCGAAAAAAATTACTTTTTCAGAAAATGTACCCTAAAATTTTGTGGAATTTTGGAAAAAATTGGGAAAATTTCCGTGAAGATCGATTTTTCAAGCTCCTGAAGTATCAAAATCTGAAAGAGCATACCCGAAAATAGTAGGGTACGGTGTTTTGCTAGATTCCTATCAACCTAGCGTTGTTGGCAACCAATCAAACATGATCATGAAAAACTGCAATCCTGGGCGTTAATGGGTTAAATTGGTCATATAATTAGAATTGAAAAATTTAATCATTAATTATATTAGAAATAATTAATGATTAAAAGAGTTTTATTCAATTATATTTGAAATGAATTATGATTAAAAATTTAATCATAATTGATTTCAAATATAATTGAATATATATATATATATATATATCACGGAACGCGGTAGTGTTCCATGCGTCAAGCAGAAGACACCGCAACTATATAATGTTTGAGATCGCACGCTCGATTTTTACATTGGCATTAATTTTGTCAAAACAACTTTTTTTGGGTGCGAAACAGGATTTAATGCTCATCTACCATCCCAATTGAGCGATCGACAAAAAGAAATACTCAAAAACTCGTTCGCAATAATGAGTTTGGAGTACCGTGTCAAGCGATCTACTACTTTTTTTTCGACCAGAAATTTTTCTTCATGTTACGACCCTGAAGTTAGCCGCGGTAGCCTGATAAAGCAGCTATGTTCACGCATAGTACATAACACGTTTACATGCTCTTGCTTCCCGCGTAGATTTGAAACCATGGGATTGAAAGTAAATTATTAATGTATTATAGTTAGAAAGAATATGGCAAAACTATTGGCCGTGTCCCATAGATTCAACGAAAAGTACTGCAGATTTTTTCAAATTTACAGAAGATAAGACAAGACATATCAAAATTCATTCCATGTTTTTTTTTATAATTGATTTTACACGGGCAAATGGTAGTTTAGGATGCCGATGTCAGCGTGTCGACTTGAGTTTTATTTGAATAAGCATATACCCTAATACCCGATAATGTCCAGGTAGCTAGTGTCGCCGATGGTAGCGTCCCGAGGGTGCGCTCCTCGTATTCTGACTTGGAAAAGCTGACCCTGGACCCGAACGATGTCCAGGTAGTCAGGGTACTCGATGACGGTGTTCCAAGGGTGCGCTCCTGGTATTTTTAGTTGGAGTGCCTGACCCTGGACCCGAACGATGTCCAGGTAGCCAGGGTACCCGATGACGGTGTTCCAAGGGTGCGCTCCTGGTATTTTTGATTGGAGTGCCTGACCCTGGACCCGAACGAAGTCCAGGTAGCCAGGGTACCCGATGACGGTGTTCCAAGGGTGCGCTCCTGGAATTTTCGCTTAAAGCAGCTGACCCTGGACCCGAACGATGTCCAGGTAGTCAGGGTACTCGATGACGGTGTTCCAAGGGTGCGCTCCTGGTATTTTTAGTTGGAGTGCCTGACCCTGGACCCGAACGATGTCCAGGTAGCCAGGGTACCCGATGACGGTGTTCCAAGGGTGCGCTCCTGGTATTTTTGATTGGAGTGCCTGACCCTGGACCCGAACGAAGTCCAGGTAGCCAGGGTACCCGATGACGGTGTTCCAAGGGTGCGCTCCTGGAATTTTCGCTTAAAGCAGCTGACCCTGGACCCGAACGATGTCCAGGTAGTCAGGGTACCCGATGACGGTGTTCCAAGGGTGCGCTCCTGGTATTTTTAGTTGGAGTGCCTGACCCTGGACCCGAACGATGTCCAGGTAGCCAGGGTACCCGATGACGGTGTTCCAAGGGTGCGCTCCTGGTATTTTTGATTGGAGTGCCTGACCCTGGACCCGAACGAAGTCCAGGTAGCCAGGGTACCCGATGACGGTGTTCCAAGGGTGCGCTCCTGGAATTTTCGCTTAAAGCAGCTGACCCTGGACCCGAACGATGTCCAGGGAGTCAGGGTACCCGATGACGGTGTTCCAAGGGTGCGCTCCTGGTATTTTTGGTTGGAGTGCCTGACCCTGGACCCGAACGATGTCCAGGTAGTCAGGGTACCCGTTGACGGTGTTCCAAGGGTGCGCTCCTGGTATTTTTGGTTGAAGTAGCTTACCCTGGGCTCAAACGAGGTCCAGGTAGTCAGGGTACCCGATGACGGTGTTCCAAGGGTGCGCTCCTAGTATTTTTAGTTGGAGTGCCTGACCCTGGACCCAAACGATGTCCAGGTAGCCAGGGTACCCGATGACGGTGTTCCAAGGGTGCGCTCCTGGTATTTTTGATTGGAGTGCCTGACCCTGGACCCGAACGAAGTCCAGATAGTCAGGGTTCCCGATGAAGGTGTTCCAAGAGTGCGCTCCTTAAATTTTCGCTTGAAGCAGCTGACCCTGGACCCGAACGACTTCCAGGTAGTCAGGGTACCCGTTGACGGTGTTCCAAGGGTGCGCTCCTGGAATTTTTAGTTGGAGTGCCTGACCCTGGACCCGAACGAAGTCCAGATAGTCAGGGTTCCCGATGACGGTTTTCCAAGAGTGCGCTCCTTAAATTTTCGCTTGAAGCAGCTGACCCTGGACCCGAACGACTTCCAGGTAGTCAGGGTACCCGTTGACGGTGTTCCAAGGGTGCGCTCCTGGTATTTTTAGTTGGAGTGCCTGACCCTGGACCCGAACGATGTCCAGGTAGCCAGGGTACCCGATGACGGTGTTCCAAGGGTGCGCTCCTGGTGTTTTTTTTATTGGAGTGCCTGACCCTGGACCCGAACGAAGTCCAGGTAGCCAGGGTACCCGATGACGGTGTTCCAAGGGTGCCCTCCTGGAATTTTCGCTTAAAGCAGCTGACCCTGGACCCGATCGATGTCCAGGTAGTCAGGGTACCCGATGACGGTGTTCCAAGGGTGCGCTCCTAGTATTTTTAGTTGGAGTGCCTGACCCTGGACCCAAACGATGTCCAGGTAGCCAGGGTACCCGATGACGGTGTTCCAAGGGTGCGCTCCTGGTATTTTTGATTGGAGTGCCTGACCCTGGACCCGAACGAAGTCCAGATAGTCAGGGTTCCCGATGACGGTGTTCCAAGAGTGCGCTCCTTAAATTTTCGCTTGAAGCAGCTGACCCTGGACCCGAACGACTTCCAGGTAGTCAGGGTACCCGTTGACGGTGTTCCAAGGGTGCGCTCCTGGAATTTTTGGTTGAAGTAGCTTACCCTGGGCTCAAATGAGGTCCAGGTAGTCAGGGTACCCGATGACGGTGTTCCAAGGGTGCGCTCCTAGAATTTTTAGTTGGAGTGCCTGACCCTGGACCCAAACGATGTCCAGGTAGCCAGGGTACCCGATGACGGTGTTCCAAGGGTGCGCTCCTGGTATTTTTGATTGGAGTGCCTGACCCTGGACCCGAACGAAGTCCAGATAGTCAGGGTTCCCGATGACGGTGTTCCAAGGGTGCGCTCCTCGTATTTTTGGTTTGAGTGCCTGACCCTGGACCCGAGCGATGTCCAGGTAGCCAGGGTACCCGATGACGGTGTTCCAAGTAGCTGACTCTGGACCTTAATGATGTCCAGGTAGTCAAAGTAGTCAGCTTCCTCAAACAAAAATACCAGATGCGCACCCTCAGGACACTGTCATCAGCGACCCTAGCCACCTGGACATTATCGGGTATCAGGTTATATCCTTATTCAAATATTCAGTCGACACGCCGACATTGTCATCCTAAACCACCATTTGCCTATGTAAAAATAGTTATAAAAAAACATGTGATAAATTTTGATGCCTTGTCTTAAATTCAGATAATAGATTAATTATTTTCTACTGATTACATATATTTTTTTTTGTGTATCGCTCATCCATATAAATATTTGCATTTTGGAAAAATATCTATTTAATTTTATTACTGACGCTAATGCATATACATCTTATTGATTATTATTTTTATAATATATTATACTCCGCAAAAAGAATTGAAATCTTCAAAAAAACCTTTTTTAGAAAAAGTAAAAATGTTGCGTCAAGCATGTGGCAGAACTAGTTTATCTCTTATATTGCTTAAAAAAAAATGAAATCCATAATAGACACATGAGTCAATTTATTATTTCATCAGTATTCATTCAGATTAATTCTCATATCGTTGGAGTATTACGTATTCTTATTACAGTTTACATACTATAGAAGACGTTGTCAACTTTAACTAACCAATTACGAAAAAACTTCCCAGAATGTTCTTAGGTACCTCATCAATTATTTGAAGAACTAATGACGAACCAAATTGACGCCACTTGGTAGGCATTTTTAACGTCTTAAGAATAATAATATTTCACTAAATCACTGGATGTAAAAATTATCATAGAAATATTATAGAAATATTTATAATTTACTGAGACATATGATCAATAGTTTGAATTATTAATATTCGTCTCTTTGAAAGACAATGAAAGTATTGATAATAGAAGAATATATAAAGTTTATCTGAATTATAGGATTAACTGCATTGCAATTACGATACAAAAATATATTTGAAATGAATCAAACGATTGAGGAGAGGTTGTGAAACCGTTTAACTAGAAATAAATAGGTAATGAAATAAATAGGTAATGAAGAATATTATATGTCAGTTTAATAAGGCATTCAAAGATATTCGATCCTACCAAGTGGCGTCAATTTGGTTCGTCATTAGTTCTTCAAATAATTGATGAGGTACCTAAGAACATTCTGGGAAGTTTTTTCGTAATTGGTTAGTTAAAGTTGACAACGTCTTCTATAGTATGTAAACTGTAATAAGAATACGTAATACTCCAACGATATGAGAATTAATCTGAATGAATACTGATGAAATAATAAATTGACTCATGTGTCTATTATGGATTTCATTTTTTTTTAAGCAATATAAGAGAGATAAACTAGTTCTGCCACATGCTTGACGCAACATTTTTACTTTTTCTAAAAAAGGTTTTTTTGAGGATATATATATATTTCAAATAGAATAAAACTCTTTTAATCATTAATTATTTTAAATATAATTAATGATCAAAAATTAATCATAATTACGTTTTAAATTTAATTGTATATTTTGGCACATTAATTATCAATTAATTAATGGCATGATTAATCAGATAATCAATGTTTAAATAACATAGATTTTTCAATTGTTTATGTCTTAGCCGTTTTCCTCACTCGCATACACAACACGCGCATGCACACGGACGAGGTATATATATATATATATATGGGTGATTCTCTGTCAAGTGAGAGAGTGAAAATAAAAAAAAATTCTGAAATTTTTTTTATGAATTCTAGAAGACTCCATCATGTCCCCTGAATTTTTTCAGAATTTTTCAGACCATATGTCCCCCCTGACAGAGGCTCAAAGTGGTGGAGTTTGCAATATTAGACATTTTTTCAGGACCTTTGACCTCAATTTTGAGCTATCTAGAGATGTTTTAGAGTAAAAAGTCAAGAGAACTTTTTTTCTGGAAAAATGCCAAATTCTGAAGAAAAATTAGTTTCAGGGTCATTGGTGTACATATAGCTATCACCTAACTCATTTCCAGGCTTAAAACTGATCAAAAAGTGGTTTTGATCATCCGCAGCATAATGTGATACCATACCAAAAGAAAGCTTACTTTATTACCAAAATATCTTGACTAGTCCCAGAGTGCTGCATTTGATCTCTTTTTTTTAATCTATCAATATATTATAGAAATTAATGAAAATACCCTAAAAATGGGTGACCGCATACGACACTTATATGTATGCATGTTACTCTGGTTTTCTCTTCATACTTTTCATTCACTGTATTGGTTGGCTGAAATTCCCACTCAATTTGATCCCATACTCGAGTCTCAGACTTGTCGCCAACTCAGAAATGGTTATTTTATCAAGAATTTTTCACTCACCAACAGATCCATTACACATTTGAGTTACCAATTTTGACCAAACTTTTTTTCATGTTTGTTTGAGTCAAGAATAGGTGATATCCAGAGCCCCAGGGTGCAATAATCCAATTATACTCCCAAGATATTCATTATTACAACTTGGTTGGAGCCGTAGTTCTTGCCTTGAATCAGAATTTCCCTCATGAGGTGTATTTCCTTTGAATGAACTTCATATTCACTACTACTTGTCGGATTCTACTGCATTTAATATCCTGCAAGACGCATAAAATCACTTAGTTCAGTTACATTACTCAAATTCACAAAAACATTGCACTCGAATAGAATGAAATATAGAATAAATTGACGAAAAAAGACACGGTTTACGACTTCCCACTCTGGACTTGGATAATAAAGTAATAACAACTTTAATCAAAGTACAAGTGACACAAATACATTCAAATTCTATGATAATTCAGTGTCTGAATCGAATTTTACTTATAAGCACTTCAGATCACTTGTTGTCACACACTGGTAACCTAAAATAATATTCTGCTTACATTTAATTAGCACCCAACTGACATTCCAATTTTAGTCCTGTTCAGCGCACCTGTAACAAAAAATATGAACAACAAAGAATCATATTCTTAGAGAAAATAGATAGGGTGAGAAAGTACAGGTTGAAAGTATAAACTTAAACAATAGAATGAATATTTTTCAAATTACACTTAATTCTTGTAGTTACTAATGTTAAGATGGAAAATAACTCGAATCACAAATTTATGTCAACTACTAATATAATTTTGAAGAGGTTGAGCTCAAAAATTATATAAATGGTGGAAATAAAATAAAATACACCATTTGCATTTTTATTTCTCATAGAAAAATATTTACCTTTGAAAAAGGTATATATTGACGACAAGTAGGTTCCGTGTCCCATAGTTCGTTGTTGAATAAATTCTTATGCAACTAAATTTTTTTATAAAAAAAGAAATTTGTAAATGTCCGTTTGATCTTAGTCTATTCAAGTGTATGTAAAAGAATAATATGATTCAAATCGA
Organism: Aphelinus atriplicis; assembly: GCA_020882685.1. Taxonomy (NCBI): domain Eukaryota; kingdom Metazoa; phylum Arthropoda; class Insecta; order Hymenoptera; family Aphelinidae; genus Aphelinus; species Aphelinus atriplicis. The sequence goes on from JAJGQD010000038.1 coordinate 224,014, forward strand.
ATATATATCATTTGAAAATATCACTTCAATAGACATTTTTACCAATACACTATCGTTATACATTCCAGTTTATTTTGTCAATTATGACCCAAGAAAGTAATGAAATCTAGAATCTGATGCCAAGTATTCAACTGGTGTGATCATCCTACCACCAAACAAATATTTTTGCAAATTACACGCTCACAATCAATTATATGTCAAGTAAAATCTATCAAATGTACGTGAGAAAGTGATAATATAATTCTTTTTCTTTGGTTCATGTTTCTTTGTTACGGATTTCGAACTAGTATGCTATTTTTTTTAAATATATAGATGTATCACTTTCATGGCTTTTTTCATATATTCCAGTTCATTTCGTAAACGATGACACGAGAAAGTAGCAAAATCTAGCATCAACTGACAAGTATTCAACTAGTGTGATAGCCCTAAAAACATTTACCTTTGAAAAAGGTATACATTGACGACAAGTATGTTCCTTATCCCATAGTTCGTTGTTGGATAAATTCTTATACGACTAAATTTTTTTATGTAAAAAGAAAAAATTATATCCCAGTAGGGATTGCTTACAGAAGAGAAAAAATAGTGAAATATATCTACCTCATGTTTCTCTGTTACGGATTTCGAACTAATAACCTGAATATCAATTTGCTAATGTTAACATAAGAAAGTACTAAAATCACAAATCCATGTCAAATACTTAACTCTTATAATTTTGTAGAAGTTTAGTAGAAAAATTATAAATGGTTGAAATCAAATATAATACACCTCGAGCAATTTTTCTTCGTCATAGTTAAAAATGAACCTTTGAAAAAGGTATACGTGGACGACAAGTATGGTCCGTATCCCTATAAGTTCGTTATTGAATAAATTCTTATGCGACTAAATTTTGTTACGTAAATAGAAATTTGGAAATGTCTGTTTAATCTCAGTCCATCCAAATGCATGTAAGATTAATTAATATGATTCAAATCTAATATATTTTTTGGAAATACAGATCCATCACTTCAATAAACATATTTACCAAAACACTATCGTTATATATTCTAGTTCATTTTTTCAATGATGAGATGAGAAAGTAGCGAAATCTATCATCAACTGACAAGTATCCAACTAATGTGATTAGCCTTATACAGAACTAATATTTTTTCAAAGTATACCTTAAATTAATTGTTGCACGACCTGTTATCAAATATCAATGCACTCCAGATCAATTCATCCATGTTCCGATAGAATATACTGAAATCAAAAATCCATGTCAAGTAGTTACATACATTTTAAATACATCTACCAATGTTGAAATAGAAAGTACTAAAATCACAATTCTCTGTCAAGTAGTACCACTTTGTAAGGTTCCAATATTAAATTCATAATAATTTGAAATCAAATAAAATACTCGATAATCGAAATTATCTTTCTCATAGTACAACTGACGTTATTCTACTAGAATCTCAAATCCCAATGATAACTACATGAATGGAATTTTTACATTACAATTCTTAATGTTTGAATGTTACAATTGTACATCATGATATTATTTTCATTCTTCAATTGAAATGTATTTATTTTGTTTCACTTCTTTTTTTCATTTTTTTCAGTCAATGGAATTAACAAATACATACTTGCCACGGGCCCGTTTTTCACAGATCCTCGATGGGCAGTGTATTTGTTTTTTATTTTCACTTTACATACAAACAAAAGTTTACACTCTATCCTGAAGATGCTATTTTGTATATGTAAACTTACAAAATGTATAAAAAGTCTGTATACGTTTTCTCGCTCAAATTATTACTATTTGCCCAAGTTTCGATAGATCTCATTGTTTTTTAATGAGACTACATAAAATAATATCTAAGGAATATCGATCTCTCAATGAATGTTCTTGCAAATCAGAAATAAAGAAGTTCATAGCTAGAATATACTGTTTTGCAAATTTTTGAAAAAAATAAAATTCTGTTACTCAAATGATATTTTAGATGTTCTTCCATAGAAGTGAGATTACCCAATGTAAACGATGAACATAGAACTAAAGATTTTACCAAGGGACGTTTAAGACATGTTTGAAGGATGGAAATTCTTTATTCCTTTTGTTACTTGCGGAAAGGTAAATTCAAGAAGCATTGAGCATCGAACGTTATCCAAAATGTTCATGCTTTACTTCCCGTGTTTGATCAGCATTTTGTATATTACAAGCAGTAGCTAGTTTTTTTTGCATGAAATGATGTATCTAAGAATCGTATCGTAGGTGAATTTCATCGGAATGAATCTTACTGTATTTGCATTGAAAAAACCCCAGAATGTTATTATAATCATCCATATATTCATATATATAATGTAAATCTTTAAAATGCTTTAAATTTCATAAACATTACATGACTAGTTCTCGTACACAATTATCATAATATTTTGGCAGTGACGAGATAAAATTATAATAAAATGATAGAATTATGAGCATTGCTTCCACTTTTCAATTATTTTTTAACTTACTAATAAGGCAAATGAGGCATTAAAGGCAATTGAGAATGGACTTTTTATCAAATTTGAAATTCATCCAAACTTGAGTGCGAAATTCAAATGCTGAAAAATTATCATTAGATGATTGTAGTGGTTGGTGACTTGACATTGACTTGATAGTTTTTCGGTTACTTGTTCCAGAAGCAGGTTTACAGTTGTTTTCTGAAGATAAACATAAAAAATTAATCAATTAATTCTGTTCGATTGAATACAACTATCAAACAATTTCAATGGACTGTCAACTATTTTCTTCGCAAGAGTCATTGGAGATTGATCTCCAGTTTTTTCTCAAATTCATTAGTTACAACAATGAAAAGTTCTTTTTCTCTACTCTCTATTTGGTCTCTCAAGTATGTTAATAAATCATCATCCTGTCAATGAAACCAAATACTGTAATAGAAGTAAGATACGTATATCTGAAAGAAAAAGAATATCTACCTTGCCATCTGTAATTCATTGTCTGTTGTTCCTAGTTTTTCTTTCAATGCTTTTATTTTTTCTTCTAATGGCACAACCAAAGAACATAATGATTCAGCATCTTCATTGTACATAAAAAAATTTGAATCGTGTTAGAGGTTGAATTATGCATAATTTGTAACCTTAAATTATTATTAAATTATGATTTTCTACCATGATTGATGACTGGACTCCAATTTTTGAATGTAGGTTGGCCCAATATTCCAGGTGACTCGTAGTAGATAGTAGATGGGGGAGAGCCTGACCGTGGGGAACATTTTCCAGCTCATGGACACAATCTGTTGTGCAAACGTTATAGGTTGTTCCTCCCTGGAGGTTTTGATCTGTCTTATTTCACCTTTATTCAAACTTCCTGGAACAAGTTGGTCATCAAAACCTGCATGAGACTGAATGATATCTTTCACCAACAGAGAACCCTCAGCATATTGATCCTGGAACTATTTCCTCATTACCTAAAAAATATTTCATTATGAACGTTTGTCAAATCACTGATTAATTTATTAGTATCTACTTGGGCTTCGTTAACAATATTAGTCTCGTTGCCCCTACTTTGATAAGTCAGAGTTTCTTCTAGTTCTACATTAATTTGAGTTTTACAAAGCGCATTACAGAAGATACCTGAACAAATCTCTGTGGAATCATTATCATACCTTTCAGATTGAGTATACGTGCCGATGATAGGCTGCTCATGCTCAGATACAAAGGCGCGGATGCCACTGAGCATCCTCATGATGTTCCTACCGAACAATAGTTCTTCCACATAACTCTTGAGTTGGAAACACTAATGGCAATAAACCAGCTATATCACAGTTGATCTTTATAAAATTTGGCTGCCAAGAGTTCACCTTCTTTAATATCACTACCTTCTTCAAAATTTTCTTCACCTATGGGAGATGGTCGCTCCCCTCCAATAGTATTCTTTGCATCATCAATCTTTGTATGATCGACCTTTGCATCATCAGTCTTCATATAATCGACCTTTGAATCATCATTATCAATGCCTTCATTGATTGGCGGAGTGACCTTGGCGCATCTCTCTAGAAGTTCCACAGCCAAATTCTTAATATCATGGGTTGATTTTACAACAAATGTCTTACTTTCCTCAAGTACATCTAGGAAGAAAACTTTTCTAAACTCTACTATACAAAACACACATCACACGTATTTTCCCAAGAACCACTTTCTTTTGCCTTCAATTGCTCATTGTGCAACTATTCCTCTTTTTCTTTGTATTTCTGTAATTCATCGTCTGTTGTTCTTAGATTTTCTTTCAATGCTTGTATTTATTCTTCTAATGGCACAACCAAAGAACGTAATGATTCAGCATCTTCATCCGTCTGTAAACAAGATTTCAAGTATATCCAACCAACATTTTACAAGAAAAAATTTATCTGAGTTAATGAAACATACATACCCGTTTACTCTTTGAATCTGAATTCAGAAATACGAGTGAGCACCTAACTGAGATGCAACTTTTTTTGCTAATCTTCAAGTTTGCCCAACAATATTCAGGTGACGTAGGTGGTAGATGGGGGAGAGCCTGACCCCGTGGGGAACATTTTAATATATACTGATGATTTTAATGTTGTTCCGTTGGACTGCGCCAGACCGCGCAAACTATAACCTGCAACTAACTCCAGCAGATGCAGATCTCACAGTTCACAGCTGAGCTCACTCGAGAGCGTACATGCGCAGTCGGGCGCAGTGCAGTAGCAGTTCAGTTGCATCAATATACATATATGTATGTTGGACGTATATATATATATATATATATATATATATATACGAGGATACGAGGCTGGACGTAATATACGTTTACGTTTCGTTGAGAACCACGCTCGCAATAGGCCTCGAACCGCTCTCACGTAATATACGTCAGTGGTGGGAAAAATTTTCTGTGCGAGATTTTGCGAGAGGTTCAGAGTGTCTGTCGTCTGCTCGTCGACTTATAACTCCTATACCCAAATAACAACGTCAATTTTCGCAAATCTTTTCTGACGTAATTAAACGCAACTGAATGCAGGTTTTGCTGGTAACCATTGCAAAACTGCAGGACAGAGGTTTAAAAAAAAAAATTTCTAGGTGCGAGGTTAAACCGCAAACGAGCTGTATATAATGGCTTGTCGCGTCCCCTCGTGCGCTTGCTGCGCATACTTGTCGTCGGTGGCGCTGACGCGCCACCTGATATCTTGGGAGTATAATTGGATTATTACACCCTGGGGCTCTGGATATCACCTATTCTTGACTCAAACAAACATGAAAAAAAGTTTGGTCAAGATTGGTAACTCAAATGTGTAATGGATCTGTTGGTGAGTGAAGAACTCTTGATAAAATAACCATTTCTGAGTTGGCAAGTGTGAGACTCGAGTATGGATCAAATTGAGTGGGAATTTCAGCCAACCAATACAGTGAATGAAAAGTATGAAGAGAAAACCAGAGTAACATACATACATATAAGTGACGTATGCGGTCAACCATTTTTAGGGTATTTTCATTAATTTCTATAATATATTGATAGATTAAAAAAAAAAAGAGATCAAATGCAGCACTCTGGGACTAGTCAAGATATTTTGGTAATAAAGTAAGCTTTCTTTTGGTATGTATCACATTATGGTCCGGGTGATCGAAACCACTTTTTGCTCTATTTTGAGCCTGGAAATGAGTTAGGTGATAGCTATATGTTCACCAATGACCCTGAAACTAATTCTTTTTCAAAATTTGGCATTTTTCCAGAAAAAAAGTTCTCTTGACTTTTTACTCTAAAACATCTCTAGATAGCTCAAAATTGAGGTCAAAGATCCTGAAAAGATGTCTAATATTGCAAACTCCACCACTTTGAGCCTCTGTCAGGGGGGGACATATGGTCTGAAAAATTCTGAAAAAATTCAGGGGACATGATGAAGTCTTCTAGAATTCATAAAAAAAATTTCAGAATTTTTTTCATTTTCACTCTCTCACTTGACAGAGAATCACCCATATAGATATGGAAAATTCTTTGTGGGATCGAACATGAAAAGTTCTAGGGCATCATGCCGAATTCCCAGAATTTTTTCAGATTTTTTCGAGCACTTTCACCCTGTTTAATAAATAGGCAAAGTTGCTGATTTTTCTGTTTTTGCGATTTTAGAGGCATTTTCAACTTTAATTTACACCCTGAAAATGACCTCTGAGGCAAAAAATGAATAAGACACTTTTTCCCGCAAATTGCCTGAATTTTATAGAAAAATTATCTCCAAGGTCATTGGAGCTCGTCAAGCCCCACCCCATAGGTACTGAAAGTTGTCAACTCATACCACATACAGCCTATATAGTAAAAAAATGGGCCTGGGCTCTGGAAGCTGCCAAAAAATTAATATATCAACTAAAATAGGGGTAAAAATATGCTAAAATGACTATTCAAGGGGAGCCTTGTACCGCCAACACTTCCAAATTTTGCAAACACTTGTCTGTGGTATTTTCCACTGTAAAAACTCACATTATATCATACTAATACATATCCTGAGTTGTCAATATCATATTTATATAGATCAACCATTACTATACTACTTGACACCACCTTACTTTCAGTAGTTATATGTATTGATGGTCAATATATTGTCTCTATTGTGCTAAAATTGACAAGAAACTACTAATAAGTACAATGTTATGAATTGCATTTTATGAGTTCAATATTCATGAATATTACCCATGTTTAGTGAACTTCAACATTTTCTTGTTGATATTAAAAAAAATGATATGATATCTATGCACTGCTAGTGTGTTATAAGGTGTACGTGTAATGCACAGCTTATTATTTACTTTTTGGATTAATCTTTCTTATCGAGTGAATGCAATTCATGACACATGTACTTTATTAGTAGTTTCTTGTCAATTTTAGCACAATAGAGACAGTATATTGACCATCAATACATGTAACTACTGAAAATTAGGTGGCTTTAAGTTGTATAGTAATGCTCGATCTATATAAATATGATATTGACAACTCAGGATATGTATTAGTATGAAAGAAAGTGAGTTTTTACAGTGGATAACGTAATAATACCACAGATAAGTGTTTGCAAAATTTGGAAATGTTGGCGGTTCGAGGCTCCCCTTACTCCTATTTTAGTTAATATATTGATTTTTTGGCAGCTTCCAGAGCCCAGGCCCATTTTTTTACTGTATAGGCTGTATGTGGTATGAGTTGGGACAACTTTCAGTACCCATGGGGTGGGGCTTGACGAGCAAACTCCCAGGGTTCAAAAATAGAGGCTCCAATCGCTAATGTGGAGTACTTAATGTGCTCCAATGACCTTGGAGATAATTTTTTTATAAAATTCAGGCAATTTGCATAAAAAAGTGTCTTATTCATTTTTTGCCTCAGAGGTCATTTTCAGGGTGTAAATTAAGGTTGAAAATGCCTCTAAAATCGCAAAAACAGAAAAATCAGCAACTGTGCCTATTTATTAAACAGGGTGAAAGTGCTCGAAAAAATCTGGAAAAATTCTGGGAATTCGGCATGATGCCTTAGAACTTTTCATGTTCGATCCCACAAAGAATTTTCCATATAGATATATACCTAGTCCGTGTGCATGCGCGTGTGTGTGCACTGAGAAAAATTCTCTTATCGGAATCTGCTATATGATATAGTAAACGTAATTATAGAAGAATCTACTATAAATATCGTTAAATTAACTTTATTTGTGTAAATAACCCTCACGTTTTATAGTTTTTTCATCAATGTTCAATTACTATTTGATTATTGTTCATCGACCAATAATTATTGTTTAATGAACCAGAATTATAAGTCAACTGTGTCCGCTCAATCATATCTACTATAAATAAAAGTACTATATAGAGTAAAATCTACTTTAAATATAGTATAATTAATACTTTTTCATGGTATACATTAGTGAAATTTGTATAGTTGGTTTCACAATATCTCATAGCTGGGTCAAAATGGAACTATAATTATAGTAGATTTATAGTTCACCCAACTATAAACTGCTCTCAGTGTGTGTATGCGAGTGAGGAAAATGGCTAAGACATAAACAATTGAAAAATCTATGTTATTTAAACATTAATCATCTGATTAATCATGCCATTAATTAATTGATAGATAATGTGCCAAAATATATAATTAATTTTAAAACGTAATTATGATTAATTTTTTAATCATTAATTATATTAAAAATAATTAATGATTAAAAGAGTTTTATTCAATTATATTTGAAATCAATTATGATTAAATTTTCTATAAATAAAAATCAATCATAATTAATTTCAAATATAATTAAATAAAACTCTTTTAATCATTAATTATTCTACTGATAATTAAAGACAAATTTTTTTAATTATTGACATATAATTAATTAATTACAAAACGTCCCATCCCTGGGTACAACTCGCCTTCAAAGTTGGATACTTAATGGTCGCCGCGAGGTGAAATCCATTCCCACAAAGCATGAAATATTTCTGAAATATTTCAGAAATATTTGTGAGAAAGATTTGAAATATTTCAGAAATCTTTCACTGAAATATTTCTGAAATATTTATATGTCCGCGAAAAGGCTGCAAAAAAATATTTCAATTAAAGATTTTTGAAATATTTTTGCAGTATAGTTTGGAATATTTCATTGAAAGGTTTCTGATATATTTTTAAAATATTTCAATGACCATTCATCGGGAATCAAAGAATCTTTCATGAAAGATTTCTGAAATATTTCCGCAATATAGTTTGGAATATTTCATTGAAAAATTCCTAAAATATTTTTTGAATATTTTAATGACAGTTCATTGAGAACCGACGAATCATTCATGAAAGATTTCTGGAATATTTCAGCAATATAGTTTGAAATATTTCATTGAAAGATTCCTGAAATATTTCAGAAATATAGTTTGAAATATTTCATTGAAAGATTCCTGAAATATTTTCGAAATATTTCAATCACCATTTATCGAGAACCAAAGAATCTTTCATGGAGGATTTTTTAAATATTTCAGCAATATAGTTTGAAATATTTCATTGAAAGATTTCTGAAAGGTTTTTGAAATGTTCCAATTGCCATTCATCAAGCCCCGAGGGATCTTTCATGGAAGATTTATGAAATATTTCACCAATATTATCACCTTATTATTATTATTATTCATCTGGACATTATTTCGCTCGCAATTACAACGCAATCTACACATATACATATATTTATACATCTATCGTTCGCACTCGCGTTAGGAGACCATATACTTAATCGGTCTTATATACAAACCGTTCCATTTTCCCGTCACTTGCGAGGAAGTAACGTGAACCCTGGCGGCTAATAGGAGAACTTACTCGGAGACTTTGTTCAATTTTGGATGACAAATCATGACCAATTTGGAAAGAAAATTACGTCCATTTCTTCTTTTTTTTAATACCAAGTCAAATGTTAATTAAAAGATATATTTTGTCGAATCAATTATAATTACTTCAGATATATATTAACTTACAGTGAAATCTTTCGGAAATCTTTCAGAAATATTTCAAGGAATGTTTCGCTGAAATATTTCTGAAAGATTTTCCTGTCAGTCATTAAATTCAAAGACTACGGTGTAATATTTCAGAAATATTGAAATGGAACATTCCTTGAAATATTTCTGAAAGATTTCTGGTAGATTTTTTGTAACATTATTGAAAGGCAAAGGCTGCAGTAAAATCTTCCACTTTTAAAAATACTTTTTAAATATTACTAGGGAGGGGTACCCCCCCTGCTCGCTTCGCTCGCCAACCCCCCAGTTCTTGTTTAAAGTTTAAAATATGCCATAAAAAAAAGTTTTATGCAGCTGACATTTTTTTGAGTTTCTTTTAATATGCGTAAGCTACAAAATTACGAAAACCTTAGCTTCGGACTAACAATCGGACTAACAATTCGGATTCTAACAATCGGATGACTCATTTCTATTTCTCCCAATGAACAAGAATTATTTCATTTAAAATTAATTTTTCTTCGAGTTAGAGGTGCAACTTCTTTTGATGATTTAAAGACATACAATAATACTGCATACGTTAATTTCACCGAAATAGCTGTAGCTATGGGACTTGTAGAATATGATAATAGTATATTATGCACCCGAGCGAGGTTAGGCGATTTCGGTACGAAAAACGTTTGCGATCCGAGCGCAGCGAGGATTGCAAGTTTGCGCGTGCCGAAATAGCCTAGATGAGCGAGGTGCATATATGTTTGATGAAGCGTGTCATGTTATGTTACCTGAACAATTACGAAAATTTTTTGCATATTTTTTAATCTTAGTAAGCCTATCTTTTCTCTTAAAACCTGGGAAAAATTCAAATGTCACTTCCATGAAGATTTTTCGGAAGAACCTAAGAATAATTTTCTAAACGCTATAAATGAAATTTTGAAATCAGAAAATTATGAATGTTCAGATTATGGCTTACCAGATCCTGTCATATCTCATAAATTGATTGAAAATATAAATATTGGGACTTATAAAAATTTGTTTTACTTATCATAAAAAATCATTAATCTGGTGATAATAAATTAATTTTTATTGATGGATCTGCCGGCACAGGCAAAACTTTCCTTTTTACTTGTATTATTTATTATTTTTTAAGCATAGGAAAACAAATATTATATATGGCATGGACTGGTATTGCATCCATTTTATTACCCAAAGGTATGACAAGTCATAAGACTCTTAAATTACCACTTGATTCAAATTCCTGTCAAACATTATTCTTCAGAAATATATCAGATAAAATTAAAATCAGAGAATGTGATGTCATAATATGGGACGAAGCATCTATGATTTCCAAAAAAGCTTTGGAAATTGTAGATCTTACATTACGAGATATTTATAATAATAATAAACCTTTTGGTGATAAAATATTACTTTCGGGAGGAGATTTTCAACAAATTCTCCCAGTTGGAACAAAAATCTCAGTAATAAACGAAACCATAAAATTCTCTGCTTTATGGAAAAATTTTTAAATTTTAATCTACATCATAATGTAAGATCAAAAGATGAAGAGTTTTCATCTTTCCTTATAACCAGTCGTAATGATGAAGTCCGAATAATTAATGAAAAAATCTTAAACAAAATTGACAATGAAAAAAAAAATTTTTATAGCATGCTGAATTATCATATTTTACCTATTCTGTTTTTTAATTCAATGAGGGATGAAAATGAGGGATAAAAATGAGAGATAAAATGAGAGATAAAATGAGGGATGAAAATGAGGGATAAAAATGAGGGATGAAAATGAGGGATGAAATTTCCACGGCGGCGGCGGCGGTCTAGCTTTTAATATAGAGAGACACCGCAGCCTTTGACTCTCAATAATCTGATAGGAAAATCTTTCAGAAATATTTCAGTGAAACATTTGTTGAAATATTCCTGAGATATTCCTGAAATATTGGATCGCAGCCTTTGACTTCCAATAATCTGCCAAAAAAATCTTCCAGAAATCTTTCAGAAATATTTCAAGAAATGTTTCATTGAAATATTTTTGAAATATTACACCTTAGCCTTTGACTTTCAATAATCTGATAGGAAAATCTTTGAGAAATATTTCAGTGAAACATTTGCTGAAATATTTCTGAAATATTCCATCGCAGCCTTTGCCTTTCAATAATCTTACAAAAAAATGTTCCAGAAATCTTTCAGTGAATCTTTCATGAAATATTCCTGAAATATTACAGAAATATTTCATTGCGAGATTGGAAAATCAATTTTTGATGACTACATAGAAATGTTACAGAAATATTTCAGAAATCTTACATTGAAAGATTTCAGTGAAATATTTTGAAATATTTCATTGCAATATTTCATGCTGTGTGGGTTATCCACTCATGTCATACATGCATTCGTCATGCCGCTTCAATCAGAACTCAGCTCATGGGGATTTTGCCCGCAGAGCGCGCCTCACCATCTGACCCCTTTGAACATTCTGGGGTTGATTACACGGGTCCCATTCCTGTTCGAGCTTCGCTCTTACGAGGAAAAATCATAACAAAAGGGTATATTTGCATTTTTGTGTGTTTATGTACTCGAGCGGTTCACCTGGAGGCAGTCGAAGACTACTCCACTGGTGGATTCATTGCCGCTTTTGAGCGCTTTCAAAGTGAACGTGGTCACTGCAAAATGTTAGTCAGCAATCAAAGGACTAACTTTGTTGAAGCTGATGCAGAATTGTGCCGTATGTTCACGGAAGCCTCAACAAATTGCATGTAAACTCGCCGACGATGGTGCAACTTGGCGCTTTAATCCTCCTGGTGCACCACACTTCGGTAGCATATGGGAATCAGGAGTCAAGGCTGTCAAGGATCACCTCCGTCGTGTGATGGGCGATCGTATACTAACTTTCATAGAATTACAAACCTTGCTCAAAAAGATTCAGGCTTGTCTTAATTCAAGACCAATAATGGCTTTATCTGACGATCCTACTGATCTTCAATTTCTATCACCCTCTAACATAACTATTCTGCGCGATTCTTATATCATTCCAAGCCCCGACATATCTGACATATCTGACATATTTCTCTGTAGGGAAGCGATGGGAGCATGTGAGAAAAATGACGCAGTGTTTCTGGCATCGTTGGGCTCCCGAATACTTGTCCTCATTCGAAATGAATTAACACCACCTTCAAAGTGGCCTCTTGGTGGGTAGCGACGGATTGGTCCGCGTGTGTAAAATCAGAACCGCTTCGACCATTCTCGATCGTCCAGTCGTTAAACTTGTACTTTTGGAGCCAAGAGCAGCAGCCACCTCAGACTAAGCTCACTCCTAAAATTATTTTTCCCTTATTTTCCTATTTTTCCTTTCCCGCCTGTCCCAATTCCTAGTATTTTTGTTTCAGATCGTTCGCTCTAAATGTCACGACGAACGATGGTGGGCGGAATGGACAAAATTCACACTAGCCATGTGGCTAATATCGCCACTGCGCAGGACCCGCGGAGGAGTGTCTCGGCGCTCGAGCCAAGCAGTCTCGCTACAGAGGGCCCACTGACAACAGGCCTCGGATGGTTTAGCTATCCGCGAATTTACAATAAAGTCACTAACGCTCTTTCAATAAATTAGTTTTACTTATAATTTTCGATTTGAATTATTTATCCAAAAATCCAGCGTTCCTTAAAGCACTTGATCCGCCCTACGCTCTAAGAAATTCGTCTAAAATTAATCATTTCAGCCCCATGGTGGGGAGGCTGGTGGGAAAGACTGATAGGAGTTCTAAAAGTTATTTCAAGAAAAGTTTCAGGTAAAGTATGTCTGCCTTATGAAAAAATGAACACTGTACTGTGCGATGCCGAAGCAATTATCAATTCACGCCTATTGACATATATCTCGGGAGATCTAAATGATCTCAAGCCTCTGACACCTACGCTGCTCTTGCAGAAAATGGAAGAAATTGGAGTTCCAGACTGCGATATGCTTTGTAATACAAAGTTGAATAGGAAAAAAATTGATATGCAGAAAATTATGGAAAACCTTCGAAAAAGATTTTGTACAGAGTATTCGGGACAATTACTTTTGAGAAATGGCAAGCCAGAAAAATGGTCTTTCGAAGTAGGGGTATAGTTCTAATAGGGAATGATCTACATAAGCGAATTGATTGGCCACTGGCACGCGTACTCAAACTGATTCCGGGTCATGATGAGATTGTGAGAACAGGAGTCTTGAAAACTCAAAAAGAAATTGTTAAACGAGCAATACGAAGAATCTATCCGTTGGAAATTTCGAATACCGACAGTGTAGAACGGGATAAATAAAAAAGGTTGAAAGTGAACTATTGTTAAGAGGAAATCAGACTGAAAAAGACGAGTGTCATGACGAGAACAAGATAGTCTCAGGAAATTGCATTGAGGGACTTCCAAAGCCGGGTAAAATCACAAGTGGTCGAATTACAAAGACACCGAGTCGTTTTCAAGATTGATTGCCTTCGAACTATGATGCGTTCGGACTTGGTTATATGTTTTGCTTCGTTTTTTGTATTTGTATATAACCTTTCATAATGATTCATAATGATTCTGTTTTGTGTTTTCACGTTATCAGGATAAAAACGAAAGCAGTTCGCATACGAACAGTTATGTATGATTTAGATTAGATTTACATGAAGGGGGGAGGATATCGCGGTTCCCCGCAGCTATACGGTTGGAGCTACAGAGGGGTGCTGTTGTCGCGCCCAGAGTCAGGTTTGCGAGCGAGACTGTCGACGGAATAGCAGTCAGTCGGCATCGAGCATTTATCTGCATAGCGAGCACTGCATACGAGCCTCGATGCCTTAAAAGGAGTTGAAAATTTTCAATGAAGATCTCTTCATTTTAATATAAAACCAAACTGTCTCTCTCTGTGAATAGTTCCCCATTCCCAAAAGTCCTGTATTAACAATGATCATGAAGTTGTTTAAAACTTCTACAATATCATTTCAAAGCGTTTTCACTGATCAATTGATTAGTCGAACCCGAGTTTGCATCATACCAAACCCTGGTCAAAATAATCGACCGGATTTCCAACGTCATTTCCCATTGGTGTTTTCCAGTCAAATTGCGGGGATTCATCGGTGAAATCCCGTGGGGAAATTCGGTCGATTTACCAGTGTTACCCAGCCGATCTACCGTGTTTCTTGGTCAATGAACCGTCAGAAAGAAAAAGAAGAAAAAGATTATGAGCTCCTCGCCTAGGAAGTTTTCCGCCCAGGGGAGAAAAAACTGGGTATTCCGGCCGGGAATCAACCTTGGCGAGGAGCCCATTTTTCTTTCTGGCCCGGAAACTTGGTCAATTAACCGGTAAATACCGCTTATCCACCGGGGAAAACCACTAATCGACCGGAGAATACCATTGGTGAGGAGCCCATTTTTTTCATCATAACCGGGAAACCCGTTCGACTGATCGTCGATCGGCCTGAGAACACCCGTGGCGAGGAGCTCATAATCTTTCTATATTGACCGGAAAACCCAGTCAATCATTTTAAACAGGGTAATCTCACGGTTTTTCCAATGGTTTCCACGGTATTCATAAGAATATGCATCTTTTTTCCTCAATGTTCACGCATCGTTTTATTGAACTGTCAAAAACGAAATTTCACACTGCAGTTCTTAAAATTTTACAGTCCAAATTCCTTCCGATCCCTCATATCGGTACTCATATGGAATGAGTTCATATTGGCTTTGCTCCACTCCAAAGTTACGGGAGGAATTTTATCATCGTTTAGATGTCGCTATATATATAGATGTCAATGTCGATAAATAGATTGTCACGGTAATCAATAAATCATTCGGAAAGCCCTGTAATATCTCTCCATCGCATAATTATGGCATAACATGCTTTGTTAACATGAATGTGTCTCAGCACCCAGCGAGACAGCCAGCACTATCGACTATGGTTAGAGAAAAAAAGTCGCGTCGTGAGTGGAATGCGTATATTTTTCTGCGGGACGTCAGCCGATGATGCCCGAAGTGAATTTGGGCGGCCGAGATCTCCGTGGAAGCTTATCACTTTATTGCCGGCTCTTACATGCACAAATACGTGTCTCACGACCTTTAGACCATGCAACCGTGTTTTCGCGTCCACTCGCTAAGACAGTAGGCCTCAGTAACGATGAGAAGGTTGCCCCTCGCTTGCCCCGCCATCCAGCGACCACGCGAGACCGCAACGCCGAGCCGAGCCGGAGAAAATACAGCCTGTGTTGCCGAATGAGTACCACGGCCAATCGCCCTCTCTCCCTCTCCCAGCCAGCCCATTATTTTGTTGCTTCGTGGCACTCTGGCCAGCAATACGTGACCCGAAGTTAGAAGCCTGATTCGTATAGATTCGATCCTAATTATCAGATGAACGAAGAGTCCATTAGAACCTATGCGTTATTATCCACTCCCACTCACATGAGATTCACTCACTCGTGCGAGCTCCTTTTTGATATGTTATCGTGGTATATATGCGGTATTATCTGATTAGTGAATAATACAGTGGTGATAGTGTAGATGATAGATGTAAATAATCGACATCGTATCACAAGAATGGACAAAAGAGGATGTTATGTGAGAACATTCCGTATTTGAGATCATATGTATTGAGCATTAAATACACGCAGAATCAGTGATTGAGCCTTAAATCGTATACAAAGGTTGTCATAATAAAAGGTTGTCACATTTCCTTGAGAGTTATGATTCAACAGTATTCATGATTTACTACATTATAAAAATCATGAGAGAATCAAGAATTATCGGCTTAGTTTCTCAAATTCATGCGATCATGAAGATTTCTCATCAGATTCTCATTACAGGACGAATGCCAACATGAACGCTTCTACCTTATCAATAGGATCTCTAGAGATAAATGATAATGCAACCATTGGAGATATGAAAAGTCAACGTTACTATACAAATACCCCATCACAGTTTATGAGTTCATCGATCCCTCATGTTCAATGTATCGGAAATATGCATGAGAAATTGTTCAGAAATGAAGTGAGCTGTCCATTGACTATTCCAGTCACAGAGCGTCTCTTGCCAGTTGGTTCATCTTTTATTTCTATCGGTGAGTCATATTCGAGTTGCAATTGATTTGATGCGTCAAATATAATCTCAAATAGAGCCTGTCATTATCATTCTCAAAGAAGAATCATAGAGCCGGGTGACTTATTACCCGACGACCTTATCCTGTCCAATTATTTCATTTTTCCATTACCAAATTCCTATCACCAATGTAGATGGATTGAAATTTCTATCATAACCTCCCCCAACATGGATGACCATAACGGCATCGTGAGTAGCTCATCAATACAAAACTGTCAAGATAATGGTTGGAAAAGTGATAACGAGGCAGACACAGTCAGCATAACGCACTGCATCATTTCTTCTGCAAGTGATTATCACGTTATCCTACGTCGGATATCACGGGAGTAGGGCATGCAAACGCAGGGTGTGGCAAATAATATAACTCGTCTATTAAGTTCTATATATTTCGAGGCATACTCTCATATATTGTCACGGGCGGACAATTACATTGCCAGGCCCTGTGATATCTCTCTCTATAATAGTGTATTATTTGTAAATATTAGTGATGTTTCAGCGTCCAGCGAGAGAGCCAGCGCTGCCGACAACGTAAGAGAGAGAGAGAGACCGCGTCGCGAACGAGATTCAATCCGCGCGCCGCGTGACGTCAGCCGAAGACGGCCGAAGCGAGCTCGGCCGGCCGAGCGCGCGGCGGAAGTATTTAGTTTATTGCCGGCCCTCGTGCGCGATACCACGGGCCCTCGAAACCACGAGACCGCCCGGGCAATCGCGACCCCGAGGACACCTGCGGACCGATTCCCCACGTCACCCGTTTCGCTACCGCACGCCGAGGCCGAGTCGAGGACGAGGAACGTCTAGCGCCGGAGCATCGCCGAGTAAGTGCCGTCCGATCGCCATCTCTCTCTCTCCCGGCCAACACGCGTTCACGCTCTCTCTCGCTCCGGCCCGCGAGACGCGACCCAGGGCTCGTTGCCCTTCTGTGTAACTTCTTCCCCTAGAATTAAATAAACTTTGTGTTCGTCAGAACCATCGTAGTTTTTATTTGCCACACTGTTCCCGCTCAAGATCCTACTCCCGCGCACACGAGCCTCACCATCTCGTGCGCGCAATCCTATTAATTGTTATCATGCTCTAGGCCCTATGGCCAGTATATTAATTATTTAATAATAAATACGGCGGTGATAATATACATTCTTGTATGGGAAAATATACATGAGCTAGTGACTTGACCCAATACTCTGGTAACCCGTCCGTGACGGCTTTTTTGAATTGAAAAAAATAATCTCCTCCAGGGTATCAAAAATAGATGTATGATTGAAATGGATATTCTTGTAGTTGAAAGTCATCTCTTTATGCTACATAGAATTAATAAACTCATGATAAACAAGTACAGATTGTAATAATACCCATTAACAGTTCATCCATTGCCATTTCTTGTTATCAGTCTAAAGAAAATTTTTTATTCTGAATGTAGTAACTATGACAAGTATTTATCTGTTCGGATTTGAGAAAGACAATAGAATAATGAGTTAGTGGGTTGATTCATATAAAATCAATCGGCAAAATACCTTGAAAACGTTGTTCTAATTTCGAACGTGAGATATTGAAGCTTCAAGTTCGATCCCCGCCGGGAGAGAATCATTCTTCGATGAGGCTTATGAAGCCGTATGAGACTCGTTAGAGGACTTGGGTAGGCTATGATGGGAGAAAAGTTGAGCAAAACACTCACTGTTCAAGTGATGTGAGATTTTGATCAAATACTGAATATCTCTTGAAGAAGAGTGATATATCATCAAAATATTAGAAAAATCAAGAATGATACTTAATTTCTGCTAAGTATCGAGATATCGAGAAACGAACTATGCAATCCTTTGCATAACCAAAAAAAAAAATACCCGTGTTTTTGCTTTCTCAAAGAGAAAGCTTTGTAATGGGGCAAAAATCGACCCACCGAATCGGACCTCGAGACCTCGATTTTCGTAATCTACGGGTCGAAAAACATGGAAATCCAAAAGTGTCTGTATGTATGTGTGTGTGTGTGTGTGTGTGTGTGTGTGTGTGTGTGTATGTACAGGGTGATTCTAAAAGGTCGCATATGGCATATACCACTGTATAGCTGGGAATGTCACGAGTAGAAAAGCTCTTTGAAATTTTTCGATAAAATGATAATTTATCGAGTTATTGATTAAAGAAGAGTGCATAATCCGACCAATGAGCGCGCGGCCCGAGCGGGCGGGAGAGCTATGCGGTGCGGCGGTGGGGGGACCAGCCGGTCCGCGCCCGCGGCCGCGGCCGGCGGGGAATCGTGGCGAGTGGGGTGGGGTACCCTCAGCTGTAGCACAGTCGGACAGCCGACAAACTCGCTGATACATTTTTCTACAGAATAAGGAGTAGAATTGAGCGATTTGAATAATTCAAAATTTATTGATTCAAGCATTTAATCATCTATCGTTTTCCATAAGTAGCGACTCCAAAAAAGCGAAGTTGACCGACGACTACTCCGGTTTTAGTCAGCTATTGTTGGAACGTTTTTTATTTGTTTATGAAATACTCATAAACCGTTTCATTCTCGTTTTATCAATTATGCAAAAACAAATGGGTTCGAGTTTCCCTATTAAATGTCCAACGCCTCACACGATTTTCAATCTGATATGATGAAAATTGGATTTTTAACAAGAGAAAAACGTACGCCCGGCAGGCCGCGAATACGATGTTGAACAGCGAGACGATACTACATTTTACGTCTGTTATTCATGAATCGTTCTTTTCTCGCTTAAGAAATTAAGAAAATATGAATGGATCCGAGTTCCACAATAAATTGCCCAACGAATCACACAATTTTCATTCAGAAATGATGAAAATTGGATTTTTAATAGGAGAAAAACGTAGGCCCGGCAGGCCGCGAATACGACGTTGAACAGCGAGACGATACTACATTTATCGTCTGTTTTTCAGAAATCGTTGTTTCCTTGCTTGATTGATTGAGGAGAGACGAATGGTCTCGATTTCCCCAATGAATTCCCCACCGACTCACTTAACCTTCAATCAAAATTAATGGAAAATAGACTTTTGATAGTAGAAAAACGTAGGCGCATACACAGATGTTGAACGTCGACGCGAAATTACGTTTTTCCTGTATCAATCATGAATCGTTCTTTTCTCACTCAGTCGATTGAGAAAAGACGAATGTTTTCGAGTTCCTCAATAAATTGCCTGAAAACTCGATGAATTTTTTAACTAAAATGATGAAAATTGGATTTTTGATAAGATGAAAACGTAGGCGCGTAGAAGTTGAACAGCGAGACGATCTTACATTTTTCGTCTGTTTTTCAGAAATCGTTTTTTTTTGGTTCAATCGATTGAAAAAAGACGATTTGTCTCCGATTCTCAATAGATTGCCCTACGTCTCACACAATTTCCGATCGAAAATGATGGAAATTGGACTCCTATTTCAAAAGTAACGTGTGCGCGTGGACATTCAGCTGCGAGACGAAACTACAGTTTTCGTGTGTTGATCATGGATTGTTTCTTTCTCGCTCAAGCGATCAAGAAAAGACAAAGGTTCTCAAGTTCCCCAATGATTTGCCCCTCGAAACACTTAAATTTTATTCAAGGAAAATGAAAATTGAATTTTTATAGGACAAAAACAGGCGCGGCGGCCGCGAATACGATGTTGAAAAGCGAGACGATACTGCATTTTTCGTCTGTTTTTCGCAAATCGTTTTTTTCTGGTTCAACCGATTGAAAAAAAAAAATTGTCTCCGTTTCTCAATAGATTGCCCTACTTCTCACACAATTTCCAATCGAAAATTATCGAAATTGGACTCATAAATCAAAAGAAACGTGTGCGCGTGGACATTCAGCTGCGAGACGAAACTACAGTTTTCGTGTGTTGATCATGGATTGTTTCTTTCTCGCTCAAGCGATCGAGAAGAGACGAATGTTTTCAAGTACCACAATGAATTGTCCAACGAATCACATCAATTTTATTCAGAAAAGATGAAAATTCTATTTTTAACGGGCGAAAAACAGGCGCGGCGGCCGCGAATACGATGTTGAACATCGAGACGATACAACATTTTTCGTCTGTTTTTCGCAAATCGTTTTTTTTTTGGTTCAACCGATTGAGAAAAAGACAAATCGTCTCCGTTTCTCAATAGATTGCTCTACTTCTCACACAATTTCCAATCGAAAATGATGGAAATTGGACTCCTATTTCAAAAGTAACGTGTGCGCGTGGACATCCAGCTGCGAGACGAAACTACAGTTTTCGTGTTTAATTTATGAATTGTTTCTTTTCTGCTCAAGCGATCGAGAAAAGACAAAGGTTCTCAAGTTCCCCAATGATTTGCCCTTCGAATCACATAATTTTTATTCAGGGAAAATGAAAATTGAATTTTTAACGGGCGAAAAACAGGCGCGGCGGCCGCGAATACGATGTTGAAAAGCGAGACGATACTGCATTTTTCGTCTGTTTTTCGCAAATCGTTTTTTTTTGGTTCAACCGATTGAGGAAAGAGAAATTGTCTGCGCTTCTCAATGAATTGCCCTACTCGTCACACAATTTCCAATCGAAAATGATGGAAATTGGACTCATAGTTCAAAAGAAACGTATGCACGTGGACAATCGACTGCGAGACGAAACTACAGTTTTCGTGTGTAATTCATGAATTGTTTCTCTTCTGCTCAATCGATCGAGAAAAAACAAATGTTTTCAAGTTCCCCAATGATTTGCCCAACGAATCTCATAATTTTCATCCAGGAGAGATGAAAATTGAATTTTTAATAGGTAAAAAACAGGTGCGGCGGCCACGTAATCGATACTGAACAGCGAGACGATACTACATTTTTCGTCTGTTTTTCGCAAATCGTTTTTTTTTTGGTTCAACCGATTGAGAAGAGACAAATTGTCTCCGTTTCTCAATAGATTGCCCTACTCCTCACACAATTTCCAATCGAAAATTATCGAAATTGGACTCATAAATCAAAAGAAACGTGTGCGCGTGGACATTCAGCTGCGAGACGAAACTACAGTTTTCGTGTGTTGATCATTGATTGTTTCTTTCTCGCTCAAGCGATCGAGAAAAGACGAATGTTTGCAAGTACCCCAATGAATAGTCCAACGAATCACATGAATTTTATTCAGAAAAGATGAAAATTCTATTTTTAACGGGCGAAAAACAGGCGCGGCGGCCGCGAATACGATGTTGAAAAGCGATACGCTACTACCTTTTCGTCTGTTTTTCGCAAATCGTTTTTTTTTTGGTTCAACCGATTGAGAAAAGACAAATTGTCTCCGTTTCTCAATAGATTGCCCAACTCGTCACACGATTTCCAATCGAAAACGATGGAAATTGGACTCATAATTCATGAGGAACGTGTGCGCGTGGACATTCGACTGCGAGACGAAACTACAGTTTTCGTGTGTAATTCATGAATTGTTTCTTTTCTGCTCAATCGATCGAGAAGAAACAAATGTTTTCAAGTTCCCCAATGATTTGCCCAACGAATCTCATGATTTTCATCCAGGAGAGATGAAAATTGAATTTTTAATAGGTAAAAAACAGGTGCGGCGGCCACGTAATCGATACTGAACAGCGAGACGATACTACATTTTTCGTCTGTTTTTCGCAAATCGTTTTTTTTTGGTTCAACCGATTGAGAAAAGACAAATTGTCTCCGTTTCTCAATAGATTGCCTACGTTTTTCTCCTATTAAAAATCCAATTTTCATCATTTCTGAATGAAAATTGTGTGATTCGTTGGGCAATTTATTGTGGAACTCGGATCCATTCATATTTTCTTAATTTCTTAAGCGAGAAAAGAACGATTCATGAATAACAGACGTAAAATGTAGTATCGTCTCGCTGTTCAACATCGTATTCGCGGCCTGCCGGGCGTACGTTTTTCTCTTGTTAAAAATCCAATTTTCATCATATCAGATTGAAAATCGTGTGAGGCGTTGGACATTTAATAGGGAAACTCGAACCCATTTGTTTTTGCATAATTGATAAAACGAGAATGAAACGGTTTATGAGTATTTCATAAACAAATAAAAAACGTTTCAACAATAGCTGACTAAAACCGGAGTAGTCGTCGGTCAACTTCGCTTTTTTGGAGTCGCTACTTATGGAAAACGATAGATGATTAAATGCTTGAATCAATAAATTTTGAATTATTCAAATCGCTCAATTCTACTCCTTATTCTGTAGAAAAATGTATCAGCGAGTTTGTCGGCTGTCCGACTGTGCTACAGCTGAGGGTACCCCACCCCACTCGCCACGATTCCCCGCCGGCCGCGGCCGCGGGCGCGGACCGGCTGGTCCCCCCACCGCCGCACCGCATAGCTCTCCCGCCCGCTCGGGCCGCGCGCTCATTGGTCGGATTATGCACTCTTCTTTAATCAATAACTCGATAAATTATCATTTTATCGAAAAATTTCAAAGAGCTTTTCTACTCGTGACATTCCCAGCTATACAGTGGTATATGCCATATGCGACCTTTTAGAATCACCCTGTATGTATGTATGTATGTATGTGTGTAACGTTTTTTTTCGTCCACGATAACTCTCGAAGAAATGGCCCGATCTTCTTGAAATTTTGCACACAGGTTAGTCGCGGCAAAATCTCGTCCGAGTTCAATTTTCAGCAAAATCCGTTGTTTATTTCTCTAGCAACCATTGCTAACGTGTTTTCTCACAAATCCTTATGAGTGCTTATTGGGGCAAGCTGGAAAATCAGTTTAAAGTCATTCTCGATGGCCAAGGACACTGAATTATTCTATTTTCTTCATAGCAACCGTTGTTTACTTCCCTAGCAACCGTTATGAAGGTTGGAACTTATTAATTTAAGATCTATTTCCATCATTTTCGACGGCAAAGGACACAAAATCTTCCCGATTAGCTCCTTAGCAACCGTTGTTCACCGCCCTAGCAACCGTTGCTAAGGGGGGAAAAAATTGATGTAAGTTTCGTTTCCAGTATTTTCAACGTACTATAGAGAAAATTGGGAAAATTTGGTGTCTTTTGCCGTCGAAAATGATCAAAATAGATTTTGAATTGATCATTTCCAACCTCAGCCGTCGAAAATGATCAAAAACGGACTTAAGGGCAGGGCGGATCGATTTTGACCGCTATTAAACCGTATGACAGTCACAAGATGAATTGATCGAAAAATTATGCAGGTCCAAATGTCTCGCATCGTGTAGAACCTAGAACCGTTTGCTTTGTTGCATTTGATCAAATAATAAGAGAGCCCGGGCAGACATCAACACTCGCAACATAGTTTGGTCAATTGAAAAAGAACGACACTTTACACAGTCACAAAATACGAATTGAACTGATTAAATAATTTTTTTGTAATTTTTGAAAAATAGATGATAGTATCTACGCTAGTGGAATGGTGAAAATACAGGTTTGAGACGCGTTTGTGGGTGATGTTGAAGCCTCTTTGAGAAAGCATACTGCTAAGGCACTTGGCAGCGGTTTGCTTTGTTGCATTTGATCAAATAATAAGAGAGCCCGGGCAGACATCAACACTCGCAACATAGTTTGGTCAATTGAAAAAGAACGACACTTTACACAGTCACAAAGATACGAATTGAATTGATTAAATAATTTTTTTGTAATTTTTGAAAAATAGATGATAGTATCTACGGTAGTGGAAAGGTGAAAATACAGGTTTGGGAAGCGTTTGTGGGTGATATTGAAGCCTCTTTGAGAAAGCATACTGCTAAGGCACTTGGCAGCGGTTTTTCTTCTGTGGATTACAATTGTTTATAACAAATTATTTAAACAAATATCCCAAAATTTCGTAATTTTGCAAAACTGAACGCGGATATCGATTCTACGGGCAAAAACAGGAAAAAAACCTATGTATTGTTTTTTTGTCAGAGTTCAATTTGTTAGTCTAAAACAGGAACAAACTTTCCACATGTAAATCATCCTTCTCATCCGCCTTAGATGTAGACCTGCGGAATACCGTAGTGTTACATACTACAATTAGATGAGCTTATTTTTTTTCAAAACTCTCCGTGTTAGAGATCACGTTTGAGTGGCAGGCTAACGGTGGCACATCAATTGAACAAAAAAAATTTTCTTTCGAAACGAGGCTTTAGAAATAGAACTTTTCATAAAAATTGATCACATCATTCTGTGTCGATAACGCAATTGATAATGTCGAGACGGAGAGTTAGGCATCTACCTGATTTAGTTGAGGATTCTGACATTGACGAAGATCAATATGTCGATATAGCATTTGTTCCTGCTGATCATGAAAGTTCAGATGGAGATTCAATTGTTGATCTAGAAGAAGATGTAACATCTCATGATCTTCCTACAGGTTCTTACGAACATGTGAAAAGTACTTTCTACTACTCAAAAATTGTTGGAGTCGAATCATATTTACGATTGGAAAGATGATACTCTGGATAATATATCTCCTGATATCGAGGACAATTCCAATCTGTCAGCTATTTATCCATTGTTTTTTGAAAATTCCCTAGAATTATTCGAGTTATTCTTCTCGGAATCGATGGAGAATCATGTTGGGGAAGCTACTGCTGAAAATCATTTCGATTTGTCTAAAAATGATTTAGAAAGTTTTATTGTAATCATAATGATTACTATTTTCAATCCTAGGAAACGTCTTTATGATTATTGGTCAACAAAACGAATCCTAGAGTGTCCAATCATTACCGAACTTATGACGAGAAATAAATTTGTAACCATCAAGAAGAATATTCGTATTTACAAACATCAAGATGAAAATCCAACTGACAAAGTTTGGTTATGCAAAGGATGGCGTAGTTCGTTTCTCGATATCTCTGCCAGATTTTGCATGGTATTTGGCATTGTCAATGCCCTCTTCCCAGAGTACGATTGTTTATCCTCATTTTACACTAACAAATTGAACTCTGACAGAAAAACATTACATAGGTTTTTGTCCTGTTCTTGCCCGTAGAATCGATATCCGCGTTCAGTTTTGCAAAATTACGACATTTTGAGTTATTTGTTGAAATAATTTGTTATAAACAATTGTAATCGACAAAAGAAAAAACACGGGTATTTTTTTTTTGGTTATGCAAAGGATGGCATAGTTCGTTTCTCGATATCTCTGCCAGATTTTGCATGGTATTTGGCGTGGTCAATGCTAAAAACACTCGGTCTCCGAATTTGAGATGACAGCACATTAACAGAAATAAGTAATTCACCGAAAGATTTACTGTTGAATAAGAACGAAATAATGGAGAAAATAAAAGTAATGAACGGGAAGCTCTATTGTAGCAGGTTAGTCGCTGTTAACCCTTTGCGGCATGGTGGTTAATATATTAACCACCTATTTCATCCAAGATTTTTATTTATAAAAATTGTATTTATCGGTGTATATGAATGGTAATAGATTCTCCTGATAGCTAGGAAGTTTCTCTACAATACTAATTAACAAAAATTGATATTTTATTTGTTGTTAGATAGTCATAAATAAACAAATTGCGAAAAAATGAGATTTTTTAGGAAAAAATCATTTTACAGCTCATTTGTCGTTCGATTTTCATGGAAATTTGTATCTTAGGGTTTTGATAGTTGCTGATTACGAATCTGTGGTCAGATTTTCAAAAATCAAAATGGCGGATTCAAAATGGTGGACCAAAACTTTAAAAATAACGTATTTTTGTCAAAAATGTTCAATCAGGGGTTTTTGGGGTCGCTGATTATGAATATGCAATTACAAATATGATTTTCTCAAATCCAATATGGCGAATTCAAAATGGCGGGCCAAAATTTTTAAAAATAGCGTATATTTGTCTGAAAATTTTTTCTCAGGGGTTATTAGGATCGCTGATAATGAATATGATATCAGTTTTACAATTTTCCTACATTCAAGATGGCGGAATCAACATGGCAGACTGGAAATTCCAAAAAATAACGTAATCCATGCTGAAAATCTACTCGCGCGGGATTTTCGAGGAAGCTGTAAATAAGTTTGATGTTATATTCGTATTCTTAGATCCTGAAAACCCTCGGGAAACTTTTTTAGACAAAAATATACAACGATCTTAAAAATTCCCGAATTACGATTTTCACATACGAACACGTTGCTTCTCAATTTTTAATATACTATTTTGGAGTTCAAAAATTGAAATTTTAATTGTAGATTCTTATTCAGTAACTCTAAATACTTCCGAGTAAAAAATTCCATCTTGCTTCGATTGCATTGCATTTCATTATGCGTAAAAAGCCAAACTTACACTACTAGTTTTTGAATTATTGAATAATCTTCAAGTACTGAAAATAAATATTCATAAAAAATTGACTAATTTTTTTATTTTACAACTCTGTAAAAAGACATTACTTATTACTTATTTAAAATAATTATAATCAAAAATTCCATAATTCACGTGAATATTTTTTCCTAACTTTTGCTTGTTGGAAATCCTGTTTGAGTGTCAGGCTAACAAAATTGAGAAAAATTTATGTTAGCAAGTTGTCTCGTAGAACAAAAATCATTTATCTCCATCCCTCACTGTTACACTAAGTTGTACCTATTGCGTATATTCAGCTCTCAAGACATTATTTCATAAAACTTCAAATTATGGATGAAATCGCTGATATTCCCAGTGATTCTGAATCTGTTGATGGATTGTGTGATGATGATGAATTGGAGAATGACGATATCGATATTAAATTTGATCAAATTTGGTTGACTTTCAAAAATTTTGTCCGCCATCTTGGATCCGCCATTTTGGATTTTTGAAAAACTAACCTCAGATTCGTGATCAGAGACCTCAAGAACCCCTGTGTACCAGATTAGATCAAATTCGGTTGACTTTCAAAAATTTTGTCCGCCATCTTAGATCCGCCATTTTGAATTTTGAAAAATTAACCTCAGATTCGTGATCAGAGACCTTCAAAACCCCTGTATACCAAATTTGATAAAATTTGGTTGACTTTCAAAAATTTTGTCCGCCATCTTGGATCCGCCATTTTGGATTTTGAAAAACTAACCTCAGATTCGTGATCAGAGACCTCAAAAACCTCTGTGTACCAGATTAGATCAAATTCGGTTGACTTTCAAAAATTTTGTCCGCCATCTTGGATCCGCGATCCGCCATTTTGAATTTTGAAAAACTAACCTCAGATTCGTGATCAGCGACTCCAAAAACCCCCGAGTACGAAAATTCAGACCAAAATATGCAGTAGAAAAAAGCATGCCTCAAAGGGTTAATCTCGGTTGGCTAAATGGCAGAGTTAAAGCAAGGGAAAACAGAATGGGAAAACTAAGGTGAAAGTGATACTCTGCATCTTCTCTGGGGATCAGAAAGACCACCACCATTTAGTTCATGTGCATTCCCTCAGTGTTAGACGTATAGCCACACTTACACCAGAAATTGGGAGTATTAGGTATTGGTTACACGTTGAGTTGAGAAATGGAGGAACGCGATCGCGTAAGCAATTGAACCGGATCGTTTTAATACGCTGTCTCGTAGCGGCGTCAATAAACTCGACCTCGCGAAGGACACCGTGGGTAAGTCGATCATATTTGACGATCTTGACTGCGCGGTGTCTGCGCGTAAGGGAATTAATGCTTGACACGTTCAACAAGAGATAAGCGCGTAATATGATGAGGCTCAATTAATTTGTAAAATATTGAATGCTTAAAATTTGAATCATGTAGGGGAAGAAGCGCAGTTACAGGCAAGCGGCGTATGTGTAGGTGTATGTGTAATGGGGATAAGTCTCGGCTGCCCGTATTAGCAATGCAGGTTAAGAAATCGAGCTAGTTAATACAGCATCGCTCAATGTCCCTGCAAGGAGGATAAGGTCTCGCGCCCAGCCAGTGTAGGGATTCTCACACAGGTATCGCTCGAAGCTACCACCTGTATGAGTCACTTACTTGATTACAGAATACTGCTAAGCTACGTCGGCGATCCTTGCATGACTTCCTCTCGTACGGTGAGGCGCGGGGGGGGGGGGGAGCACCGTGGCACGATGTGCTCCGTAAGAGGAAGAAGAGAGTTGTTTCTAGTTGAGTGGTTCGAAGTGATCTGCCGCTCCACGCTCCGCAGCATTAGCAGTTGCGGCCTAGGCCGCGAGGTGGCTCGGGTCCCCACCTAGACCGGCGTGGCGGTGGGAGTGCGCGGCGAGTTGTTCTAGGTGGCTGGCGCATCCTACTCTGCTCGAGTCTCCGGCGGATGGAGGAAGTCCCTACGCGCGACTATGCATGTCTGTGTGGGTGCGTAGGGAAATGCAC
The DNA here is from genome assembly GCA_020882685.1 of Aphelinus atriplicis. Classification (NCBI taxonomy): domain Eukaryota; kingdom Metazoa; phylum Arthropoda; class Insecta; order Hymenoptera; family Aphelinidae; genus Aphelinus; species Aphelinus atriplicis. The sequence continues at coordinate 252,734 of JAJGQD010000038.1, forward strand.
TGTTACGCATGTATGCAAGTGCGCGTGTGCGTGCGTGTATAGATGCGACGCAAAACGTGCGCGTTGCAAACTAGGAGCCACGATGATAAGCCGTTGGTCCGCTAGTATCACACTTACACGTGGATTTGTCCATCGAATCTAGGATACGCCACTTTGATGGAGGAATTATGTGATGAATTATCATAAAATATTCAAATATCATTGGGGAAGATCAGGAGATATTTTGCCAGCAATCTGGTAAATATGAAATATGATAATTATCAGAATTCACAGAGAACAATCATTTATTCAGAATTAACTTCGCGAGATGAACATTCACAACTAATTACGCGGGCTCTACGCCGGTTCTACTCTTGAGTGTCAAATCGCCTGCGCATGGACAGTATCGCGGGAGTGCCCTATCGTGCTCTGGCGGACCAGGGGGCCATAGTCTTGCTGGTCGGGCCACGAGTCGCGGAAAGGTTGGGGCATTAATTGGAGGAGAGTAACACCTGGATTAGGTCGATAACTAAGAGGGTTAGTAAAGCCCTAGGAAACTCGAATCTAACGGTGGAGTGTGTCGTAAGATCCCATTCAGGGCCGTGCCTGAATTGGAAAATAGCGAAAGGGAGCACCATCTCTTCTGTAAGAGCTCGGACCTATAGGGAGGTTTCTGTACGCGGAATGCACCACACTCGACCATTATCCCGATAATGGTCGAGTACAATCCAGTGAGTGGGGATGAGAGAAAAGTCATCTAATAGTGGGAGGAAACACTATAAAAGCGCTCAATCTTAATCACAGAACTCATTCGCTCTCAAGATGGAGTACGTAGTAGATATGCAAGGCTCCAAGCAGTCAGGCGATGATTATATCCTTAAAGAATTAGCCATCATCTCACTTAGAGAAAATTCTGAGCCCTACACCTATTTATCCAAACCTCCGTCCCCTGAGACACGACTCACCGATAAGTACAAGAAACTCTCGGGGCGAGTAACGGTAGCTGGGAGCAGCGCTACCCTTATACATTGAGTTTGGATCACGGATTTTTCAATTTTATAAAATAACACAGATACGCATCAGTTACGGATGTTATCTGGTAGAATATGATTTTTTATTCAATTTCCCTAGTATCCAGCCCTATTCACATCCTATAGCAAATGCTTTTCTTGTAATAAGTCTTGTCTGCTAGGTTAAAGTGGAATCAGAATGGAGAAAAAAAGATTATTTTTCAATTCATAAGCCACCTCGACGGCGATAAACGATTTCGAGATATCTCGATACTCGCATATATATATAGGTATATATGCAACTGAGCTGCGTAGAGACTCATCATGGTGTCGGCTATTTATGTAGTATAAGCTGCAACGGGGTGCTTCCTGGTCTCGTGACCGCTTCAGCTAATCCGTTCGTGGCCGCTTCGTCGTGGAGTTACGGCCCGCTCCCACGATACTCGCCGAACCGAACAGGGGCTGGCCGCGAGCACGTTCCGAGTTGGGGGCCGGCGTCGGCCCCTGATTACCCGTGGGTGTAAGCTAGCGGGCGGGAACTGCTCGGGGAAGACTTGCCGATGCATACGATCGCGCAGAACGGGCGGGAATCGAAAAGGAGATGTCGGCTTCCGCTGCGCGCGCGTCCCTCGGTGCGGCTCACGCCAATTGTTGGGGCCCTCGAGTTTCGCGTGCAATGGCCCTTATCGCTCTGTTTCGCTAACGGGAAGTTTCTCTCGGGCGCGGGGGGCACTCAGTAGGCCCAAAAAGGTGGAGGCTTTACGAGCGCGCGGAGAGAGGGGGGATTGTTCGGAGGTGCAAGGTCGGGATCAGTAAAACGCGAGACTCGATTAAATTGAATTTAAACGAGAAGCCTCTTCATGGAGGTAAAAAGTACAGGTGCACCGACGACCAACGCGCGTAATCACGCAGAGGGCTGCCCGATCGTCGGGATCGGGTATTCGCACTCTCGCGGATACAAAGTTTTACGAGACTTACTCGTGTCGGCTCCTGCTCGCAGTCGCTGTCGCCGGGCTCGCACACCAGCTGCTTCTCGGAAGCGATCTGACGCGCTTCTCCGCGTGGTCGATCTCTTGGCTCTTCGGAGAGGGCGGGTGGGCTGCTGCTCCTCCACGTGGCTCGGTGGCGGAGGCTTGAAGACGTCTCCTCGGGTAAGCGCAGCGGGGCGGGTATGGTGTAGGCTCGTTGGGCATTCACACACGCACGCACTCGCACTCGTGGGTCGGCGTCACGGGGAAACGGCGTGAGATCGGTGGGCGATCGCGATTGTCGATTGCAGGGCCGGCGACTTACTCGGACGCAGTTATTATATACGAATCAAGTACAACGCGGACGCAGTTATACTTATATTATGATTATATTTCACAAATACGCGAGATCGCGAGTAAAGGATAAAACCCGGGTCTAGTGCTGCAAATATGCCAGACGTCGACCGAGCTGTGTCAGCAACTTTGATTTTCGATTGATTGGAATAGACTAACTTGTAGAAGGTAAGAAATATCCAATTCGGAATGGAAAAATATGTGAATAATTGAATTCATAATTTTATAATAACATCTGTTATTTGACTCTCTTATAATAGGTGTTGAAAGACAAATCGTCGAAAAAGTGACTCCGATTTGTAATATGCCAATTACTCTGGTAAAATTAGCATTACTCGACAAAAGTGCGAGGGTGAACTTTAATCACGATTCGTGAAGGGGGAGTGGTGGAATTGATAAATATTTATGAAAGGACAGCTGACTGTTGTCACCCTCCATTCTTCGAATACATTAATCTTTGAGGGCTACTCCGTGATATGGAGTTATAATTCAATTCTGTATATATAGTTTCTGCCAAAAAGTGAGTGAGGCTATTTACTAAAGAGATGATTTGTCTCAATGGGTTATCAGCTTCATGAAGTTTCGGCAGACCATTTGCCTTCGCCAGTGTAGTAAAAATTTGAGAATTTGAAAAAATTTGGAGAGAACAATAAACTAAAAAACTTTGATAATAGTAAATGGACGAAAAATCTGTCAGGTGTTCAGATTCCGAAAAATGTTATTGATGTTGTTTCACTAGGACCTAATTATAACGTGAAAGAAAATTTGACCAAAAATGATTTTATTGTAACTGCGAAAAACGTGGAATTTCCCTTGTCAAAAGTCGATGTCGGTCTCAATGTCAAAAATAACGTCAGGGATTCTGTTATTAATGCGCTGGTGAATGAAAGCAAAAAAAGTCGACATATCTCTCCACAGGATAAAGAATTTGCTCAGAAGCTTTCGGACACGAAAATCTTTTTAAAACGATAACATCTTTTTCACACGCGCGGGCAAGGGGAATTTGACGGTCTGTCTGAACAAGATTGATTACATAGAGAAGATGACTGGGCTCTTGAGCGACAAAAAAACATATAAAGTTGTAGCACGCAATCCACTTAGAACATTACAATCTAAAGTCCATAAAATTTTGTCTGACTTAAACAATAGAAAACTTTTAGATAAGCAATATCACAACAACAACTTCACACAGACTGATACCACACTGGCGAAGGCCATATGGTCTGCCGAAAATTCATCAAGCTGATAACCCGTTGAGACCAATCATCTCTTTAGTAAATAGCCCTACTCACTTTTTGGCGAAAACTATATCTACAGATTTGAATTATAACTCCATATCACGGAGTGGCCCTCAAAGATCGCATATCAATGGATTTAAAAGTTGTAGGTATGAATGATATGATTATTTCAAGAGAAGTTGCATTGAAATTGGTTAAATATTTTTCTTGCAAATTGCAAAAAACACTCCAAAATCAACGATTTTACAACTATTCTTTAATTGTAAAAAAAAGATATCGACCTCATATGAATGTGAAAGTGTAGAGTATTATATACTGAAACTACGGTTGACATTTGGTTCCGAAATATTCAATATTCATTGAGATAATTCAATTTGTTGTTAACATTAGGGTCGTTTTCACGATAACACCTGAGAGCTTTTTACCAATCTTTTATAAGGAAAGTCAGCTCATTTGAAAGATACACATTTCCACTATTAAGTCCAATTATGACTCAATCGATATTTGATTATTGCAATTGTTAGAGTAATTGTAATAATTTGTTGAGTTTTCATCAAGTATTCACAACCATTCACAACAAATTGTAATACGAATCATATTAAAGCTGAGACTATGGCCGTGACATTGCGATGTCCCACAGTTGTCCCCGTTGATTTGGAGCGGAGATACGTTTTTCTTTTAAAAAATAACCGATCCTCAATCTATTGACACTACGCTATGAAAATTTGCATATGTATAGAAGATTACTTGAAGTTCAAGTGGAAAGTAAGGAACAGCGTTAGTGCGCGATGCATCAAAGTGGCCGGAGCGGCTGGGAGGTGGGCAGACAGTGGCCGCGCGCCTTGGCCCGCGATCGGCCAAAATATGCTCCAACCGCTATCTGCTACCTCAGCTGTCCATATCTCCGCTTCTTTCCATCCGAATTCCATGATTTTTTTTTTATTTGGGGTAGCTCGATGAGCTAAAACCAAATTCCACATGGAAGCAGTGAAAAGTCATGTCACGAATGCAGAAAATGAAATGTACATGTGAGCAATTCTCTGTGGGGTCGAACATGAGAAAATTTGATTTGGCTCAAGATTTTTTTTTAAGTTCTAGGGCATCATACCGTATTCCTAGAATTTTTCAGATTTTTCCGAGCACTTCAACCCTCTTTAATAAATAGGCAAAGTTGCTGATTTTGCTGTTTTAGCATTTTCAGAGGCATTTTCAACCTTAATTTACACCATGAAAATGACCTCCGGGGCAAAAATGGATGAATTTTATAGAAAAATTATCTCTAAGGTCATTGGAGCACATTATCAATTGGGGCGTCTTTTTTTTTAACCCTGAGAGTTTGCTCGTCAAGAGCCCCACCCCATGGGTACTGAAAGTTGTCCCAACTCATACCACATACAGCCTATTGCAGCGACTTATTTCATAAGTATTGACTGTGAAGCCGTCAATATGCATAAATAAATATTTTTGTGGGTGCACTGCACTCTTAAATTGAAACTTTAATTTTATTCGGACGCATGCATGGGAAAAGGTATTTTGTAGGAGACAAATGATAACCAGTGGGCTGAATTTTACTTTGGTTTATTGAGAAAAAGAAAACTATGGAATGATCAATTTGACGTGGCGACGACAAACAATGCTGGTGCTCCGGTTGGAGCCCAAGCGGCATAAGTAGCCCTTAAATGAGGAGAGGACGGTGGACGTCAACCGCAACCCTCTCCTGTACTGCTATGTCCGGCGTGGCGCGTCGAAAGCATTCAACACGCTACGAGACTGCGACGATCTATAACAGCGGTTATACAAGGATTTCTCCTCGAAATTAAAATTGACTCTACTGAAAGATTGTTAATTTTTACACGACTTTAGTTTAGGCGCAAGGTTTTGCTTTCTCAAAGAGAAAGCTTAGTAACGGGGTAAAAATCGACCCACCGAATCGGACTTCGGGACCTCGATTTTCGTAATCTACGGGTCGAAAAACATGGAAATCCGAAAATGTCTGTATGTATGTACGTACGTGCACTTTTTTGTCGTACGATAACTCTCGAAGGAATTGTCCGATCGTCCTGAAATTTTGCACACAGCTTAGTCGCCGCAAAATCTCGGTCGAGTTCAATTTTCAGCCAATTCCGTTGTTTATTTCTCTAGCAACCGTTGCTAACGTGTTTTTGATAAAAGCTCCGAAAATCATCATCAATGCACGATGGGTCTCCAATTCTTTCGACGACGATCGATGAGAATCGATAAGACATTCATTTTGGAACAACCATTGTTTATTCTCCTAGCAAACCGTTGCTATGGAGATACAAAATTCAGCTTCAGACTGACTTTTTTTGTCGTACGTTAATTTTCGAAGGAATGGTCCGATCGTCCTGAAATTTTGCACACAGGTCGGTCTCCGGCAGATGTGAGCCGAGTTCGGTGTTCAGCAACATCCGTTGTTTGATTCCATGGCAACCGTTGCTAGCGTGTTTTCGATAAGTTCCCATATAATTCATGATAAATGATCATTTGGGTTTGTATATTTATGGGATTCTATAACAATTAAAGAGACCTTTCCCGTATAAACCATTGTTGATGTCTCTAGCAACCGGTGTTTATATCGCTTGCAACCGTAACTAGGGAATGGGAAAAGTCAGTTGGAGGTTCATTTTTGGAACTGTTGATGACTAAGAAGTAAGAACATCGAAGCTCCGACATTTACCATAGCAACCATTGTTTACGTCCTTAGCAACCGTTACTATGGAGTGGGAAAAGTCAGTTGGAGGTCCATTTTCGGAACTGTTGATGACTAAGAAGTAATAACGTCGAAGCTCCGACATTTACCATAGCAACCGTTGTTTACGTCCTTAGCAACCGTTACTATGGAGTGGGAAAAGTCAGTTAGAGGTCCATTTTCGGAACTGTTGACGACTAAGAAGTAAGAACACCGAAGCTCGGATATTTACCATAGCAACCGTTACTATGGAGTGGAGGAAATAAGTTAGAGGTTCATTTTGCTTTCTCAAAGAGTGGTGATTAATGCAAATTGAGGTTCAATTGCAATACTTTGAGAAAGCATACTGCTGAGGCACTTGGCAGCGGTTTTTTATACTAAAACGACTGACTTGTAATTTCGTACTACGCGGGCGAGTTTCCAACCCGAGATGCAATTTCTCACACGACGATGCGTACTGCTCAACGTTTCTTCCGAATTTACGTACACTAGTCGATTTTCCGATCGGAATTTCTTGTTCCGATGTACTGAACGACCGTGGTGTTACCGCATTGGCAGCCCCGCACTCTGCTAAAATGGCCGACGCCCGGTTGAATTTACTACCTACTTAAACTATGCACGCGGCGGCGCTTTTCCGACCCGTTACGCAAACGCGACAGCGAACTCCGACTACTGATAGTCCTTTCAATTTTGTATGGATTGATGTTTCGCAGTTTCACGCCCGGAGTTAGTAATGCGGCACGCAGAGATAAAGGAAGCTGAGCAAGCTCAGTTTCCAATAGGTCCACTCGGAAACGTTTCGCCTGTTGGCTAGTCCTGATTCCTATGCCTGGATGACTTACTTGGGTTGCGTGCCGTACTGGATGAGCCACGTGCGCGGCTCGACAAAGGCCCGGTTGCTCGGAGCAAGAGAGCTCCGTGAGAGAGAAGTTGCTGTGGGGCGGATGAGACGAGAAGTGTCGAACGTCCGGTGGCGCGAGGCACTTCGTAGTCCGCGAGACGCGAGCGAGAGGCGGAGCGAAGCTGCGCGGTGGTCGACTGCGCAACTGCGTAGTTGCCCGGGCGAGCGAGCTCGCGCGGCTGATCGTGCGAGTCGCGGATATATATAGATATAGCAGCGGTTTAGGACCGTTGCACTATATAGTGGAAAAATGGGCCTGGACTCCGGAAACTCTCAAAAAATTGATACATTAACTAAAATAGGGGTGAAAATAGGCTAGAATGACTATTCAAGGGGAGCCATATACCGCCAACACTTCCAAATTTTGCAAACACTTGTCTGTGGTATTATTACAATTATCCACTATAAAAACTCACATCCTATCATGCTAATACATATCCTGACTTATCAATATCATATTTATATAGATCAAGCATTACTAATACTTGACGCCACCTAACTTTCAGTAGTTACATGTATTGATGGTCAGAATATTGTCTCTATTGTGCTGAAATTTACAAGAAGTTATTAATAGAGTCCATGTGTCATGAATTGCATTCACTCGATAAGAAAGATTGATCCAAAAAGTGAATTATAAGCTGTGGATTACACGTACACCTTATAACACACTAGGCACTAGAGCTCTTCGACCACGTACGAAGGTTTACATGTTATAATATTTGTATCCCCTCTCTGCCTTGAGATGTATTCGAGAAGGTTCCGAATTCGGACGCGTCGGTGATTGAGCCGATAAGACGTGGATCGGAGTTCACTCTGGTTGTGTCCCCGGTGAGAGTATAAGCTATCACAGCTCTCCGGGGCCTGCGCATCTTTGTCGCAGCCAAGCCCGGTCGTTTGATCACCGACCTGGAGCATCTTCGCCACTCCCCCCGTAAACAACATCTATACATCAGAGCGACGGCAAAGGCAGTGGGGCAACGCTGAGGAGGACTACGGAGAAGGCCAACTAGACTCCACTTCCAAGGAATCGAACTCGGACACCGTCGCCGAAAAAACAGACGAAGACAACGGAGATAAGTTGTATATCCCCAACCAACCTAATGCGTTATTGACAAAAGTGTGTATGAGTATGTGAGTTGTGTGTGAGTGTAAAGAATAAATGTTATGTGAATAAATATTGTAGTGAGTAAATATTCTATTCTTATTTTATAAGTGCATAGATATCATATGATTTTTTTATTATCAACAAGAAAATGTTGATGTTCACTAAACATGGGTAATATTCATGAATATTGGACTCATGAAATCCTTTCATATTGTATAAGCTGCAAAACTAAGGTCCAAGCAGCTATTGCCGGGTGGGCTCAAACTATAACTTCAAGTTATTTACTCATGGAATTAGCTAATGTGAATCAATCCACTTGAAAGTATGATCACAAGATGCGCAATTCGATTCTTTTTTCTTCAATTATTTTGTTTCAGATGGAGAAATATAATGAATTATAATAAATTTTGATTTTGTTTTAGATTGAAATATATATTTAATCATACATTGAGAGATAATTCTCATTATGGTTTGTAAGAGTTTTAATTATTGATTTCAGGCAAGGGCAGTCCATTTTGTCGATTTCTCCCTCAATGGATGGTCCACGGTATCGCTGCAGCAACCAGTTTTGCAGCATATGTGCATTTCTCAGTGCACAAACAGGATGATGATGCAGAGGGTGATTATCGCACGCGAGCCGTTTACCTTTAACCAACTCGCCCAAAGACGGACAGCGCACATCCTCGAGGTTCACGATTCTTCTGGAAAAAAATGATGAACATATATTTTGAATAATTTCTTTCTGATTTACAGCATTGACTGATTTCATTTACATACACACACACACACACACACACACACACACACACACACACACACACACACACACACACACACACACACACACACATATATGGGGTTTTTCACGCTAAAACCTCGCGTTTTCGACTCTATTAGACCAATATCTAAATGATGTCGGATATGATATCAATGTAGTTTTTTATCAGCTTTCCGAGAAAGGATTTAGATTTCCAAAATTTTCACGTTTTCCCAGAAAAAAAACATAAAACATGCCATATCTCAAAACACTGATTTTTTAGATTTTTTTTAATAGTCTAGATCGAAAGCTGACCTTTTTTTACATTGACATAGCCTCTAAAAAAATAGGACTATTTCGTTATTCTCGAGGAATTGAGTAGTGAACATGAGTGGTTGCGCCGCGCCATGCTGTTTCCACGCGCTCGGGCTCGAGTCTTCTGTTCACGTGAGTGCCGAATCCAGAGTACATACATAATTATTTTTGTTTCACCGCTGTTCCGCAGTCTTGTAACAGTTATAAGCAGGAACTGCGGTCACTTACAATTACTTCTGTCAGAAAAGTTTCATCGAAATCGCTCTGGTATTATTTGAGAATAGAAGAGTGAATCGGCTAGCAGACGGAGTGCGCGAGAGCGCTTGAAAATTCGTCAACATTTCAAGATTTCAAGAGTACGCTATAGATATACAAGCAAGCGAGCGAGCGAGCGCCAGCGGTGCCCAGTGGTGAGAGGGTGACGGCCAGTGAGGTTAGTTACCACTGGCGGCTGGCGAACTGCCCTCGCCGCGGAAAGCGAAGCGGAACGTTCGTTCATATCATGCAATGCAGTGTGTATAACCAACAAACTGTTGTTCTGTGTATAACAACAAATGTTCCCCACGGTCAGGCTCTCCCCCGTCTACCACCTACGTCACCTGAATATTGTTGGGCAAACTTGAAGATTAGCATAAAAAGTTGCATCTCAGTTAGGTGCTGACTTGTATCTCTTAATTCAGAAATGGATGATAGTTCTTCAAAGAGTAAACGGTATGTATGTTAAAAGTTCATTAACTCAGGTAAATTTTTTCTTGTTAAATGTTGGTTGGATATACTTAAAATCTTGTTTACAGACAGATGAAGATGCTGAATCATTACGTTCTTTGGTTGTACCATTAGAAGAATAAATGAAAGCATTGAAAGAAAATCTAAGAACAACAGACGATGAATTACAGAAATACAAAGAAAAAGAGGAATAGTTGCACAAAAAGCAATTGAAGGCGAAAGAAAGTGGTTCTTGGGGAAATACGGGTGATATGTGTTTTGATAATGAAGCTCAACTCCAAAGAATGCAAATGGAAACCAGAGAACTTACAAGGGGACACCACAGTCTCCGGGTCCTTTTTTTTTTACCAAACCTGTTTTAATGTGCTCTATACTACATACGTATAGACCCATTTCAGGGATTTTGACTAATGGAGCCTCCTGTTGGAGTTATGGATACATCAAGTTTCAAAAACTACTGATATCTCTAGGTTTTTTCACATTTATGACATTACTCGCTGACTCATCGAGTGAGCTTACCTAAGCTTCTGTACACTTTGTTCACGCCAGAATCATGAATCCTACATGCTCCCCTACTATCGATAGCATTGTCACTCTCTATCATCATTTAATTTGTCACTAGTTCATATGTTGTCTGAAATTCAGTAGTATACGATAAATAGATTATTCAGCTACAGCTGTCCAAAACTCATCATCAACATGTCTCACTCATTGTACATTACTCTTAATTGATATGTTGCATCAGCGCACACTTCTCAACATTACAAATAATGGTGTTTGATCACACGCATTACTGAATGAACTTCCAAGCCCTTAAATCAGGTGACGAACAATCATTTATTACTGTTTTCAGAATATTAAACATTAAAATCAATCTATTTCCTTATATTACTTAGGACATAACAAATTGTGTATACAAAGTAGAGGAATGTATTATTAGTTCTAGAAATTTATATTAATTTTAGATTAGAATCAATACATTTTTCTCCACTATGTATACACAATTTGTTATGTCCTATGTAATATAAGAAAATAAATTCATTTTAATGTCGAATAATCTGGAAACAGTAATAAATGATTGTTCGTCAACTGATTCAAGGGCTTATTGGATGTTCAAAAATCTGAATTTTTCTTTTTTCATTTTGAGTTTGTATGAAAACTATCAATCCTAGAGTAAAATGGAAGGAAGGTAAAAGTTTCGTTATTAAATTTTGCATGAGGATTGAGTATTCCGAAACATCAATCTCGAAAATTGTTGTTGCAAAATAGATACAAAGAAAAACATAATCCCAAAAAATATGCGATTTTTTTTCAAGTTTTCAAGTCATACCTACGATAATGACAATTTAATTTAGAGTACCTTATACAGTAATGAAAATACAAAAAAAATTTCATTTGGATATCTCTGATAGTTTTCGCAAAATCTATTTTTTTAGTAAAAATGGAAAATTGTAATTTAGTCCTTTACGAGCCTCCCCGAAACCCGCTAATTTTTTTACGTATTTTTATAGATACTAGACCCGGAGGCTCGTAAAGGACTAAATTACAATTTTCCATTTTTACTAAAAAAATAGATTTTGCGAAAACTATCAGAGATATCAAAATGAAATTTTCTTTGTATTTTCATTTCTGTATAAGGTACACTAAATTAAATTGTCATTATCGTAGGTATGATTTGAAAACTTGAAAAAAAATCGCATATTTTTTGGGGTCATGTTTTCTTTGTATCTATTTTGCAACAACAATTTTCGAGATTGATGTTTCGGAATACTCAATCATCATGCAAAATTTAATAACGAAACTTTTACCTCTCTTCCATTTTACTCTAGGATTGATAGTTTTCATACAAACTCAAAATGAAAAAAGAAAAATGCAGATTTTTGAATATTTTCGAAAATAAAAACATGAAGCCATACTATTCAGTTTGACGCACATGTACCATTCGATTCAGAATCATTTTCCGGAGGGAACCCAATAATTTTTAGCGACAGTGTATGAAAAGTCCGAGATAGCAAATTTTCGAACAGATGCACACCGTACTAATATACGTATATGGTATAGAGCACATTAAAACAGGTTTGGTAAAAATACAGGACCCGGAGACTGTGGTGTCTCCTTGTTAGTAAGAATGAACAAGAAACTGAGTAAATGTTACTTACTCAAAAACAGGGTCTAATGAAAGAATTAGAGTTTAGAGAAGTTTTCTTCCTGGATGTACTTGTGAGTGAGACATTTGTCGTGAAATCGACCCATGATATTCAGAATTTGGCTGTGGAACTTCTAGGGAGATGCGCCATGATCACCCCGCCAATCAATAAAGGCATTGGATGATATCAGTGGATAATGATGATTCAAAGGTCGATTATATGAAGATTGATGATGCAATGGTCGATCATACAAAGATTGATGACGCAAAGAATACTATTGGAGGGGAGCGACCATCTCCCATAGGTGAAGAAAATTTTAAAGAAGAAGTTAGTGATATTAAAGAAGGTAAACTCTTGACAGCCAAATTCGATAAAGATCAACTGTGATATAGCTGGCTTATTGCCATTACTGTTTCCAACTCAAGAGTTATGTGGAAGAACTATTGTTCGGTAGGAACATCATGAGGAGGCTCAGTGGCATCCGTGCCTTTGTATCTGAGCATGAGCAGCCTATCATCGGCACGTATACTCAATCTGAAAGGTATGATAATGATTCCACAGAGATTTGTTCACGTATCTAATGCGCTTTGTAAAACTCAAATTAGTGTAGAACTAGAAGAAACTCTGACTTATCAAAGTAGGGGCAACGAGACTGATATTGTTAACGAAGCCCAAGTAGATACTAATGAATTAATCAATGATTTGACAAACGTTCATGGAATGAAATATTTATTAGGTAATGAGGAGAAAATAGTTCCACGATCAATATGCTGAGGGTTCTCTATTGGTGAAATTGAAAGATATCATTCAGTCTCATGCAGGTCTTTTGATGACCAACTTGTTCCAGGAAGTTTCAATAGAGGTAAAATGAGACGGATCGAAACCTCCATGGAGGAACATCCTAAAATGTTTGCACAACAGATTGTGTCCATGAGCTGGAAAATGTTCCCCACGATCAGGCTCTCTCCCATCTACTACGAGTCACCTGGAATATTGGGCCAACCTTCATTCAAAAATCAGAGTCAGTCATCAATCATGGTAGAGAATCATAATTTAATAATAATTCAAGATTACAAATTATGCATAATTCAACCTCTGACATGTTTCAAATTTTTTTATGTACAATGAAAATGCTGAATCATTATGTTCTTTGGTTGTGCCATCAGAAGAAGAAATAAAAGCATTGAAAGAAAAACTAAGAACAACAGACAATGAATTACAGATGGCAAGGTAGATATTCTTTTTCTTCCAATCAGATATACGTATCTTACTTCTATTACAGTATTTACAGAAATACAAAGAAAAAGAGGAACAGTTGCACAACAAGCAGTTTAACATATATGTGTATGTTTCATGACCAACAGTAAAATTGTCGACAATGTAGTCAAATCTTCTGTCAGTCGTGCCTGAATAATATTGTGACAAGTGGACCAAAGCAAAGGCCATCAAGAGTTTGTAATGTTTGTCACACGCTGCTGGTGCAAGAGACAGCTCCATATTTCAGCTGAGACCCTCCTTCAATTACAAAAAAACAAAGAACTCTCAATGTGATTATCTTTCTTAGATTACAGAATCAGTGCAATACCAATTCAGAAAGAATAGACAGTATACCGGTATGAAAGGGTTCTTACGAAAATAACTTTTCAAGTATTTTCACTTGAATTAATTAGTGATTTTATTCATTAACTAAATCTTATTATCTAATGTGATGTGCTAAGGGGTTACAGGCTGCTATGAGGAACATAGTTCAAAAGTTTTTCCAACCTGTACAGTGAATGATGAATCAAGTTTGTGAAAATTTGGATAAAAAAAGAGTATATCTGTAACTCGATAGAAGTATAAAAGTGATAGAACTTGATAGTGTATAAAAGTGAAGGTTAACCCTGGTTACATTTAGCAGAGTCAAGTGATAAAAGAGAGTAATTGTCAAGTATTTGTAAATATGAGACTGTACTAATGAAAGTTAAATGTCGTTTGAAAAATTAAAGCTTTTGAATGTACATACTCTGATTTAATTGTACATAGAAAATTTTCAAATTTTACCATAAGCTTGTGAAAATTTGGATGAAAAAAGAGTATATCTGTAACTCGATAGAAGTATAAAAGTGATAGAACTCGATTTGTAAATTTTTCAGTTTTTTGAACATTTTATTTTGTGTTTATATATAATTAAATGATCTTAGAAACATTCTTCTCTCAATAGTGCAATTCCTGTAGGATTTGATTTAATTACCAATTAGCTTTGTATATGAGAGTATGAACTCATTTTCGAGTAACCGGCCAAGTACCATGGCTCGCCTGTAGATGGCGAGGCGTTGAGTCGCGCGTGTATAAGGTATAGCGCGGCGCTCTTTCGCAAGAGAGTCGGCGTTCTACCGTCTATATAAGGGAGCTTGGACATGAGACCAACTTGCGCCTTCTGGCGCCTTCGCGGTCAATCCCAGTTACCGATTTGGTCATTCCATATTGGAGCACACTTTTTTGAATAATATTCCGTGACCCAGAAGTAATATGGCCGGTAAACTATTAGATTAAGACGGACCCAAGTCGTACGCAGAATCAGTTTGCCAATAAGCCTAACACTGGCAGAAAGTAAAGTTGGACTTTAGACTGCCGGAGAATCAACATGTTATCATGCCCCAATGAAGGTAGCTCTGGTATCTAATATATACCTCCCATAAAATCATTCTTTACTTCTAAACTGTTCGGGTGTCCGAGCAAAGTAGTCCCTCTGAGGTGGATGTTTTCGGTACCTCTGTAAAGTATAATAAAACAAAGTATTCTAACCTCACATAAACACAAGTCCAAAATAATGGACCCACAAAGAAAAGATATATAATAGTCAAGTATTCCAATTCACTTTCAACAAAGTCCTAAATGTCTGAAGTGCAAACTATCCATTGCTATAAGACTTTACAAATTGTTTTTTTCTTATTCATCCTTGAATTTGAATTTCCTACCTCAGACCACGTGACTTTATTATACTTTACAACTGCAACAGCACTGCCTCCTGGTGGAACTCGGACACCCGAATAGTTATACCTTTCTTTAGAAAGGTTCACTACTCTTCCATCTGGAATATATTGTCAAAGCAATATCGTTTTGTTCTAGTTGTATTTAGTATAATAAATTGCATATAAAGCTACATCGAATCCAGTTATATATTTCAGATGATTTTGTCAACGGTGATACGAGAAGGCATTACATGCCGAGTATCTAACTAGATCACAAATTCACGCCAAGTAATTAACTCATATATATTTTCAGAGGTATAGAACAAAAATTATATAAATGGTTTAAATAAGATAAAATACACCATAAGCAAATTTCTTTTTCATGATTGAAAATTTACCTTTCAAAAAGGTCCACGTTGGAGTGGGTAAAAATTGCAAGATGTCTTCTCAATCTTATTCTATTTCAATGCATCTAAGCTGATAATTACAAAAAATGAAGCCTTCTTTCTGCTTCATGTTTCTCTGTTACGGATTTCAAACTGATTAATTTCATACAAAGTAATATCAAGTATCAAGTATAGTAATATAATTCATAAATACGTATTTATGAATATGATATTCGCATATTCACAAATACGAAATCAAATATATGTAAGATCATATTATTCAAATCTAATATTGTATTTTGAAAAGGGTTGACGAATTTCTCACAACATCTAGTTTTTTCGTTACTAATGACACGAATTTCATCTCCTCATATTATGTCGAATTTTGATTTGATCATAAAACAAAAAATATGACCTAATTAATTTTGCACGTTCTTTCGATTTCCTACGATAAAAAAACTAGCGTATTCGTCCCAATTACAGGTGTATGACTTCAACAGACATTTTTACTCGCACACTATCGTTATATATTTCTGTTCATTTTGTCAATTATGACTCAAGAAAGTAATGAAATCTAAAATCAAATGCCAAGTATCCTACTACTAAACATATATTTTTGCAAATTAAATTCACAATCAATTGTATCTTGAGTAAAAATCTAAATGGTAGAAATCAAATAAAATACTCCTCGAGCAATTTTTCTTTCTCATAGTAAAAAATTGACCTTTAAAAAAGGGTCGACAAGTATGTTCCGTATCCGTTGGTTCGCTGTTGGATAAACTTTAATCCTACTCAATTTCTTTAAGTAGAAAGAAATATGAAAATGTCTCGTCAATTTCAGTCCATTCAAATGCATATAAGATAGTATTGAATAAATTCTTAGGAGAATAAAATTTTTGATGCAAAAAGAAATTTGGAAATGTCTGTTTAATCTCAGTCCATCCAAATGCATGTAAGATTAATATCATTCAAATCTAATATATTTTTTGGAAATACAGATCTACCACTTCAATAGACATATTTACCAAAACGCTATCCTTATATATCGACGTGTCTTACGAAGAAAGACACATAACTGAATCTGTCCGCAAAGAAAGACACATATCCGAATCTGTCCGCGAAGAAAGACACAACTCGCAATCTAGCCACGAAGAAAGACACAACTCGCAATCTAGCCACGAAGAAAGACACAACTCGCAATCTGTCCACGAAGAAAGACAAATGTCGGAATTATTCTCCCGCGAATATTAACGAAAAAAGAGTTTAAACTGTAGAAAAGCCTCTTTTTTTTTCTTGTCAAGTATAACCTACTCATTCTAAGCTTTCATTCCATACATTTTTTACATCGGAAAATTGTGGGATGTGCGCCATGTATCCTTTTTGCGGCCAGACGCGAGTTGTGTCTTTCTTCGTGGCTAGATTGCGAGTTGTGTCTTTCTTCGCGGCTAGATTGCGAGTTGTGTCTTTCTTCGCGGCTAGATTGCGAGTTGTGTCTTTCTTCGCGGACAAATTGAGATGTGTCTTTCTTCGCGGACAGTTTGAGATGTGTCTTTCTTCGTAAGACACGTCGATATATTCCAGTTCATTTTTCCAATGATGACATGAGAAAGTAGCGAAATCTAGCACAACTGACAAGTATCCAACTAATGTGAGCCTTATACGGAACTAATATTTTTTCAAAGTGTACCTTAAAGCAATTGTTGCACGAACTGTTATCAAATGTCAATGCACGCCAGATCAACTCATCTATGTTCCGATAGAATGTACTGAAATCAAAAATCCATGTCAAGTAGTTACATACATTTCAAATACATCTACCAATGTTGAGATAGAAAGTACTAAAATCACAGTTCTGTGTCAAGTAGTACCACTTTGTAAGGGTTCAGTATTAAATTCATAATAATTTGAAATCAATTAAAATACTCCACGATCGAAATTATCTTTCTCATAGTACAGCTGACATTATTCTACTAGAATCTCAAATCCCAATGATAACTACATGAATGGAACTTTAACATTACAATTCTTAACGTTTGAATGTTACAATTGTACATCATGATATTATTTTCACTCTTCAATTGAAATGTATTTATTTTGTTTTACTTCTTATTCCCATTTTTTTCAGTCAATGGAATTAACAAATACATACTTGCCACGAGCCCGTTTTTCACAGATTCTCGATGGGTAGTGTATTTGTTTTTTATTTTCACTTTACATACAAACAAAAGTTAACCCTCTATCCTGAAGATGTTATTTTGTATATGTGAACTTACAAAATATATAAAAAATCTGTATGTGTTCTCTCGCTCAAATTATTTTGCTATTATTACTATTTAGTATTATATCACTATTTGCGCAAGTTTCGATAGATCTCATTGTTTTTTCATGAGACTATATCAAAATAATTTCTAAGGAATATCGATCTCTTAATGGATGTTTTTGTAAATCAGAGATAAAGAAGTTCATAGCTAGAATATACTGTTTTGCAAATTTTTGAAAAAAATAATATTTAGTTACTCAAATGATGTTCTAGATGTTCTTCCTTAGAAGTGAGATTACACAATGTAAACGATGACCATAGAACTAAAGATTTTACCAAGTGACGTTTGAGACATGTTTGAAGGATGGAAATTCTTTATTATTTTTGTTACTTGCGGAAAGGTAGATTCAAGAAGCATTGAGCATCAAACGTTATCCAAAATTTTCATGCTTCACTTTCCGTGTTTGATCAGCATTTTGTATATTACAAGCAGTGGTTAGTTTTCTTGCATGGAATGATGTATCTAAGAATCGTATCGTAGGTGAATTTCATCGGAATCTGTGAAAAACGGGCCCGTGGCAAGTATGTACTTGTTAATTCCATTGACTGAAAAAAATGGAAATAAGAAGTGAAACAAAATAAATACATTTCAATTGAAGAGTGAAAATAATATCATGATGTACGATTGTAACATTCAAAAACGTTAAGAATTGTAATGTAAAAGTTCCATTCATGTAGTTATCATTGGGATTTGAGATTCTAGTAGAATAACGTCAGCTGTACTATGAGAAAGATAATTTCGATCATTTGATTTCAAATTATCATGAATTTAATACTGAACACTTACAAAGTGGTACTACTGGACATAGAATTGTGATTTTAGTACTCTCTATCTCAACATTGGTAGATGTATTTGAAATGTATGTAACTACTTGACATTCAGTGCATTCTATCGGAACATAGATGAGTTGATCTGGCGTGCATTGAAATTTGATAACAGTTCGTGCAACAATAGCTTTAAGGTACACTTTGAAAAAATATTAGTTCTGTATAAGGCTCACATTAGTTGGATACTTGTCAGTTGTGCTAGATTTCGCTACTTTCTCATGTCATCATTGAAAAAATGAACTGGAATATATATAAGGATAGCGTTTTGGTAAATATGTCTATTGAAGTGGTAGATCTGTATTTCCAAAAAATATATTAGATTTGAATGATATTAATCTTACATGCATTTGGATGGACTGAGATTAAACAGACATTTCCAAATTTCTTTTTGCATCAAAAATTTTATCCTCCTAAGAATTTATTCAATACTATCTTATATGCATTTGAATGGACTAAAATTGACGAGACATTTTCAAATTTCTTTCTACTTAAAGAAATTGAGTAGGATTAAAGTTTATCCAACAGCGAACCAACGGATACGGAGCATACTTGTCGTCCACGTATTTAAAGGTCTATTTTTTACTATGAAAAAGAAAAATTGCTCGAGGAGTATTTTATTTGATTTCTACCATTTAGATTTCTACTCAACATACAATTGATTGTGAATTTAATTTGCAAAAATATATGTTTAGTAGTAGGATACTTGGCATTTGCTTTTAGCTTTCATTACTTTCTTGAGTCATAATTGACAAAATGAACTGAAATATATAACGATAGTGTGCGAGTAAAAATGTCTGTTGAAGTCATACATCTGTAATTGGGACGAATACGCTAGTCTTTTCATCGTAGGAAATCGAAAGAACGTGCAAAATTAATTAGGTCATATTTTTTGTTTTATGATCCAATCAAAATTCGACATAATATGAGGAGATGAAATTCGTGTCATTAGTAACGAAAAAACTAGATGTTGTGAGAAATTCGTCAACCCTTTTCAAAATACAATATTAGATTTGAATAATATGATCTTACATATATTTAATTTCGTATTTGTGAATATGCGTATATCATATTCATAAATACGTATTCATGAAATATACTTGATACTTGATATTACTTTGTATGAAATTAATCAGTATGAAATCCGTAACAGAGAAACATGAAGCAGAAAGAAGGCTTCATTTTTTGTAATTATTATCTTAGATGCATTGAAATAGAATAAGATTGAGAAGACATCTTGCAATTTTTACCCACTCCAAAAAATTTAGTCGCTTAGGCATTTATCCATCAACGAACCACAGAATACAGAACATACCAGTCGGCAACGTGGACCTTTCTGAAAGGTAAATTTTCAATCATGAAAAAGAAATTTGCTGATGGTGTATTTTATCTTATTTAAACCATTTATATAATTTTTGTTCTATACCTCTGAAAATATATATGAGTTAATTACTTGGCGTGAATTTGTGATCTAGTTAGATACTCGGCATGTAATGTAGGGATGGGCGATACTACCCGATACTATCGAGAGTGTCCGATACTTTTGACGGAGAATCGATTATTTTATCGATTCTTAAAATAACCGATTCTTGGCGATTCGATTCCATTTTAATGAAGAATCGAGTCAAGAATCGAATACTTTTTATGCCTCTTTTTATCTTTCATTTACTCTTTTCTGAATATTTGAATGTCACAGCATTGACTCTAGTAGTTCTTTCTGAGGCCGCAGTCCGCAGTCCGCAGTCCCCACTGTTGACGTTTGAATTTGAACTAGAACGCTTGGCACGAAAACAGTTTGAAATAGGAAGTGAGACACCTAGCTTCTATAAATTTCCCAATCGAATCAAAATCACACAAAATCAGCTCATCCTCGAGAACGACCGCGACCTTGTCAGCTTCGCAGTCGTCTGCAAGGCCAAGCCAACTGGACAACCACCGCACCATCATCTCGCGAGCGGATCATTTTCAAAACTTAACCTACAATTTCTTCCAGCTTTGAATCAAACAGAGTGAGTTTGTCGATTTTATATAGATAGATAGAATAGAAATAGAAAACATATATACAGGAAAAAATGAGAACTTTGTCATCAATCACAAAGTCTTATTTGATATTGATGAGGTTATAGGCTTCAACAAAGTCCATTCTGAAATGGGGTTCATTGTTCATTGCACAGAACAATGTAGCCCAGTATTGGATTCATAATAATGTATTGTATGAAAAAGGCCCTATGCTATGTTGGTTATCAAATATTCCAAATACGGATGTAGAAGGAAGTTGGCAGTGTATTGTCAGGTGTGCTGCGGAGCACAACACTAAATCCAAACAAATCAAAATTATAAGTTTTGTCCAAGGTCTTTTTGCCATTCTTGAAATACATAATCTCTAATCGACTTTTTCATTGTATTTCAATCTAAATAAATAAAATAGATCAATATTCTTTCATTCTTTTATTTTTGTGTTCTATCCTGTTCCAGACAAAACCATAGTTTCTTTTAATGAATATAATATAATAGAAAAAAATACACTGTTCTATAACACATTCATCAATGTATAGCACAAGATGGGCTGAACATTGGGGTGGTTCATGGATCAGAACTGATAACATGATAGCCACTATTGCTAAATCTTTTTTTTTTGCCACTTGACAGTTTTTAATCTGATGATACTATGGAGGTTCAAGAGGCTAATGAGCGTAAGTTTAGATTAAATCAATATACCTCCACAATAGAAACATTTGGGATATCTCTAAAATTCATTCTTTGAAAACTATATAGGGACTGAAGATCCGAGAAGGTTCAATATATTCTTTGAAATAAATGGTCGTCAACCTCCAGTGGAGTTAGTTGATTTGAAAATACACGAGTATGTAAAACTGAAGCGTGAGTATAATATTGTATATATTTTAAAACAAATAATTTATATTCTACTGATTTTTAATATTTTTATGAATGACTAATAACCATTTTCAGATATTGATGACTATGCTTATAAATATTGCCAATCTTACACCGAAGATGGAGAAGTTATCCGGAAATTGTGCAGATCTATTGATAGAGTAGATTAGTAAGTTATTCTATATGTTTTCGTTATCATAAAATTCTAAAATTATTTCGCTTCCAATAATATTCTAACATTTTGATAATATTGAACGTTTTTCTTCAGTCAAGCTGTACAAATACCAGGAGATGAAATGGCATCAAGAGTTTCTGAAGCGGGAATCACACAAGGTCACTCTTTGGCTCTCTCACAAGGCCAAGAACAACAACAACAAGAAAAACTTCAATTAAAATCTCCTATTTCAAAGTGAGACTTTTTCCATACAAATTAAATATCTATGAACATCAATCAGTTTTTATATTTTTTATTATCAGAAAGTCTAAATGCAGTTCAATCTGGGAACATGTGGAAATAATAGGAAAAAAAAGAGAAGCTAAGGTGCATCCATTGTCAAAAGGAGTTTAAGAACTGTGGAAATACTACTAATATGGCGAAACATCTGGCATCGCAACATCCTTTTTCTTTCAATAAGAATATTACACCAAAAGAAAATGCCCTACATGAGCAGAATGAAAATATTATTCGAAAAAGAAAAAACACTGTAAGTTCTAAAATATTATAATTCAAACACTTCATGAAATTCTCATATTAATTCTTCATTAATTGATTGCACTTAAATATTTTTAGGAGCCAGTTCAATACGGAATCGCTGAAGCCTTTGGCAAAATAAATTCTCATAGAAGTATTAAAAATCAATTATTTCATCAAATTCATCGAATTTACTGGCATGTACACAATATTTTATATTTTCAGCAGGAGGTACTGCAGATGAAAGAATAACGAATGGTATCATTTTCATGATATGCAAAGATTTACTGCCCCTTTCTACGGTTGAAAAAGAGGGATTTTTTTCGCTCATGCACATAACGGCGCCTCTGTATAAAATACCATCAAGAAAAACTATTACTGCAAAAATAGAGATGAAATATGAGATTTTGAAACAAGTTATAACTGAAGAACTGCAAAGTGTAGAACATCTGTGCGTCACTTGTGACAATTGGACCGATTGTTCTACTCAAAGTTACTTGGGGGTAACTATTCATTTCTTAGATGAGAAATCAATACAATTTAGAACTATTTGTCTTGGATGCCTACCAATGGAGGAACGCCATACAGCTGACAACTTGAAAGCAGAACTGATTACAGTATTAGATGATTTTAGTATACCCATTACTAAAATTATGTCAGTAATCACAGATGGTGACGCTGCAATAAAAAAAGCTACTCAAGAATTATTCAGTCAAGAAAAACACATTACTTGTGTAGCTCATGTAGTTGCTCACCTTATTCCAGATGCCATAGAACACCCGAAAAATTGTATTTCTGAATTAACAGTGATCATCAACATGGTGAAGGCAATTGTCACTCAAATTAAGAGGAGCGTTCGAGCTTCGAATAAGTTGAGGCAGCTGCAGTCAAATGATGGGAGAAATGAAGGTGCAATTTTGACACTCATTCAAGACGTACCAACTAGATGGACATCAAAAATCCATATGATCGAAAGATACTTGCAATTGAATAGCTTCGTTTATTTGGCTTTGAATGAATGTGCCAACCCTGCCACCGTACCAAATAGGGACGAAACCAGAATTCTACAAGATGTCTTGACAATTATGAAGGTTGTTCGATCTGTAATAAAAGAGATCAGTGGCAGCGAATATCCTACTTGTAGTATTATTATACCAATCATCAATTGCATGATGAAAAAATTAGACAAGGTTGTTCTCGAAACGGAAATCGGACATAAGTTCAAGAAATCCATGCAAAATCGAATGAACGCAAGATTTGCAAACTTTGAATACTCCCAGATATTGTCAAAAGCGACATTATTAGATCCAAGATTTAAAAAACTGCATTTCACGCAACCAATGGCTTGTAGTAAAGCATTACGATCACTCAACAACGAGTTGATGATAATGAAGCCGAAACCAACTGTGAATCAAACAAAAACAGCCAACGACAATTCCGACAACATCTGGGAATTTCACGACCAGTTAGATGAACAAATTTCTCTGCAGCCCGACGACAGTAGCTTGTCAATCGAATTGAGCCAATACTTGGAGCTTAACCGGATTGACAGAAATGAAAATATTTTCGAGTACTGGACAAGAACTGTAACTACACTTCCCAGACTCAGTCAAATTGCTCTCAAACATCTTTCAGCTTTGGGCACATCAGTTCCATCAGAACGAGTTTTCTCCAAAGCTGGTTTAATTAAAACAGATGTCCGTAACCGAATCAGCGGTAGGCATTTGAATCAAATGTTGTTCTTGAGTACTGTCCCAAAAGACAAATGGTGTATGACTTAATCATATTCATAATTATATTGCTTGTTTAAATATTTTTGTTGTTATTATTTATGCATGCATTTTTCAAAATGTATTCTCAATATTGATTCTTATTTAGCTCTGGTATATTTGTACTAATCATTAACTTTGGAGATGGATTGTCTCTATTTTTTCTCTTCATTTGAATTGTTTTATGTATTCATCAGGTGAGCCTATTTGATATATAAATGAGTAGTTTTGGTTCTTGGCATGTATGAATGTTGATCTGTAGAAATGTATACATATGCTAATTTCAATCAATTTGTCAATGCAGAATTGCGAACAAAATTTTGACCATGCTCACTCGACGTGGAACGTCCCATATATATCACTCGATCACTCGTTTCACTCGATCATTGAACTTGTTTGTTCTCAAGGAGTTGACTATTCTTGCCGTCGTCGATAATGAAGTTCCTATTACTTATTCATTTCGGCCACCATGCAAGTGGGTGCGGCTTCTGGAAGAAGAATAGAGAAGAAATCGCTGGCTAGAGAAAAAGTTTCATGGCATCCCCTGTAACTCTGGTTCGATTCCATACTGCAGCTTGATTCGAATTCTGAAACATAGGTTGAGAGATGCTACAGAAATCTACGTTAAAGGGCTGGAGAAAAAAAGATGGCTTGAAGACATTGTACCTGAGAAGTGAGTATCTGTAAATAAATGTGAATGTATATATATATATATATATATATATATATATATATATATATATACACTTGCATGGTAGCCGAAATAAATAAGTAATAGGAACTTCATCACTGGCGACGGCAAGAATAATCAACTCCTTGAGAACAAACAAGTTCAATGATCGAGTGAAACCATGGATATCAACTACGTACTCCATCCTGTTGCTCTTTTTATTTTGTTTTAGTTCTTTCCATGAAGTCACCGCGTGCAGGTGGATTGCAACTGAGCTGCTACGTTAGATCAGACTGTTATTTATACCCTCTCCGGTGAATAGGAGAAAAAGGGAGGGGGTCGGTGAAGAGTGGAGAGAAGCTTTTTGAAGAGCAAGCATGCTCAGATTCGGGGTCTGTTTCAGTCCAGCAGTTGAATGAGACGGACCTCTTCCAGCCATCACCAATATAGCTACTCTTTCAACATTACACACAATCATTTTCCATTTCTCACTTGCAGCAACATTTTCTGATATTCCATTGCTAGTATTTTTCTGCTTATAGATATCTTCAGGAATTCTGGTGCTGCTGCTTACGGAAGTCAACTACTTCATAGACACATGGCAACTCTCCAAGAGTTGTAATGGTATAAGGTGATTGATATTTTGATTGTTCTAAAAAGGAAAAGAGATTTGAATGCTTACAGTGAGGTGCTTTCGTATTGAATAGATTAAAAAATCGAAATAATATAACAGTTACAGGTACGTTATTCGGATCGAGAGCAATACGGACTTGCAAAACCGTTCGTAAACTTGTATACCAATGGCTGCGAGCTTGTGACGAAGCTCATATGAAAATTTGCAGAAAGCGTCATTCGAAATTGATTCATGAATATACTTTTAAATATTTGAAAGATTCAGCAATTGCAGCAATTCTATAATTTATCGAAGAGGAAGACTCATTTTGCAGAGTAACTTTTTATTATAACAATAAATTTTTTTATTTAGGGAATCATATAGGACTGATGGAAAATGTCATCAATTGAATATTACGAGCTACGCGTGCAGTCATTATTGGAGACTCTCAGGATCCACACCAAAAACGCTGGAGATAAGGATCTGCAGAGATGGTTCGAGAGAACTAATGGAAAATTTGAAGGACTAATGAAGTTGGTAACAACCAGAAAGCTGTCTCGGAGTGGAAAACAAAAGTGTCACACGTGTTTGACACATCTGATAAACATTCGAAATGAATTTCGAATTTTGTTACAGAAAATCGGCACAGGATTGCACTCAACTGGGGAGACCATTCGCTGGGATACCTTCAACTTTCAAGAAACGCATAAAATCCGGAGTCATAACCAATATTAAACACTTGGATCGACTTCCATTTTTGAATGAATCTCGATCGCTTTTTCGTCTAAAAGTTAAAGATATGCTAAAAAGAAACGATTTGCTAAGAGTCAATGTCGAAATTTCTACAGAATATTCGCTCAACAAAACAGAATTTTCACCGTGGATACAAAATATTTTAATACTGAAAATGCATTAATTCTTCAATCGACAGAAAATCTAGAAATATGGTACAATGATCACATAAAGGACCCCATACTTCAGCAGATGGACGAGTTTCACGATAAGGGATCCGGGTGGAGTCTGAGAGAGATTTTGAATGTAGTATTTAACTTTAATCACTGCAAACTGATGAGTGGTAGTTCTTATATTCCATTGCCTGAAGTTATTAATACCAGAAAAGCTTGCGCGAATGTAAAAAATAGTGACGATCAGTGTTATAAGTGGGCGATTCTATCGGCCTTACACCCCATGGAGATTAATCCTCAACGTGTTAGCTTATATGAACCATATGAGAATAAACTAAATTTTAAGGGTATAAACTTCCCAGTGTGCTTCAAATAAATTAATAAGTTCGAAAAACAGAATGATATATCGATTAACGTCCTCGTTCAGAGGAAATATGGTGATCGTTATGAAGTTTCAACAGCTCACGTGACCTCTCCATACAAACCGAAGCATATAAATTTACTCCATATCAAGGACTATTACGCTGATGAAAATATAGATGAAGAATGTGATGAACCAGTACCAAAGTACGTATGGATCAAAAATTTATCCAGACTAATATTCAGTCAAATGAGCAACTATAAATGTAAATATTTATCCTGCAATCGCTGTTTACATTACTTTCATGAACAAAAGAAGCTTGATGATCATATGACCGATGGTATGATAAAAAAAAAGTGTCGAGTTCAGTTGCCAGTGAAAGACAATAAGCAAAACATCTGCAAGTTTAGAAACTGTAAATGTCAAGAGAGAGTTCCATACGTGATATATGCTGATTTTGAGTATTTACTCAAACTTATAGTGAATCACGTTCGAGCTTTCCAAGAGCATCGTGCTTATAGTATTGGATTTTATTTGAAGTGTAGTTTTGATAACTCCCAGTCAAAGTATGAGTGTTATAGACAAGTGGCGGGAGAAAGTGTAACGCCAGCTCGGTGGTTTTTTCAGAAACTTCAAGAAATAGCAGCAAAAATAGACAGTTTATATAAAAATCCAGTTCCGATGGAGCTCTATGAAAATGATAAGAAGAAATTTGCTGCTGCGGAGGTATGTTTTATTTGTGGAAACAAATTCTATCATGGACAAATAAAAGTTAGAGATCATTGTCATTCAACTGGAAAATTTCGAGGAGCAGCTCATCAGGCCTGCAGTATAAAATATCAAGATTCGTGGTTCATACCGGTATTTTCCCACAATCTCACACGTTATGATTCACATTTTCTAATTCGAGAACTTGAAAATTCAAAAAATTTTCCTGGTCGTATAACTGTTATCGCGGGAAATAAGGAGCGTTATATATCCTTTTCTAAGTACGTCGAAGGCACTTGTTTGAATTTTAGATTTCTGGATTCATTCAGATTCATGGCGTCATCGTTATAGAGGTTAGCTTCCTACCTAGAACAGCATGATATCACTCGCAGCGTATTTGAAACAAATGGTTACAGCGAAGAACAAATCAAATTACTCACTAGGAAAGGAGTTTTCCAATATGATTATGTCGATTTCTCAGATAGACTTGAGGAGCGAAATTTACCCTCAAAGAGTAATTTGCAGAGTAAATTAAATGACAGTGATATCAGCGATGAAGACTACACTCATGCTGTGCGTGTATGGAACGAATTTGATATTTCATCCTTAGCAGAGTACTCGATTGTTTATCTCAAAATAGATGTGCTTCTACTAGCAGATGTCTTCGAAAATTTTCGAATGACATGCATGGATTCATATGGATTGGATCCTCCGCAATATTTTACTACGCCTGGTTTAACTTGGGATGCAATGCTCCTCCATACTAGAGTTGAATAAGAACTTTTGACAGATATTGAAATGTATATGTTTGTAGGAAAAGGTATCCGGGGAGGTCTTAGCCAGTGCTCAAATCGTTCTGCAAAATCTAATAATAAATTCATGGGAGAAGACTATGATCCAAGTAAAGAGGAGTCGTATTTGATATATTTAGACGCAGATAACCTCTACAGATGGGCTTTGAGTCAGTATTTACCATATAAAGACTTTGAATGGGAAACTGATTTCCAGTCAGTAGATTATTATACAAGTATTTCCGATGAAAGTGATATTGGCTACATTCTAGAGGTTGACTTAGAATATCCTGAATATTATCACGATGAGCACAAGGATCTCCTTCTCTGTCCCGAACATCTAGCTCCACCTGGATCGAAATATGTTAAACTAATGACTACGTTGAATAATACAAGTCGATATGTGATTCATTATCGTGCATTGAAGCAAGCCCAAGATCTTGGACTCAAAGTTAAAAAGATTCATAAAATACTCAAATTCAAGCAAAGTCCTTGGTTAAAACCATATGTTCTTTTTAATACGCAAAAGAGGACAGAGATCAAAGCTGAATTCGGTAAAAATTTCTTCAAGCTCATGGTCAATGCAGTTTTTGGTAGGACTATGGAAAATGAGCGGGAAAGAGTCAATATAAAAAGTGTTCGTGGAGTAGAGGAGCGATATGGAATGGATGCATACGTTTCTGATCCTATCTTTCAAAGTTGTATAGTTATTGATGAGAATCTCGTTATCATCCAGATGAAGCAGTCAAAGATCATCCATATGTATGATTTCCACTATAAGAAAATGTTGAAATGGGCTAAATGTAAGCTTCTATATACTGATACTGATAGTCTCATTCATGAGATCTGCGGATCAAACATCTATGAATTTATTAAAAAACATCCGGAATGGTTCGACATATCCAATTATCCAGAAAATAATGAGTATGGAATTGAGAAATTGAATGCTAAAGTTGTCGGACTATTCAAAGATGAATGTAGTGGTGAAATTATGACAGAATTCATTGGATTACGTAGTAAAATGTACAGTATTCTTCTGCAAAACCAAGAATCATGGAAGAAAGCGACAGGAGTGAAAACAGAAGTCGTTGAAAAATCAATCACTTTCGACGATTCCCGAAAGTGTCTTTTTAATGGAATGTTGATAAAGCGAAATCAAAATACAATACGACCTAGAAAACATGCTGTTTTCACGGAGCATATGAATAAAATAGCTCTAAGTCCTCACGATGATAAATGGTGTTTGTTGTCAAATACAATTGATGCTCTACCGTGGGGTCATAAGAGTATTTCATTGGGTGAAGATATTTCGGCAGAGTTAGAGACAGAATTCGTAGCAACGAAGGCTAATTGTAAGGAAATTCTAGTTGATAATCAAACTATGGGAGTTGACAATATTATTTTGACAGAGAACTTTTCGAAGAGTTTGAAAAAGAATTCGTAAAAGATTGTGATGAGCAGAACCAAGAACTTCCAGAAGATGTTCCACTTGGCGAAGAAGAAAGAAAAATCGAGGTAAGGGATGGTGGAGGAAAGGTATCGGTCGAAGAACTACTTAAGCAGCTCCAATCGAAAGACGAACTCAGTCGTTGAAGTGACGAGTTAGAAGTTGGACATTTAAGCCACCCTGTGATGCATCATAATATCTCCACCCAAGACTTACTTAAGCAGCTCCAATCGGAAAACAAGCTCAGTTCTTCAGAACACGAGCTAGAAAACGGAGAACCTCCGAGAAAGAGACTCAGAGTCTAAATATACTTGAAGAATAAAAACTTAGAGATGGATTCCGCCATGCTGAACCGCATTGCTAGTAATGCCTACCTACCTACCTACGAAGAGCCTAGCTGAGTTGGAGGAAGGGAATCGATACATGGTGACTGCGATCAAGCAGGTGAGCACCAGGTTCGGATTGCGAGTGATCGTCGTCATCGATGCAAAGTTTGAGGTCTTCCTACCAGATCGAGTATCCAGAGCGCTGAACGAGAATAGCAGTTTATTTAGTGAAATGTGCATTAAAGCTAATGAATATGAATTATTTTTAACATATCTTGGCGACCATAAACTTGAATTTAGTTCTTAAATATTCCTTAAATTTTGATTTTTTCAATGTTTCAGGCTCACATGAGAACCTCTTCATTACTTATTTCTGATTAGCTGAATTAACATTTTTTGGTTTCATACCAATAATTCGATGTTTTGCATACGATTTTATCAAATCGGATAAAATATTGAGCCACTTGTAATTACCTTGCAGTCTGAACTGCAACCACATTTACGTTTTTAGCGTGCGATTAAATCGCTCGCATATGGATGCCTTGAGATTACTATAATTTGTGTACATATGAATTTAGTATTTTTCCAGAAGATCCTGACAATTCCTATTATAAAATTCTTTGCCCATATCAACTGGTAGGTTTTTAGGTACTCAACCTTGTTCAAATATGGATTTCATAGCTGCAGCTACATCTACACCATTTCTGGATTTTACAGGAACAGCCCAAGCATACTTGGAGAATACATCACAATCTACATTCTTGTATCTACCCATACAGAAAAATGCTTTAACATCATCTTGTTTCTCACAAGCTATATCATCAAAAATCATGATTGAATTAGGAAGAGCATCATTTGGAGCTATCACTCCCTCATGTTTACTAAACGGCAAGTACTGGACTCCCTCTAATGGATCCAGAAGCTATAATATATAATATATAATATATAATATTAATATATATGTATAATATATACTATATATATATATATATATATATATGAACGGTATATATTATAACGTTCATATAATATCATATAACTTCGTTATATATATAATATATAACGTTATATATATTATATATATTATATCAACCAACTTAGCATGGAAAAAATTTTTTTTCAATTTTTTTTTCAGCCAATTTATTGTGAATGGTCACCTTACCACTATTTGATTTTTTTAGATTTTTCATGACTATACATAGCAAAATTCTCTCATCGCTCAATTTTGAGAATTCAGGTTTTTTTCACATTTCAATCAACTTCATGACCTGATTAACTCATGAAATATTCATCAAATCCAAAAATTTACAGGAATAGAAATTGTTATAAATTACTTATATTTTATAAAAAAGTAATTTCCTAACCTCAAAACTTATTTTTTCTAATCATTTGATCATGTACCTACACGTACACATGAAAATAGACCTCATCGCCACCTTCAATTTGGACCGAACAAATTTTATTTCAATCCTTGGCTTACAAGCTTTCAAATAAGGTATGTCTCAGAATAGTGATCCAGTTGCAACCTTTTGAATAAAATAAAATGGATTAATAAATCACAGGAAACCCCAAAAGATACATGATACTACTACTTGTATTATTGTACTTTGATGAATGTATCTCACCTTTATTTTCTAATACACTTGGATTGTGACATGTAGCTGGTGAGTTCACAAAATCAGCACACGTGTGACTATAGAGATGCCTTGGTTGCCTGGTTGAAGCCATTGGTCTCGTCCCAAATTACAATATCATCTCAATCTCATCTGACTAGGAGACCGCTTGGGATGCGGGTCACCAATCTTGACCAAAATTTTGTTCCTGGTTCCTGGTGGCCATAGTAGAGAGAATCCAGAATTTTAGGGTCCAACGCTCCCAAACTTCCCAGATATTAATTTATGTATCCTGGGTGGAGACGTTGTTCTCGTCCCAAATGACAATATGTCATCTGAAAAGTATTTTCCTCACTGCACTACACTTCCACTGTTCCAACTTGACCACCACATCACGTTCTATCCTAGAAAACATATAAAAGGAGTAAATAGCGTGTACATGCAACAAATCTTACTTTCATGTCTTTCTCACATAGAGTAAAACATGAAATATATGGAAAAATCAACGATTATCGACTTTTCACTCTGTGCTCGGATACTGAAGCAATAATAACATGTATCCAAGCACAAAGACAACAAATGCAGTATAATTGGACGACAATTCAGGGTCAGAATTGGTTTTCACTCATGAAAACTTCAATTCTGAGCATGTGTCGACCAATATCATACTATAACCACTAATATTAAAACTTATCTACTCACAGTTTTCTTCTCACTTCAATGCAGTTTCTGGCTCTGTACAGCATACCTGGAACACAAAAATTATCACTAAGAAACGTCTTTCAAACATATATGAAGAAAGAAAAAGGCTAAGTTCACATATCTGAATTCCCTTGCGTCTTGAATGAAAATCCATTAGCTGCTGCACACGATGAAGCTCCAAACTTGCAGGTGAACACTGTGGTGGAAATTAATCTGGAAACTTTTCTTACAATTACTCAAACTGTAGTGAGTAAGCAATGTCTACTTGATGAGTACACATCACATGTCAAACTAAACATGGTGTTTACAAACGACGCTTATGGTAACCTGCAGCGCAGTACCTGTGTTACCGACTCCACCCTGCAGGTTACCATAGGTGTCGTTTGTAAACACAGTCAGTTAGACATGTGATGTGTACTCATCAAGTAGACATTGCTTACTCACTACAGTTTGAGTAATTGTAAGAAAAGTTTCCAGATTAATTTCCACCACAGTGTTCACCTGCAAGTTTGGAGCTTCATCGTGTGCAGCAGCTAATGGATTTTCATTCAAGACGCAAGGGAATTCAGATAAGTAAACTTAACCTTTTTCTTTCTTCATATATGTTTGAAAGACGTTTCTTTGTGATAATTTTTGTGTTCCAGGTATGCTGTACAGAGCCAGAAACTGCATTGAAGTGAGAAGAAAACTGTGAGTAGATAAGTTTTAATATTAGTGGTTATAGTATGATATTGGTCGACACATGCTCAGAATTGAAGTTTTCATGAGTGAAAACCAATTCTGACCCTGAATTGTCGTCCAATTATACTGCATTTGTTGTCTTTGTGCTTGGATACATGTTATTATTGCTTCAGTATCCGAGCACAGAGTGAAAAGTCGATAATCGTTGATTTTTCCATATATTTCATGTTTTACTCTATGTGAGAAAGACATGAAAGTAAGATTTGTTGCATGTACACGCTATTTACTCCTTTTATATGTTTTCTAGGATAGAACGTGATGTGGTGGTCAAGTTGGAACAGTGGAAGTGTAGTGCAGTGAGGAAAATACTTTTCAGATGACATATTGTCATTTGGGACGAGAACAACGTCTCCACCCAGGATACATAAATTAATATCTGGGAAGTTTGGGAGCGTTGGACCCTAAAATTCTGGATTCTCTCTACTATGGCCACCAGGAACCAGGAACAAAATTTTGGTCAAGATTGGTGACCCGCATCCCAAGCGGTCTCCTAGTCAGATGAGATTGAGATGATATTGTAATTTGGGACGAGACCAATGGCTTCAACCAGGCAACCAAGGCATCTCTATAGTCACACGTGTGCTGATTTTGTGAACTCACCAGCTACATGTCACAATCCAAGTGTATTAGAAAATAAAGGTGAGATACATTCATCAAAGTACAATAATACAAGTAGTAGTATTATGTATCTTTTGGGGTTTCCTGTGATTTATTATTTCATTCCATTTTATTCAAAAGGTTGTAACTGGATCACCATTCTGAGACCTACCTTATTTGCAAGCTTATGAGCCAAGAATTGAAATAAAATTTGTTCGGTCCAAATTGAAGGTGGCGATGAGGTCTATTTTCATGTGTACGTGTAGGTACATGATCAAATGATTAGAAAAAATAAGTTTTGAGGTTAAGAAATTACTTTTTTATAAAACATAAGTAATTCATAACAACTTTAATCCTGTAAATTTTTTGATTTGATGAATATTTCATGAGTTAATCAGGTCATGAAGTTGATTTAAATGTGAAAAAAATCTGAATTATCACAATTGAGCGATGAGAGATTTTTGCTATGTATAGGCATGAAAAATCTAAAAAAATTAAATAGTGGTAAGGTGACCATTCACAATAAATTGGCTGAAAAAAAATTGAAAAAAAAATTTTTTCCATGCTGAGTTGGTGTGAAATGACCCATGTATATATAATATATAATATTTATATATATATATATATATATATATATATATATATATATATATATATATATATATATATATATATAATTCCTTTAGAAATTTATATTTTGGCTGATTGAGTGATTTTGAGTACAGGTAGACATTTTCAAATCTCAATCCATTGGGGTGAGTTATAAGCGCAAGTAGGCTGTTGGTTTTACCGCAATTGGATGGACCACAAAATACAGCTCTTATACTATCAGGAAGCAGATTCCCATGACGTTTCTATTTTCTCTCTTGCTCCACTATAGCATCAAACTTTGCTACAGGAAACTTGATGGAGTTTGGTTTGAAATCCCTATTGACTTGCTGCAATCTAGAACCAGACTGACGTCGGGAGTATGAATAGAGTACTTATATACCCCGAAGCTCACTGTACTATTGACCATCGTAGAGTGATGATCATTCACAGACAGAGAAAAAAGAAAGTTGGTCGAGGTCTGCTAAATAAAATCATCAATAAGCTACCATTTGAACTCTACTTGCCTGGATATCAGTACTGCGGACCTGGTACAGAACTATCCAAGCGGTTAGCACGTGGTGATCCTGGAGTGAATCCATTGGATGCAGCCTGCAAGCAGCACGATATAGCTCATTCAGAGAATCGAGAAGACATCTCAGGCAGAAACGCTGCAGACAGAATTCTTACTGAAAAATCCTGGGAAAGAGTTCGCTCCAGGGACGTAGAACTCGGTGAAAAAGCAGCAGCTTGGGCAGTTACGAACGCCATGAAATTAAAATCTACATTCGGTATGAGTCTCAGGAGAAAACCTTCGAGAAAAAAATCGAAATCATCGAAAAAGAAGTCTTAGGTTCAACGAGCACACACTACATTGAATAGTATAACAGAGGCAGCTTCTAAATCAATTAAGCCTAATAAATCTGCTGCAGAAGTTATCAATTCAGCGCTCGTAAGTGCTCGAGCGGCTATGAAGAAAGCTGGAGGGAAAAAATGTGTGAAAGTTCCTCGAATTTCACCTGTTTCTTCGAAAATTGATGGAGTATTGTCTCTCATTCCAATAATTGTAGGTTGAAGTGCCACTGGCGCATTAGCGAGTGGTGTATCTGGAATAATGAAAGCTAAACGTCAATTGGAAGAGAGTCAAAGACATAATAAAATAACGGAAGCTATTGCTTTGGGAAAGGGTCTATATCTGAAACCATATAAGAAAGGCTATGGTCTTTATCTGAGACCATACTCGGGTAGAGGTCTAAAAAAAAAGATCGGTGTAGATTTACCAAAAAGAGCACTATCTAACTTTGACATCCTTGAATGCGCTAAGAAAATGAAGATCCCTAACTTTCGAGGAGTATTTATGCGAAACGCTATGCCATCCAGTAGTCCCCGCTATCGAGAATCAGCAATTATTAATCTTGATGATAAGGATGGTCCAGGCACGCATTGGGTAGCTTATCGAAAACGAGGAGATGATGTAGTATATTTCGATGGTTTTGGTGATCTTCAGCCTCCAATAGACCTCATGCTGTATCTCGGTGTTGAAGGAGTAAAATATAGCTAGAAGGGATATCAAAATTTTGGAACTTATAATTGTGGTCACTTGGGTTTACAGTTTCTGAATGGATGTGAAAGAAGGAAACACATCAGTATTTGGCTCATTCTAGTGTGAACCACCATGGATTCTGTAACACTTACTTTATTACGTTATCCACTCTCGAAGCTCAATATTTTCCACCAATAGAACTCTCTCCCAATAAAAACATTCTGGGCTTAGTTGAATTCTTAAAGTTTAATTTTTTCCCAAACATCCATGCAAGGAATAATTGATTTAACCTGGTCAATAGTGAAGAAATTATTATACCTGAAGGTAGTTATGAGATTGAGGACATTCAAAAATTTCTTCAAAAGAAGCTTGCAAAAAAAAATATATCATTTAATCTTAGAGCTAACAATAATACGCTTCGTTCCGAGATAAAGTGCAGTGAAGCTATAGATTTTCGACCTAAAGATTCTGTAAGTCAAGTATTAGGTTTTGGGGCAGATATTTTAGATGGTAATAAATATCATAAGTCAAACTTACCTATTAAAATTCTCAAAGTCAACTCTATGAGAATCGAGTGTAATATCACTACTGAAGCGTATTTAGATGGAGAGCAAGCACATACAATCCATCAGTTCTTTCCCGGAGTTCCATCTGGATACAAAATAGTCAAAGTGCCATCAGAAGTTATTTACTTACCTGTCACTGTCAATCGTATTGACCATTTACAATTACATATTGTTGACCAAGACGGGGATACAATTGATTTTCGTGGAGAAGACATCACAATTCGCTTACATTTAAAATTGGTAACGTGATGGAGATTGTATACTACGGCCGAGGGTATAAAAACAGTACACCATGTCTGAAAGCAATCAGTGGTCGACGAACTCTCGAAGTGCCAACACGTCAGAACATTTAATTCCTAAAAAGTCTTGGCTTCAAAGTCAACTCTGGTGGAAAATAACTTGTGTATTCTTCTGCTGCTACCAGAAAAATGGAAGACATTCTAAGCATTTGGTCACCTGTCGCGTTTGATGAAAGTATATCGCACTACGAGATTCATGCTCATCAACCATATACATCATCAAACTTCAGCAACAGCGATGAGATTCTTATATCTGTTCAACATCAGGATCTTTGTCTTTTGCCATCAAAAAGTTTTCTACGTATATGTGGAAGATTGACTAAATCAGATAATACAATCGTGACGAATACTAAATTAGTCAACAATGCCATTTGCCATCTATTTGAAGAGATTCGATATGAGATCAACGCTATAGAGATTGATAGGTGTAAGGATGTTGGTTTGAGTAGTCTTAGAAAGGATAGCTCTCTTTTAACCCCAATCAGAGCATTGAGAACGCAGGATGGTTGGATATAGAGGAGGAAGAGATTTTAGTAAATGAGCAAGGATACTTTGACGTATCAATACCTTTATCAATGATTTTGGGTTTTTCTAAGGACTATCGAAAAATTATAATCAATAGCAAGCATAAGTTGATACTGAGAAGATCAAACACTGATCTCAATGCAGTTATTCAAACATCTAGACTCGAAGGTCAAGTTCCTAATCAACGAACAGTATGGGAAAATTTTAAAATCGGTCTTAAAAAGATCGAATGGCTCATGCCTTATGTAATACTTTCCAATCAGCATAAGATACGTTTGCTTAGTCAAATGCAGAAAAGTAGACCTATTGCTATGAGTTTCCGAACATGGGAACTTTTCGAGTATCCAACGCTCCCTACTGCTCAAAAACATATATGGACTGTGAAAACTTCGAATCAATTGGAGAAACCACGATTTATCATCCTTGGTTTTCAAACTAATCGTAAGAATCAAAAAGCATCAAACGCTAGTCTCTTTGATCACTGTAACATCAGTAATGTGAAACTCTTTCTCAACTCTCAATATTACCCATACGGTGATCTTAATCTTAATATTAATCAAAATCAATATGCTATCCTCTACGATATGTATGTTAATTTCCAGATTGCTTATTATGGCAAAGACGCCGAGCCTCTACTTGATAAACAGCATTATATCTCGCATATACCGTTGTTTGTAATCGATTTCTCAGAAAAGAATGAATCCCTTAAAAATGCACCTGTCGATGTGCGACTAGAATTTGAAGCTAGAGAGAATTTTCCTGCGAATACCTCAGCTTACAGTCTGATCATACATGATCGAATAATTGAGTACAACCCAATAAGTGGGGATGTGCGAAGAGTTATTTGAATTGTGGGGAAGAGGGTATATAGAGCTACTCTCACATGCACTAAGCTCATTTCTACTCAGGATGGGGTACGCGGTGGACATGCAGGGCTTTCTACAGCCTGGTAACGACTATGTTCTCAAGAAGTTAGCAATCGTCTCTCTCAATGACGATGTAGAGCCAATCGTTATCTTATTTAAAGAGCCATTTCCTTGGAATCGACTGACCGAAAAATATAAGAAGCAGAACACCTGGCTCGAACGTCATCATCATGGAATATTCTGGACGGCTGAAAAAAAACCATATAACACCATAGGAGCCATACTACGCAAATCATTATACAACTTGAGCAAAGTCTGGGTCTCAGGATCAATACAGAAGAAATGGGGTATCCACCACTACATAAAAATAAAACTAGCGACAGTTTGTCCTCATCATAATGGAGCATACAAAGTCAATTCCGCTCTCCACAACGTTAGACTCCTCAAAAAATTTGTCATCGAAAGTTCAGAGCCATTAGTACCACAGGCAATTGATTATCTATGAAACCAAAACCACAACAAATCTTACATACGCTAGCAATCTTTGTATTCACAGAACAGTCATAAGTAGTAGATGCATCATGTAGTATACTCTCGAAGTTGATTCTTACACACGCCTCTAGACTCGTATGCGCCACTAGCACACGGCAGAAAAGTCTCGGGCGGGTACTGGCTCATAGGACAGGAGCGTATTGCGCTACTAGCACATGGCAGAAAAAGTCTCGGGCGGGTACTGGCCCATAGGGCAGAAGCGTGTTGCGCTACTGGCAAACACTCTCCGGCAGCAGCCAAAAAGCTATGGGGCTCCTGGCACACTGTGCCAGGAGCCCCATAGCTTATCTACTAAAGACATTTCTACGTACTTTTCTACAAATTGTACTGAATATGATGCAGAACTTATCAATGAGTATATGCAGAGTAAGAGACTAGAGTCTTACGATACTAGATGTTTCAAGACAGAAGAAAAAGGTGACAATTACAAATGTAAATATGAGATAAGATTAGCATCGACTGGAACTAGTGATGATCCTAAAGTCACATTGCTTGAAGAAATTTTCAAAGATGCCAATTTTGAGATTACTCGAGGGGATCATGATTTTATTCTTTTATCTGTTGTTGAGAATTTGAAAAAAAGCTAAAGAACATGCAGCTAATGAAACCAAAGTGCTCATGCTTAGTAAATATATTGACCGTTTTGTAACTGGTTCACTGGACGAACACAAAAATGGTTCTAGATATTGGATCAAAGATAAAGGACCGGTTGTGGAAATTTACATAGGTTTTATTGAATCGTGTAGAGATCCAACCGGTCAGAGAGCAGAATTTGAAGGCTTTGTAGCAATAGTGAACAAAGTTATGTCTCAAAAATTTGTAATTCTATTTAAATTCTAATTAGCATTTCCGAAATAAGTCGTTTCTTATAATTCGCTTCGCGGTCTAAAATTTTAACGTTATTCCAATCAAATGTATGCGTACTGTTTTCTATTAAATGCAAAGGGACCGGAAGTGGTTTATCAGTAATTTTTTGATGTTCTGTGATTCTATCTTTTAATTTTCTCTTCGTCTCGCCAATATAACATGCCGAACAGTCATTACAGTTAAATTTATAAACTACTTCAGTTTGATCTAATATGTCTGTTTTATCTTTGCCTAATTTTATTATGTTTGTAAGATCATGATTCACTAAAGGAACTGTTCTAATGTTCAATTTTTCAAAAGAACCAGATACTTTATTGTAAAATGTATCTTGAAAAGGTATTGCCAAAGTACAAAGGGGACTTTTTTTATCTGAATTATTTTTCTTCTTAGAGAATCTAATTGAGCGAAGTCGGTCATTTACACATGATTCTATGAATTTCTGTGGGTAATCGTTCTCCAATAATATTCTTTTAACTTTATTAATATTGTCGTTATGGAACTTTTTATCTGAAAGTAAAACTGATCTATCTATTAAATTGGAAATGATGTTACGTTTTTGTTGAATTGTATGGTTTGAATTGAAATTTAACAATCTACCAGAGCATGTTGGTTTTTGATACCAGTTAGAAATTAATTCATTGTTGGTTCTTATGATTGTTGTGTCCAAGAAATTTATAGAATTATTTTCTTCTAATTCATGAGTGAATTTTAAGTTTCTATTGTATTCATTGAAAACTTTAACAACTATTTCCACGTGTTCTTTTTTTACACATAAAAAGGTGTCATCAACATATCTCTTGTAAATTAGCGGTTCACAATTATATATTAACTTTAATTTTTTTAAACATTCTATTTCTAAATCATCCATGACAAGGTCTGCAAACAATGGGGAAATAGGAGAGCCCATGCGTGTGCCAAAAATTTGTTAATAATATTTATTGTCAAATGCAAAAAATGTATTATCAAACAGAAATTGAGTAATTTTAATAATTTTTATCTGTTGTTGAGAATTTGAAAAAAAGCTAAAGAACATGCAGCTAATGAAACCAAAGTGCTCATGCTTAGTAAATATATTGACCGTTTTGTAACTGGTTCACTGGACGAACACAAAAATGGTTCTAGATATTGGATCAAAGATAAAGGACCGGTTGTGGAAATTTACATAGGTTTTATTGAATCGTGTAGAGATCCAACCGGTCAGAGAGCAGAATTTGAAGGCTTTGTAGCAATAGTGAACAAAGTTATGTCTCAAAAATTTGTAATTCTGATTGACAATGGAAAAGTTTTTATCTCTACTACCATGGGGTAAAGATTATGGAAAATATCAATTTTCTGAGAGCTGATTTCACATCAATCGATGTTCTGGCTTCTTCGGGATCTGGGATCCCTGCAGGTATTAATATACCAAATGATGATGAAATCAGGCAATCGGAAGGATTCAAAAACGTATCACTGGGTAATTTTATCCCAGCTTCCATGAAATAAGATGTGATACCTTTTGTATCAGAAGAAGATGAAGAACTACGTAACAAATATAGAGTTGCCAGCTTCGAAGATCAATTCGGTCTCCATGAGCTACTTGGTCATGGCAGTGGAAAATTATTCAGAAAAGATGATGGCAAAGTAAATTTTTATTGAAGTAAAGTTGAAAATCCAATTACAGGTGAGCCAATTACTAAGTATTATTCAGGAGGAGAACATATGTTTCAGTTTTTGGATCAATGGGATCATCTTATGAAGAGTGTAGGGCTGAAGCTGTTGGCCTATTTTTAAGTTTAGATGAAGAAGCACTCAAGATATTTGGTCACGATGGTCCTGAGGCAGATGATGTCAACTATGTGAATTGGCTGTCATTATTGTGGAATGGTTGTGCTCGAGCTTTAGAGATGTATCAACCTTCAACAAAAAAATGGCTGCAATCCCATTTACAAGCTCGTTATGTATTACTCAGAGTTTGCATTGGAGCTGGAGAAGACTTCATTAGAATTAAAGAAACAGAAGCTGGTAAAAATTTGAGATTAACAGTCGATCGAAGTAAAATACAGACTGTTGGTAAGAAAGCTATTGAAGACTTTTTAAATAAATTGCGAGTGTATAAGAGTAATGCAGATGTCGAGGGGGCCAAAAAAATGTATGATGAATATAGTGAAGTACCCAAAAGTGGTGTTTATCCATGAGCTAAATGGAGGGGAATTGTTTATGATAAAAGCTGTTTTAATTATGATGAATTAAATTATAGAAACTTATAGATTCACTTTGAAGCTATCACCAACAAGCATTGAATAATTATTATTTTTTGAGAATGATTTCTGACAGTAAAGTGAATTTTATTATGTAGATCATGAAGAGATATTATTATATTGGTGATAAGAGGAATATTTTGAATCAAATAGTTGAATAAAAATGAATAACTCATAGCGATTATATATGTGGCTCTCCATTGAAAGTCAATCCATTTTTTTGCCCACATTCCCACTAAATCTTAAAAACATCAGAAAAAAATTGCACTGAAAATTAGTGGGTAAAATTGAAGATGGTGCTCAGCCCCTGAATTTGAAATAGAGTCGGGATTCTCGGTAGCAAAGATGAAAATTGATTGCGAAAAATGTTATTTATTTATCTTTAATTTTTTGATCGCATATAATGTGACAAAAACTAGTATTTTATTTTATTTTTTCGGGAAACGCTTGTAGGAGGTGCGATTTTTAAAATGAATTTTGAATATGGAACAAACAAATTATTCTGATCTAAGAACTATAAAATAAAGGAATGTACCAAGTCTCTGGGGAGTAAACAATGATTCTTATCATTATATACCAGAACTACCCAAATCTGAGCATATGAAAGTGAAGAAATCAAGTCATATATTTGTCCTGGCAAGTTCAAATGAATTTCACCCTTTTTGCTTCTCACAATTACTTCTATAAGTTCACGTATCCTAAAAAATCCTGAATTCCGTTTTGAAATTCTATATCATTTTTTTCATTGTTTAATATCAAAAGTATTTCCTATGTAAATCTAACACATTCAGCTTTTGACTAATACTTCCATGAGCTCATGTATTCTCAGATTCGTTTCGAAATCCCATGTCGAATATAACTAGAATGAACCGATAGTATATTTTAATAAGTGTATTTCGGATTGAAGAGTGTCAAACCTTTCTGAAGAAAGGTACAACTTACTAGCGAGCAACGAATGGTTCTATGGACTAATATTGATTTACTTCTATATGTCAAAATAAGTGAAATGTAATTATCGTCAATGTTTATAGAATTTAATAGTACTAGGGGGGTACCCCCCTGCTCGCTTCGCTCGCCAACCCCCAGAGTGGGACGATGAATGAGGAAGTGGGATAATGAATTCATCCTGCAGTTCATTGGAAGCAAAGAAAAACAAGATTGAATGGGATCACGGATCACAGTATTGAGCGTATGCCCGACGATGGTTCAGAATCAGCCAAATTTTATTCCACCCCTAATAAATTGGCGAGTATCAAAGGCATACTATCGATATTATATTTCAAATTATGACAACGACACCGCCGGCTGATTGTCGTATTGCTGTGATTGGTTGAAGTTACAGGACAATAGAATAATTATACAATTTGAGATAATTTGATGGACTGGGATGTACCTTGATTGCATTTAATGAATTTCCATACAAACCAACATGAATCCATGATTATATGATTCGACGAGTGACCGATTGTATAATACCTGTGTCGGCAGTAGGCTCAAAATGACCCGCTATTATTTCGCCGTATTTCCAATCAAGAATTCGAATTCCGTTATGATTTTCAATCACGTTTTGGGGCTTTGATGAAAAAATTAAACGAGATAAAACATGCAAATATTTTGGTAACATTTTTTCCGGCCAAACGGTAGAATTTAGTCGGTACACACGGGGCCAGAAGAAGATGTACAGAGGAGAGGACGGAGAGCTCGGCGGCGCAGGACGGCGCAATTACGTTTTAATAAAGCCCTTGCGGACTCAGCAGTTTGATGACTACTCCGCGGCATAATTGCTTTGAAATAAGTTCGCATCGATCGCTAAGAGCTGCTCTGCATGTAGTACATATACGCGTGTGTGTACACGTGTAGCATGACAAAGCCGAGTGCGGAGGGCCAAACGCGATATCGCACAGCAGACAAATCATCTGTCCGTCAGTTAAACTTGCCATTCGTCGGGTCGTTGCGCGAAACACTATATATGTGTACAAGCTCGGACGGCTATATGTGCGGCAGTTGCGCTCATTTCGCCGCAGCCCCGTATACCTATCTGCTATACGTATATTGTCCAAGCGTGTACGCATCGGGCATAATGCAAATGCGGTTACGGCGATTCTATATGTATATATGAATAATTTGGAATACGAAATATGTATAAGTTGTACCTTTGAAGGCCAATCCAGAGTGAAGTGGAAAACGGAAAATTCACAAAATCCACCAAATATTTATTTAATGCGACGTTTCGCCAGTTAGGTTCACTGGCCTCATCAGGCTAAAAATTTATTACATAAAAAACACGTAATAAATAATACAATTT
Source organism: Aphelinus atriplicis (assembly GCA_020882685.1). Lineage (NCBI taxonomy): Eukaryota > Metazoa > Arthropoda > Insecta > Hymenoptera > Aphelinidae > Aphelinus > Aphelinus atriplicis. Next base: position 296,609 of record JAJGQD010000038.1, read on the forward strand.
AAGTACAAAACAATCGACGAAGTAACAATTAAATATTCTTTCTCACCAGTTTTGAATGGAAATATAATATTACATTCGTCAAACTATTGTATATAAAGCTAACGTCAGAGGTCTTATATACCATCAGATACATTGGTGTGTTTGTTTTGAAAAATCTTGCTAAGCTTCCCATACGTGTGACTGAGTTGTTGTGTGTCTTCCTTCCTATTAAGTGTGTGTTGGTGCATGTTGATGTGGAGCATTTCCGAAATAAGTCGTTTCTTATAATTCGCTTCGCGGTCTAAAATTTTAACGTTATTCCAATCAAATGTATGCGTACTGTTTTCTATTAAATGCAAAGGGACCGGAAGTGGTTTATCAGTAATTTTTTGATGTTCTGTGATTCTATCTTTTAATTTTCTCTTCGTCTCGCCAATATAACATGCCGAACAGTCATTACAGTTAAATTTATAAACTACTTCAGTTTGATCTAATATGTCTGTTTTATCTTTGCCTAATTTTATTATGTTTGTAAGATCATGATTCACTAAAGGAACTGTTCTAATGTTCAATTTTTCAAAAGAACCAGATACTTTATTGTAAAATGTATCTTGAAAAGGTATTGCCAAAGTACAAAGGGGACTTTTTTTATCTGAATTATTTTTCTTCTTAGAGAATCTAATTGAGCGAAGTCGGTCATTTACACATGATTCTATGAATTTCTGTGGGTAATCGTTCTCCAATAATATTCTTTTAACTTTATTAATATTGTCGTTATGGAACTTTTTATCTGAAAGTAAAACTGATCTATCTATTAAATTGGAAATGATGTTACGTTTTTGTTGAATTGTATGGTTTGAATTGAAATTTAACAATCTACCAGAGCATGTTGGTTTTTGATACCAGTTAGAAATTAATTCATTGTTGGTTCTTATGATTGTTGTGTCCAAGAAATTTATAGAATTATTTTCTTCTAATTCATGAGTGAATTTTAAGTTTCTATTGTATTCATTGAAAACTTTAATAACTATTTCCACGTGTTCTTTTTTTACACATAAAAAGGTGTCATCAACATATCTCTTGTAAATTAGCGGTTCACAATTATATATTAACTTTAATTTTTTTAAACATTCTATTTCTAAATCATCCATGACAAGGTCTGCAAACAATGGGGAAATAGGAGAGCCCATGCGTGTGCCAAAAATTTGTTAATAATATTTATTGTCAAATGCAAAAAATGTATTATCAAACAGAAATTGAGTAATTTTAATAATTTCATCAAACGGTATTTTACTTCTACTGTGTATATGTGAGAATCTTTTATCTAAACTGTTCAAAACCAAATCACACGGTATGCTTGTAAACAATGAGCTGACGTCAAGTGAAAGTAACACGTAATCAGCTGGGACATGTACATTTGAAATTTGCTCTTTAAATTCAAAACTATTATTGACGCGAGAGATTGGTGGTTTTATACACTTTTTTAATTCGTTATATAAGGTTTTTGCTAAAAAATGTGTAGGTGAGTTTATTGAAGAAATGATGGGTCTCAATGGGACATCGGCTTTATGTATCTTAGGCAAACCATGTGCTTTAGCTAGAACAGTATTAGTTTGTGTCAATTGAATGGTGTGAAAGCGCTTATTTAGGAAGTCTTGGTCATTTAAACTGGACAGTAATTTATGAACTTTAGTTTGTAATGATGTAAGTGGGTTTCTTTTAACTATTTTATACGTATGTTTATCTTCTAAAAGTGAGTCCATTTTTTCTCTATATTCACTAGTATTCATACACATAGTCAAGTTACCTTTGTCTGCACGGGTGAAAAAAATATTGCTATTATTTTTTAAAAAATTCTTAGTTTCTGAAAGTTTTTTTGCAAATTCTCTGTCTTGGGATGAAATGTGGCTAACTTTATTTATATTGTTAATTAAGGCATTAGTGACAGTTTCTCTAACGTTATTTTTAATAGTGTGGCTTAAGTCAATTTGTTTTAAAGAGTGTTCGATATTTTTAACTGTTAATACTATGTCATCTTTTGTAAAATTTTCTTTTACATTATAATTCGGACCCAATGATACTACTTCAAGGACATTCTCTGGCATGTTAACATCTGAGACGTTTTTTACCCATCTACCACTATTTATTTTATGAGAATTAGAATTGTTGTATTTTTTCCTTAAAATTTCAAATTTACTGTTAAGCTTTTTTGTGTGATTATCAAAAATTTTTTTGCTCTTTGATTCTGTTTTTTCCAAAAAATTATTTCTAATGATATTATCAATTTTTGAATTATCAAGTTTTTTCCTAAGTGAATTTAAACTTTTGTATAAAAAAAATTTATGAATATGAATGTCCTTGAAGGAAGACACGCAACAACTCGTCACACGTATAGGAAGCTTAGCAAGATTTTTCAAAACAAACACACCAATGTATCTGATGGTATATAGACCTCTGACGTTAGCTTTATATACAATAGTTTGACAATGGCAGTGGAAGCAGCCGCTTTCATGTTCGCAATCTGAATCAAAATCGGAACCAGAATCATCGGAACCTGAATAGTCAGGATCCGGAATCAATACGTTGCGTTCTGAATCACTATCTGAAGAATCTGATTCATATTCAGAAGATCTTACATGTTTCCACGACATAATGTATGAAATTAATGATTTCGTTTATTTATCACTCATCCGTATGTACAAAAACACGAAAGAAGAGAACAAAGAAAGACGAATATTCATGAATACATGAGACCAAAAATTACGTTTATCTGCCGAAATGAAATGGAAATAAAGGATGAATTTTTTGTCGGAATCTATAAGTCTTTGAAAAAAGAATGAAAATAAGTTAGAATCATTCGAGCAATATTGTAAAATTTTTTCCGAGTTTTCGTAGACAGAACGTTTTTTTACCAATAGGTTTCCAAAACATCGGCCAAAACGAATTTTTATTTTTTCAACTTTATCAATTTTTTTCTCGAAATCTATAGACTTTAGAGAAAAATTGATCAGAACAAAAATGTCTCAGAATCACTCGAGGAACATTCTCAAATTTTTTCACAATTTTTTGAGACAATTTTTGATTTTCTGGGAAACTTGGGAAATGGGATTTTCAAAAATGTCTCAGAAAATTCTGAAAAAATTTGACAATATTCCTCGAGCGATTCCAAGGCATTTTTGTTCTTATCAATTTTTTTCTAAAGTCCATAGATTTTGAGAAAAAAATTGATGAAGATTGAAAAAAAAAAAATTTGTTTTTTCCGCCATTTTGTAAAGAAGAGATGGTTCAAGGTCAACAAAAAAGTTCCCTGTTAAACTTCAACTCCCATGATCACCTTTGATCACGGTCGCAAGGTGATATCTTGACCGTAACACTTCGAAAAAAAATCCTGAAAATTTTTTTTTTCGAAAATTTAGGTGTTTTTTATGTTTCAATCGAGCATATCTCTTTTCTTGTAAAATTTATCATGATTCTGGAAACGGATTCTAAAAGAGCATGAAATTTTACATCAGAATATGTGGTTCAAAAATTTTTTTGATGGTTCAACGCCAATTACATAGGAAATAATCACTCTGAAAACGTGCAAGAAATTTTGACATTTTGTACGTTAATGGGTTAAGGTATACGTGTGCCTTTGATAGCGCAAAGCCGAGTTGTCGCCTTGCTCCAACCCGACGGGATAAAAACTTCAGTAAAGAATGCGCATGCATACCTACAGGTACATATACACGAACACTAGATGGCGCTTCACTTTTCGCGACTCTCGCGAGTTGTGGAGTTAGTGCCTCGTTTGTATATAAGGACAGAAATGTCAGTGTATGTATAACATGCATTAATATTGCAACGTCTTAATTGAATTCAATATAAAATTTGAATCGAGAAGCGATTCAAAACTCAAGGGATTTTATATTCAATTATACAGTGGGTGCGTTGCATAAAAATTAGATTGAAGTTAATATAAATGAACACATGCGAAGGAAAGGTAGGCGTGGGGCAAATAAATACATAAGAAAATTTGAGTTTCTTGATTTATTAATAAATGCGCACTCCGCACGCTCAGGGATTGGTCCACTGTATTAGTGGTACAGCTCAGTGTTGAAAATAGGTAACTCTTCACGCCCGTTCGAGGATGGTGAGTTACAACCATTGGCTCGGGCGATTCTCCTTTGTTCTCCGTGCGCCGTGTTAAACTGCGTTGCAGGCGACGGCGTCACGCCTGCGACGTGCTGGGAACATAAAAATCAAACGAACTTAATCGTGTAGTTGAGCACACGATCAAATTCAGTTGATAAAGTTATTGCTATGTTAGAAATAATTGTTTACTAGTTAAATGCAGCCCCGCACAATGCGAACAATAAAAATGGCGGTGGTTCCGCGGCGCGCTTACAACTAATTGACCGCGAACGCGAGCTAATCAAGGGAGGGACGCGACGCGACGCGATGCACCGGAATCCTCTACTCTGTCCAGGAGTTAGCTGGATTCTCGAGGATATTACCGCAGTGGCGACTATGACTTTGCGGTGCCGTGGATAACACGAGCTGAGCAAGCTCAGCCGTGAGCATCCGTGGCAAGCGATGGTTTCGCCTGTTGGCTATTCCCAAAGCTTCCGCTAAAGGTAACTTACTCGTAGTCGTCGTCGTCGTTACTCGGGTCGATCTGCAGGTCGTAGCCACGTGCAAAGTCGCTTGGATTCTCGGTTACGGGAGCTCTGGTTAAGGCTGCTATCCGGTGTGGCGGGCGAGACGAGAATGCCCGGCCGAGCGGAGCTCGCTAGCTCGTCCGGCGTTCCGGGCTCGCGGCGCTGGTAGAGTCGTAGCGAGGGGAAAAGGCCTGCGACTCGGCGCCGTGTGTGTTTGATGTATGACTGTGTGCGTGTGTGTGAGTGTATATGAGCAACGGGACCGTTGCAGTATGTATATATATAAATATAATGCGATCCTAGTGAAATCGTGCGATATAATATACGAAGTTCACTAGGATCACCAAAAAGAGAAGTACCATATCTCTATAAAATAAAAAAAAACTAAAATGACTTGAGCATCCAAGTAACCAAAAGTTTCGAAGTACGATATTTCGTAAGTGAGAAATAATTATGTATAAAATTTTTCATTTACGATACTTGAAAATAATTTTCACAATTATTTCTGTAAAATATACAATGGAAAATAGTAAAAATTAACATGTGATCGAAGCCTTGGGGACTATAGAAAAAATTACCATAGTCTCTAGTAAGTGGCCGTCTGTCCCTGCATTACTAAAAAAAATGGTAATTTTTACCAATTTTTTTTGTAAAATTTACTGCATGTTTTCTCTCCGTGTAATAAAATTAAATAGATATTTTTCCAAAATGCAAATATTTATATGGATGAGCGATACACAAAAAAAAATATATGTGATCAGTAGAAAATAATTAATCTATTATCTGAATTTAAGACAAGACATCAAAATTTATCACATGTTTTTTTATAACTATTTTTACATAGGCAAATGGTGGTTTAGGATGACGATGTCGGCGTGTCGACTGAATATTTGAATGAGGATATAACCTGATACCCGATAATGTCCAGGTGGCTAGGGTCGCTGACGACAGTATCCTGAGGATGCGCTTCTGGTATTTTTGGTTGAGGAAGCTGACTACTTTGACTACCTGGACATCATTAAGGTCCGGGGTCAGCTACTTGGAACACCGCCATCGGGTACCCTAGCTACCTGGACATCGTTCGGGTCTAGAGTCAGGTACTCCAACCAAAAATACCAGGAGCGCACCATTGGAACACCATCATCGGGTACCCTGACTACCTGGACTTCGTTCAGGTCCAGGGGCAGCTGCTTCAAGCGAAAATTCCAGGAGCGCACCCTTAGAACACCGTCATCGGGTACCCTGACTATCTGGACTTCGTTCGGGTCATAGGGTCAGGTCCTCCAACGAAAAATACCAGGAGCCCATAATTGGAACACTGTCATCGGGTACCCTGACTACCTGGAAATCGTTCGGGTCCAGGGTCAGGTACTCCAAACAAAAATACCAGGAGCGCACCCTTGGAACACCGTCATCGGATACCCTGGCTACCTGGACATCGTTCGGGTCCAGGGTCAGCTGCTTCAAGCGAAAATTCCAGGAGCGCACCCTTAGAACACCGTCATCGGGTACCCTGGCTACCTGGACATCGTTCGGGTCCAGGGTCAGCTGCTTCAAGCGAAAATTCCAGGAGCGCACCGTTAGAACACCGTCATCGGGTATCCTGACTACCTGGACATCGTTCGGGTCCAGGGTCAGGCACTCCAACCAAAAATACCAGGAGCGCACCCTTGGAACAGTAATCGGGTACCCTGACTACCTGGACATCGTTCGGGTCCAGAGTCAGCTGCTTCAAACGAAAATTGCAGGAGCGCGCCCTTGGAATACAGTCATCGGGTACCCTGACTACCTGGACATCGTTCGGGTCCAGGATCAGGCACTCCAACCAAAAATACCAGGAGCGCACCCTTGGAACACCGTCATCGGGTACCCTGGCTACCTGGACATCGTTCGGGTCCAGGGTCAGGCACTCCAACCAAAAATACCAGGAGCGCACCCTTGGAACACCGTCATCGGGTACCCTGACTACCTGGACATCGTTCGGGTCCAGGGTCAGGCACTCCAACCAAAAATACCAGGAGCGCACCCTTGGAACACCGTCATCGGGTACCCTGGCTACCTGGACATCGTTCGGGTCCAGGGTCAGCTGCTTCAAGCGAAAATTCGGCGACACTAGCTACCTGGACATTATCGGATATTAGGGTATATGCTTATTCAAAGAACACTTAAGTCGACACGCTGACATCGGCATCCTAAACTACCATTCGCCCGTGTAAAATCAATTATAAAAAAAAACATGGAATGAATTTTGATATGTCTTGTCTTATCTTCTGTAAGTTTGAAAAAATCTGCAGTACTTTTCGTTGAATCTATGGGACACGGCGAATAGTTTTGCCATATTCTTTCTAATACATTAACAATTTACTTTCAATCCCATGGTTTCAAATCTACGCGGGAAGCAAGAGCATGTAAACGTGTTATGTATACTATGCGTGAATATAGCTGCTTTATCAGGCTACCGCGGCTAACTTCAGGGTCGTAACATGAAGAAAAATTTCTGGTCGAAAAAAAAGTAGTAGATCGCTTGACACGGTACTCCAAACTCATTATTGCGAACGAGTTTTTCAGTATTTCTTTTTGTCGATCGCTCAATTGGGATGGTAGATGAGCATTAAATCCTGTTTCACATCCAAAAAAGTTATTTTGACTAAATTAATGCCAATGTAAAAATCGAGCGTGAGATCTCAAACATTATATAGTTGCGGTGTCTTCTGCTTGACGCATGGAACACTACCGCGTTCCGTGATAATAGCTGTGTAATATTGGGATAAATGAATGAATTTCTAAGCTATCGAAACTATAAAAACGTTAACAGTCCATATTAACATATTCTGATATCAAATTTGGAATTTTATGAAATGAATACAATTGATATATTATGCTGATTGTCTTTTCGATACAAAAATATCAAACCTTTTCAAAGAAAGGTACACATTTCTGACTAGTGAAGAAGGCTTTCAGTCTTAAGAGTACCAGACCTTTCTGAAGAAAGATACAAATATCTGACGAGTAAAAAACAATTACCTGGTTGATTTCACAGATTCTGAGATTCGTTTTGAAATTATTTATCAAATAATTATCTAACATTTGTTATGGTTGACATACATTTGTTATTGGTTTCAAAAGAGGATTGATGTGATCTTGCCTGTATATGAATTAATCTCTATAATCTCATAGTTTGGATTTCAAATTTTTAAATAATTTGTGTTTGAAACACTTACACACCAACTGTCCTATATTATCTCGATTGGTCGATGTTTAGAAGAGAAAGTTAGCTGTAAATAGTAACTATCATTATTTCTATTTCAGGATCTGATACAATGTTATAAAATTGAATATTATGTTTTGAAACGAATCTTGAAGTCTGAAAAATTCTACTAGAGGAACAGTGTGAACTTAACAGAAAATGGATTGATCTCGATACTTTCATAGCTTGGATTCTGAACAAATTTTTTTATAGAACCATTCTTTACTCGACAGTAATTTCAGGAAGCAAAAGATCTCTTCGATCCCTTTGATTGGCCCTCAAGGTTCCTGTCGTTACCGATCTTGGAACGGAATATAATTTATTGATCAGATTTCCGTCTCTTATTTAGATTATCACATCTACTAAAACATGACAAATGAGTCTAATTATGTTATAAGACACTGAACACATCAAAATATAGTGTTGATAAAAATAAATTCATTTCCAAATAAATGACCAGGCTGAGAAGAAATGGAATTGATACAGTAAACCTAAATTTTATTAAATTTCTATAATTGAATTATTAAAATTAATAATTTATATATTAAATATTCAAAATCTATTTAAAATCTTAATTTTTATAAAATTTATGAATACATAAATACATAATCGGAATATCTGATCGAAATACAAAATCACAGATCACTTTTATCACAATCTGAATATACTAGTACATAAAAAAACTGCGAAAAAACATTGCCGGCGAGTAATATTATTCAATATATAATTATTATTTAATATATAATATTTAATAGATAATAGATAGAAAGAAAATAATTCAATCCTCAAAAAAACCTTTTTTAGAAAAAGTAAAAATGTTGTGTCAAGCATGTGGCAGAACTAGTTTATCTCTTATATTGCTTAAAAAAAATGAAATGCATAATAGACACATGAGTCAATTTATTATATCATCAGTATTCATTCTGATTTATTCTCATATAGTTGGAGTATTACGTATTCTTATTACAGTTTACATACTATAGGAGACCTTGTCAACTTTAACTAACCAATTACGAAAAAACTTACCAGAATGCTCTTAGGTACCTCATCAATTATTCGAAGAACTAATGACGAACCAAATTGACGCCACTTGGTAGCCATTTTTAACGTCTTGAGAATATTAATATTTCACTAAATCACTGGATGTTAAAATTATCATAGAAATATTATAGAAATATTTATAATTTACTGAGACACATGATCAATAGTTTGAATTATTAATATTTGTCTCTTTGAAAGACAATGAAAGTATTGATAATGTAAGAATATATAAAGTCTATCTGAATTATAGGATTAACTGCATTGCAATTACGATACAAAATTATATTTGAAATAAATCAAACGATTGAGGAGAGGTTGTGGAACCGTTTAACTAGAAATAAATAGGATATGAAATAAATAGGTAATGAAGAATATTATATGATGCTGTGCACCCTCCATAATTCCAAATATGTATAAGTTGTCGATCTTTCAGGGCCAATCCAGAGTGGAGTGGAAAAGGGAAAATTCACGAAATCCACCACATATTTATTTAATGCGACGTTTCGACAGTTAGGTTCACTGGCCTCATCAGGCAGTTTTGAATGAAAATATAATTTTACGTTCGGCAGTGGAAGCGGCTGCTTCGTATTCTTATTACGCTTAGGGGTGTACTAGGGGAATCAAAAAGCTCTCGTCATTTTTTCCATGTAAACAAAAGTAAATGGATAAATAAGAAAAACTGGGAAAAATGACAAGTTCCGTATCGAAAGTGATGCGTTAGACTGGCCGATTATCCGACCAGGCGAGTAGGCTCGATCGCTCATGAAGGGTACGGCCGCTCCGACGTTGCAGTGACTCGCTTGCTTATGCGCTCATATCCACCACACTGACGAGCTACTCTGGCTATGACTGTGTGTGTTGTGTCTCATACTAAACTAGTGGAAAAACTCCGGAAAATCGAATTTATTGCTCTCATTACAAAAGTATTTGCCGTTGGAGCACGGGAATGGGTGAATTCTACGTAGAATTTCCATACCAACAATTCATAATGAGGGTCTGGACCTCGCAAGTCTCACGGTTCCCGAGAAACCGCAAAAAAAATTTTGTTTCGCGAATATTTCGCTTCACGCAAAAAATTGACCACAGCTTCCTTATTGACTCTTATCAAATATTGTTCAAGGAATCAGAATATTCAATATGTAGCTCGGTAGCTTGAAAATAGCTTTTTCCAACCTCTTTATTGGACTAAGGAGGACCTCGGGAACCCTTGATCTCTCCTAGCTCATGTCCGAACACGTCCATACTCATTTTGATACTGATGCCGATTTCTGTCAAACCTTAGTATTTATATACTCTCGCTCTCCCAACTCTTCTATGATTGAGTGAATTTCATTCTCATGATTGGTATTCCTATCAGATCGCTCAGCTATTAGTAATCTAAGACGATCAACTCATTCATTAGGATCATCCCAATATACATAATCTATTTTCATGTTAGGTTTAGCGATCTTATATTTTGGTAATAGTCCTGATTTTTTCGTAAGGTTGAACATGGTAAATATAATTTTTTCAAATTTTAGACTAGAAGAATGTCGAATTGCATCATCGGAACGATGACCTTTTTATGAGCGCTAGAATACTCAAGAATTTGTTTATAAATTCTCTTGTCGGTGTTGGTTATCAATGTCTGATCCGGATGTAAGTGAAAAAGTAATTGATCCAATCCTCTAGTTCTCGGGAAGTATTTATGATTCACTTTCACAGTTTTATTCTGGGAAGATAACCGACCAATCTTAAATAATTTTCCTTCTTTTCGTACACCATAAGTTTTGTCTATACCTTGCTCACTGACTAATGAATCATTCCAGCTTACATTCATTGCTCCATGAATTGTCCGCAGATAAGAATGATTTATTTTGATCATCATCAGTAAGTTCGGCTTCGAAATTAAATAATGCATCATCTGATTCTCTCTTATCAGTAAATTTGGATTGTTTTTTGGGCTTTATCTCGGGTGAATCAATATCATCCAATTTATTATTATTATTAGAAAATTTAAGATGCTTATTTCCGTTGGACTTTATAAGTTTCTCCAGTGGATCAACGATAAGTTTTAAAAGGTCTCTTCAAATGCTCGCTCAGCGCTATTTTTCTGGAATTTTAGAAACTTCTTTTTAACTGCTTCCCTTGCTTCCACGAGTTGTTGTAATACATTTTTCTCTTCCTGCAATTCGGTCAAGTTGACGGTTTGAAGGCTGAAAGCAGACTGCTAATAGTATCTTTCAATGCGCTATATTTATAGCAAAGCAGTCGAAACCTTTCCGGTATTGACCATTGTTAATTTCTCTGTCTTGAACTATAACTATAAAGCTATGTCTATCTATCCAGCATTTCGAGCATAAATCTTTGAATTGTGTATAACTCATGTCTGTATTAACATGATCATCATATGCATGTTTAAGGTTTACATCATCTTGCCTGAAAATAACTAATAAATTAACATTATTCCTCACAAGATGTTTCGGTACTCGAGCATATGATTGACATAGATAGAAGCAATCTACTTTCTTATGTCTACCCATACAGAAAAATGCTTTAACATTATCTCGTTTCTCACAAGCTACATCATCAAAAATCATGATTGAGTTGAGAAGAGCATCATTTGGAGATATCACTTCCTTATGTTCACTAAACGGCAAGTACTGGACTCCCTCTATCGGATCCAGAAGCTCCTTTAGGAATTTATATCTTGGCTAATTGAGTGATTTTGAGTACAGGTAGACATTTTCAAATCTCAATCCATTGGGGTGAGTTATAAGCGCAAGTAGACTGTTGGTTCTACCGCATTTGGATGGACCACGAAATACAGTTCTTATGCTATCAGGAAGCAGATTCCCATGACGTTTCTTTTTTTTCTCCTGCTCCACTATAGCATCAAAATTTGCTACAGGAAGCTTGATGGAAATTGGTTTGAAATCCATATTGAATTGCTGCAATCTAGAACAAGACTGACGTCGGGGACATGACGTCAGTCGTCTGACGTCATATTGGGAACTGGAAATTTAATTGAAGCCGTTCTCGTATTCAAATCTCGAAAAATTGAAAACTAACCTCCATCGGGGTTTTCCAGTCGAGTCGTACTTTTCTGATACGACCCAAAGACTGCTTTATATTTAGTAACTACTCCGAGAACGTCTTATTCCTTTTTTCGAAAGGTTCCTGACTTGTAGTGAAGTCTCTCATTTCAGTGCTCTCAGTAATCGATACTGTGTCTATTATTAGGTATATCGTCAAAAGACCTGATTTTATGCGTAGTAACGTTAGTAATGAGCAGTTCATCGGCATTGAGATAGAATCTGTTATTATTTTCTTTTATAAGACGATGGGCCTGTTCCTGTTTCTCAGCAGTTACATGAAAGGCCTCAATGACCTTCCTTGATTCGACAAGCCGTTGCTCTGTATCGTAATTATTCATGAATCTTATAAGGTCTTTCAGATTTTTATCATCCATGAATATCAAGATACATCTTCACTTCAAGTTCACTATCAGAGCTGTGCGAATTTTTTGGATTCGAATAAAGATTCTCAGGTAATTGGTAGTCGTTCAACTCTACCTCGGGTCCATCATCATAAGATTCGATTTCCATATCGAGAATTGATTTCCTTTTCTCTGTTGAAGGAGCAGTTTTCTAATCAATAATTACTACGCTTGAAATCAATCATAGTATCATTCTCATCAAAGTAATAAGTACCAAGAATATCTTCAGAAAGTATCGCAGTTCTGAGATTACATGCAAGTGGACTTGAGAGGATATTTGGATAACATACATGTAGGAGTGAGGATATTCAGAACGGAAATGAAAAGCCCGATTATGTGTCACTGAATAAATCTAAATTTATTAATGTTCAACAAACAAACATTCAGAACCAGAACTATAAGTGATTGTCTTTCGATTTCGTTTCCTGGACTTAATATATTCAAATATAGGTAACTTCCATTTCCAAAAATGTTTGACTTCATTCCATCAGTATTGGATTGTTCAAAATTTAATCTTCGTTAATTAATAATGATATATTTGTTTGGGAAATTGATTCTAGATCCAACTCCTTCTAGGAATCTCACACCTAATATTCCATCGGATGAAATATCGAAATGCATCATCTACAATTATAAACATAATTTATACTCCCAATAATCGAATCTTGGTAATTCCCAGACTTTGAACTGATTTTTCATGAATGCCTTTCAACTTAAAAGCATCCTCCGTGACAATGTAAATACCAGGGGGAACGACACCCTTACTTTTAGTAAAGACCCCCAACTTTTAGTAAATTACTCTCCAAACGTGAGTTCATCATAAGACTTACTTTGTTTCTCGAACTGAAAGCTGAATACGGTTTATAGCGCTCATAGAATTTTCTATTTACAAGGGGAGCAACTCTTCGAGTGTTTCATCCATTGAGCTCCACATCATCATTGTACCTCCATGAGCTCCACAAAAATAAATTGAACCAGAGACTTGACCATCTTACTCATATGTGTTCTTGGCTGCTAAATCCGAATCGGAGGTCCGTTTAGCTCCATCACCTCTGCGTTTAGCCATAAACTCAAAAATATGGCGGTCAACATATCGATAAAATCAATATTTTGCAAAAAAAATTCTATTTCATGCTACATAAAAAAAAATAAAAGAAAACTGTCCTTAGCAATTTCTTGATTCGTCGCATGGTTTTTGAGTAAAAAATTCAGAAAGTTTGACGGCTAGTGGGCCGGATTCAAAATTCATAATTTTATGAATTTTCCACTCTGAAACTATGCAATAAATTGAAAAAATACCAAAAACAGTTCCTATCTAATTTTTTACGTAGAATGTGGAAAAAAATTTTCTTTGCAAAATTATAATTCTAAAAAATTTTTTTGAGGTTATAGGTCTAAACGCAGAGGTGATAGAGCTAAACGGACCTCGGATTCAAATTCCGCAGCTAAAAATATATAGAAGTAGGGTGGTACAGCCTCTGGTTCAATTTTCTTTTTTTTTTTTTGTGGAGCTGTGTTAACTGAAGGACTGCGCAGCTGTGAACCTGGCACTCTTGCTGTCGTGTAGTTGTCAGAAGCGCTCCTCTCATTTCTCACTTACCAATTTCTATCTTATTCCCCACAGCGGTATTCTCTAGATCTGTGACCTATGTATTGGCAATTGTCACAATATTCGCTGATATCGACTCTACAATCAGAAACATCATGGCCAATATTTTTACACTTTTGGCAAACTAACTTTGATCGCGATGAGTCCATTGATTACTTTTCCATTGAAAGCAGTTTGCCGCAGTATGACTGGGTCTATTACAAACTTGGCATATAATTCGAGAACTATTATTATTTTTAAGGCAATTTCGGGCTAAATGCCCAACCGCCTGCCATATATTCATATTATTCAGCTTTTTCTAAGTGGTATTTTGGTATCAATGATTTCTCACATCTCCTTAAATGGTTATATATCAATTGTAACGAGTAGCGCTCATACTTGTTATGTACCTCGCGCTGGAAAGTCGAATCCAGCCGGCGATATCACCACGTCTAGCACAAGCCGCGCCAGCACCCGAGCCCCGCATATTGAGAGCGAGTGAGTGGGCCCGCGCTACGTACTTGTGATTTCTCCCAGTTTAACACCACGACCTTTCCGTACGACGAGACTGGTGTTCCCCGCGAGTACCCACGATGCCGCATCCTCAACCCCGAGGTTCGATTTCGTGCAACGTAGTACCAGAAACCGTGCGTGCACCAGTGCTGTGCCTGTGAGCGTGTCCGCTGGCAAACGACCCCCCATCGCCAACCGAGCTTCTCGGGAAGAAGCAAACGAGTGCCTGCTGTTTATGTACGAGGGAGCTTTTCCGACTGAGTAGCCATTCATGCCTCTGGATGAGGAGCACTTTCCACCGTAAGTACCGCACATTACACCCAAGCTTCTGCAGACGAGGCCAGTATATAAGAGCCGTGTTGGTCTCAAGGCAGAATGCATACTCAGTAACATTACGGACCGGATTCGACTCCCGTCTCGAGATAATAGTTTATTCGAGATTGACCACAGTTTTACTTTATCAAAAAACTTGAAAGCAACTAATTACAAGACATAAAAGGAAATTCGGAAGAGGGTGCAGACGGTAAATTGAAAAAAATTTGGAATTCAAAATTTACCGCAAAATGACGTAGGAGTTGTAGGATACCGCGAT
Organism: Aphelinus atriplicis; assembly: GCA_020882685.1. Lineage (NCBI taxonomy): Eukaryota > Metazoa > Arthropoda > Insecta > Hymenoptera > Aphelinidae > Aphelinus > Aphelinus atriplicis. The sequence goes on from JAJGQD010000038.1 coordinate 311,687, forward strand.
TAAGGTGTTAAAATACACGTGTATGGGGAACCACCAATCTCTTATTCGACTAAAGTAATTATGTTCCTAAAATCTACCCCGAAAAAACATTCAATTCTTCAAGCAGTAGTCTGTACTTTATAGGTAATGAATAATGATGTATCACCTCCCCACGTCTGCTCCTGACGATTGCTTCTTACAATTGCTTCTCACGATTGTTCCTCACGCTTGCTCCTCATGATTGCTCCACCTGATAGCTTCTCACGGTTGCTTCTGACGATTGCTCTTCACAATCGCTCCTCGCGTCTGCTCGTCACGACATATCTTCACGATTGCTTTTCACGATTGCTCCTCGCGATTAATCCTGATGGTTGTTTCTCATGATTGCTCCTCATGATTGCTTCTCACGAGTACTCCTCGTGGTTGCTCCTCGAGATCGCTCCTCACGATTGTCCCTTGCGATTTCTTCCAACGATTACTCCTCATGATCGCTCATCACTATTGCTCCTCAACACTGCTTCACACGATTCCATCTCACGATTGCTCCTCACGACTGCTCTCCATGATTGCTTTCCATGATTGCTCCTTACGATTGCATCTCACCATTGCTTTGCACGATTGCTCTCCACGATTGCTTCCCTCGATTGCTTCACAAGAATTCTCCTTCCTGTTGGTCCTCACGATTGCTCCTCACGATTAATTCTGATGATTTCTCCTGATGATTTCTCCTCATAATTGCTTTTCACGATTACTCCTAATGATTGCTCCTCACAACCGCTCCTCATGTCTGCTCCTCATGATATGTCTCCACGATTGCTCCTCACTATTACTTCTCATGATTAATCCTCATGGTTGCTCCTAGTGATTGCTCCTCGTGATTGCTTCTCACGAGTATTTCTCACGGTTGCTCTTCATGTTTTCTCCTCACATTTGCTCCTTATTTTTGCTCCTGATGATTACTCCTCGCGGTTGCTTCTTACGATTGTTCCTCACGATTGCTCCTCGTGATTGCTTCGCATGATGACTCCCTACGATTGCTCCCCACGGTTGCTTCCCACGATTATTTTTCAAGAATTCTCCTTCTTGTTGGTCCGCACGATTGTTCCTGACGATGAGTCCTGGTAATTTCTCCTCATGATTGCTCCTCATAATAGCTTCTCACGGTTGGTCCTGACAATCACTCCTTACCATTGCTCCTCGTGTCTGCTCCTCACGACATGTCTTCACAATTGCTCCTCACGATTGCTTATCACGATTAAACCTGATGGTTGCTCCCAATGATTGCTCCTGACAATCGCTCCCTATGTCTGTTCCTTACGACATGTCTTTATTAATCTACGATTATTTCTGATAATTTTGCCTCATGATTGCTCCTTATGATTGCTTCTCACGAGTACTCCTCATCGTTACTCCTCATAATTTTTCCTCACAGTTGCTCCTCATTCTTGCTCCTTACGATTACTCTTCGTGGTTGCTCCTCACGATTGCTCCTCATGTTTGCTTCTCAAGATTGCTTCTCGATAATTGCTTTTCACGGTTGCTCCTCACGATTACCCCTGACGATTACTTTTTACGATGAATTATGATGATTGCTCCTCATGATTACTTCTCATGATTGCTTTTCATGAGTGCTCCTGACAGTTGCTCCTCATGGATGGCATTCTCATAATCGTAGCTATGATTTGGAAACTTGAAAAAAAAATCACGATAAATGGCTTAGTTTTTGGTGTCTTCTTTTTTTCTGTACCTATTTTGCAGTAACAATACTCGAGGTTTATGTTTCGGATCTCTCAAAGCTCATGGAAAATTTTCATAACAAAACTTTTTCTCATGATTTATTTTACTCCGAGATTGAGAGTTTTCATACTATTTTACAAGTGAAAGAGAGAAATGCAGGCTGTTTTCAAATTCTTTCCAATTTTTATCAATTACAACTAACCATGGATTTATTTGTGCAGGTATGTTTCATATCATTTCTTGTCACATTCCGGAAATAACAAAATGGGTCTACAAACCATATGATATCTATTGATTTATTCGTTTTCTTTTTCTACCTCAATAGCGAGTTCCTACCTTTCTCAGATACGAATTGTGTCCCTCGTATTCCCTGAGTAAGATAAAGAATAATTTTCTCTATCAAGTAATGTCGACTGATTCTAGAAACGAGATATAAACTCGAAAAATAGTGTCTAACCGGTTGTGGTCCATGCATGGATATATTTGAGAGGTTTCATTATCTCAGAATAAAATCTCTTGTCAATATTTTCAAGATGCGACAAGGACTGTTGACGCAGGTGTATTCATTTTGTTTCACTTCTTTTTCATTATTTCTATTCAATGAGATTAACAAACATACACTTGCCACGGGCCCGTTGTTTCACAGTTCGTTGATGGGAAACTGTGTGACACTGGGCCCTTTGCAAGTATGTAAGAATGAAAATAAAATCATGATGAAGAATTGCAACTTTCCAATGTTTGAAATTGTAATTTGAAAGTGTTATTCAAGTTTCTGTTGGAAATTGAAATTTTTGTAAAATAATGCTAGTTATACAATGACAAAGAAAATTTTGATCATGGAGTATTTTATTCAGTTATGAAGAGGTTTTCTGATATAGACAACAGCATCCAGTTGAGACGATAAAGAATTATTCATGATTTTTCTTAATTGTCGGATGTTTTACCTATATTTATCATAAAGTATGGATATTATATGGTGAATGTAGGTGCCGTAGAGTGAAAGTTGGACTAGAGAAAATGATTCAGAACTTCCCTGTAACATACACTAGTGTTGAGGTAAGATGATAATAAATTATTCACTATTTTCCATGTTTGCGGTAATATTTTCCAATTTAGCTAGTTGTAAGAGGTGATCTATTAAGTAATGATGACTTTCAGGTCCCGTCAATGCTGTTCTCAATAGAAATCATCAAGAAGTGCAGTGGCATAGAGTTTAAGAGCATTGCACGATAGTGAGGCATCAGCCGGCAAGTGAATTTGCAGTCGAACAGGTGAATATTAGGTCATTATAGGTAGAATATTTCTAGAGAGGTTGAGCATTGGACCCTAAGACAGTGAAATTTGTTTATTCCAGGTGCAGATGAAGCTAATCTATGAGTTCGCTCAAGATTGGTGACCCGGAGGTTGTGGCCTCTCCTTGTGAGATATGGATGTTGGAGCTGGATAGCACGAAAACTATTCGAAACTCTAGCCATTAATTTTATACGTCTACATATGTTTCATATCACTCCTAGCCCTTTCTCGGAGACAACCCAATAGGTCTCAGAAGAGGTAGATTAAAAGTCCGACAAAGCAAGTTTCTGAACAGATAAGCTCTAGGCTAATATACCCAGCCTTGCAGCAACAGCATCTGCATATTGCAATTCTTGCAATTTAAGAAACATGAGAAGCTTAAGACCTTACGTGAAACTATTGTTTTCTTGATCTGTATGAGAAATATCGGTGGGATTCTGAAATTCGTAATTAACAATCCTCCACTTCTCACCGATCATTGTACGTGAACTGCACTATTCATTGAATAATGAACTGTATCATGAACCAAATGAAATGCGAGAAATCCTGAAACTCTGCTTAATGATGTTAGTTTCTGGATTTGGATGACGAAATTCGTTAATATTCGGAAATCCTCATTCAAGAAATCTCTATACATCACATATTTTTATGTGTTAACTGCACTCTAAATCATTGATTTCTGTTGAATTCATGTAGAAAGTTATTTTACAATCCGTGTAACTCGAAAAATCCTGACACTTCTTCTAAGAAGATTATTTCTGTATTTGAATGGAAAATTTTAATATGATTCATCATTAATTTAGTGTAAAAATATTCGTGCCAAGCCGCGTTTCCTCATGAATAATATCTACTCTCCATTCAAAGAGATTCTTAACAATATTCTGTTAATAATAGAAATTTATAGTTTCGCAAATACAAGTGATATTATTAGTTCCATAAAGATTGAAAATGGATTTTCTTTACCTAACACTAAATTGATTGCTAAGAATTTCGAATATCTCAGAACTGTTCAAAATTTTCATATAATAATAATACTAAAAATAATAATAATCATGATAATAACAATAAAAAACTGTTGAAACTAACAAGAGAGGGATTGTGATATTGCAGATTGAATGAATAAATTGCAGAAGATATTAGTATTCTTCCAAGAATGTATAAGACCATTTTCAAAAATAAGTGGGCGAACAAAGCCGAACTTGTTCAAACATTTTTGATAGAATAACTGATCAGGATAGAGAATTATGGTATCAATCTTTTTTCATAATCTTTGCAGTGTTCAGCATAATATTTGTACTCATCATTCTTTTCATTTTTACATATATACAATATTATTCAGGCTCTCAAAATTGGGAAAAAAGTTATTTCCTGAAAAATTCAGGATTTGAGTGCGTGTATTAACTTTCCCATATATGCACATAAAATCCGTAAAGAACTTGGAGTGTTATGATAATGGATATCAATGATTTGTCCAAACAGAATTACAAGTTTGTAGAAATATAACTTTCAAATATTGCATTGGAAGATTGCCGCAAATGCATGCTGCAATGCATATTCCATTGCCGATTCATCGACACCCTTTGAATCATCCATACAATATTTCTGCAAGACTCCAACAATATTATAATTGTTGGATATATGTATCATTCGGCCCTCCTCCCCTCTCCGCCGGCCACGGCGAGAGCTGGCGCTGTCGCGCCGGTCGGCACAAGTCCCGCGACTGTCGTCGAGCACGGACGCACACACGGTTGTGTTTGTATAGAGTCGGCGCGTATCACAAATAAACCCTTTTTTTTTAGACATTACTCGGAGCATTCTTTCATTTCACCTGCCCCACGTAATAACCAACAGGTTATGGGAAAGGCCCGCTTCCACTGCGCGTAAAAGTGTTTCCGAGTGATTGCGGTGAGTGAAATTGTGAGGTGTGAAAGGCGAGACGAGGAGAGACGCGAGTTTCCCGACAGGCCCCCCATCACCGTGCAACCAAGGATCGAGAGGATGTTGGACGGCGGAGACGCTGGAGTGTTGAGCATGCCGACCCCGGAAAGCTCAAGTAAGTAGGAGTGCTTGAAGCGGTGCGCGATCGGTAACGTGGGGTCGGCGCCGAGTCGCGGCCCGTTCATCGCGCGACGATTGCGTCCGTCGGAGCGCGAGGCTCGGGTTCTCCTAGTTGCACGTTGCGGATCGAGGTGTCGGGGTGCGTGCTCGAATATTTTAATAAAGGCGCGAATCGGAAAATTCGAGAAAGGCGAAGTCCCCAGTGCGGTAAGGGGAGCAACGCGTGGGGACACGCGATCGGTTATTGTTCGACCGTTGAATTCGCGAGTACTCGGAAGCGCGCGACGATTGTGTTTTGTCGGGGCGCGAGTACTCGGAAGAGCGCGGCGACTGTTTCGCCGCGGCGCGAGAGCTCGGAAGCGCGCGACGACTGTTTCGCCGCGGTGCGAGAGCTCGGAGGCGCGCGGTGACTGTTTCGCCGCGGCGCGAGAGCTCGGGAGCGCGCGACATTATCGTTTAGCGCGGCGCGAGGCTTTCTGCCGCGCGACGTTTTCAATCGTCGCGGGGCGAAAGACGAGATCGCTCGAGGCGTGATTGCTGAGAGCGCGAGAAAGGCGAGGTCCTCGGTGCGACGAGGTGAGCGGCGTGCGGGGACAGTCGATCACTGTTGATCGACCGTTGAGTTTCCGAGAACTCGGAAGCGCGCGACGACGTATTGCCGGCCGGCACTCTTGCACGCGCGCGGAGGGGACGGGGGCGCTCGACTCTCGCTCGCGCTACTGGCCAGGGCGTAGGAGCGAACGTAAACAAACGGTTTACGGTGTCGGCGCGCCTGACTCTCCGCGCATAACCAAGCTTCGTTGTCGCCGCTCGATGTCGAAATCAAATAGAGGCGCGTTACGAGTGTTGAGAGATTCACACTATACATATGCGCGTGCATATATATATACAAATATATATACGTATGTATACGTGTAATTAATTAAGCAATTGCATGTGATGAGAAGTTGTGGATAATACCATTGATTTTAAGTTAACTAGATTTTCTATCCACAGCTATCTTGAAAGAAAAGTCGGCGTGGGAGGTGCTGACGAGCTCCTTCTACCTTGACATAAATCACAAGGTGGAGGATATTTTAGTTGAAATTGAAGGAGATAATTTTACTTTAATACCTGAAAAGGGTGAACCCTATACTTCAGGTAAATAATGTTAGACATTTACGATGAGACGAGACAGTTTTATAAAAGTGCATATCTATATATATAGGCTAGCATATATATGTATATAATAATTGGTAGCACTTTTGAAAAAGAAACACCTGATCAGTGTAAACAAATATATCCTTTGCTGGAAAAATCCAATTAATGCAAATTTACAATATTATATAAACATATCTCTGACCGGTTGGGTGGCGGATGTGTGCTTGTGTTCGGTACGCATAAGCTGTCTAACTGGAATGAACATTCGGAATGTCTTGTGTTCAGCCACTCTTGTTTGTTCATTCAATCTTTGAATTAAGTTATGCTTGTTGTTCGGTAAACTTATTTAAAGATGACCTATGGCAAACATGATCATGTAACAAAGTAAAATCTCGAGTACAAAATTATTAAAATAATTGGCTAAGTGTGTTATTGATCTGCAAGAAAGTGATCAGTGAAATACCATAGTTCAATGGTATGAGGATCAAGTCTTGGCAGAAACACCAGCCATAATGCCAAGGCCGAGGTCAGAGGACGACTCGATTCATGAACCAAGTACCTCAATAATTGATAATGGGATTGACATAAGATGTGATGTTGAATCCCAGAAGGAGAAAGATGAGAAAGAAGATGAGAGAGAAGAGGAGAAAGATGAGAAAGAGGATACAATCTTGGCCAAGCTCAATAAAATTGAGTCCATGATCGAGAGCGTCAAACAAACAGGTAAAGATAAATTGAGAATAGTGAGTAACCGAAAGGTTGTACCTAATCTCAGATTGTTGAAATCTAACCAAATTCTAATGCACCAACCATTTGAACATAATAATGATGAGTCTCTTGAATCCCGTACAGTAAATAATACTGAAAAGAGAGTAGTCACACTAGAGAACAAATTGGCAGGTACATCCAATTTCGTTGAGGGACTCTCTGAGAGTATCAATAGGTTGATGGACGTAAGGGAGAAAAAGGAGAGTGTTAACAACCAAAGATTTTCAAAACTTGAAGAAGAGTCAAAAATCAGTCAGAAGGAGAGATTAGACCAAAGTATCAAGTTTCGCAACCTTATGACTACTATCAGAGAGGAATATGCGAAACAATTTGATAAGGTCAACGAAATTGTCAAGAGCCTGACAAACTTGTACAACAGAGAGGAGAGTGAAGATGAGAGCTTAATTAACTCTAAAGATGACGAAAAGGTGAGAAATAAAAACATGATTCAAAATAGTGAAGTAAAATCAAAAGGTAACAACAAAAATTCCAATTCAGTAAAGATGAGAGAACAAAGTAAAAATTCAGAGAGTAATTCAGATGAGGAAACTCCAGCTCAGACACGGAATAGATAACTTTGGAAATAGAAACATTGATGACACTTTGAAACTAGATATCATTAAAAGTGCTAATATGAAAAGAGATTATAAATTAACAAATGAGATGAGATTCGAACATTTTTTGGATTATTTTGTGTCGGAGCTGAAAGCCTGTAACCTCTCACACTCTATTGATGAGAACAGCGTTTTGCGTGTGGATGAGACAGTTTTAGAGGATCACAAGTTCCAGAACTCGTGACATCCTAATAAATCAAAGCAGGCGAGGTAAATTTAGTATCTTACACTATACGCAAATCGCTGTATAATATGGAATATATAATTGGAAAAGAAACGGCTGTCGAATTTTGTGAGAGATTTGAAAGTGTTGTAAGAAACTATGAAAACTCTCCCGGCGCCAAGCTATTATCGGAAGATGAGAAGAGAGATGCGTTTTATAATGCTGTTATGGTATCACTACCTACAGCTCAAACAATTGAGTTTGTTTCAAAGGACATAATGGCGGAAGTACTTCATACGATGAACTAGAAGCAATTGTTGTACAGGAAAAGCAGGTGACAAAATTAAACTCTAACACCATCCCAAGGAGCGCCAATCAGGCCAACCTATCCTCGATCCAATGATATGAGTGCCAGGACTCAGAGCACATTGCAACTGACTGTCCAAACAAAGGGAAAGATTTCCGGTACTACAACTGCAACGGATTTGGGCACAAGGCTTTTGAGTGTCCAGAGTGCTCCGGAAAAGGGGAGAGGAAGGTATGTCAATAAGACTAAGAGATCTCATAACTCAAATGGTGGTAGGCCTGTGAGTGGTGTGGAAAGGAAGAGTAATAACGATGAGAATGCGACGGGTGCGAAAACGTGGTCGAGAGGACGTGGAAGATCCAATTACCAAAACACCGGAAATCGGAAGCAACAAAACAGAGAGAAAGGTGAGAACCAAACGGCGAGCGTTTATAACATAAGTTGCGAACAAGATCAAATTTTCTCCAAGTTTCTAGCGGATTCCGGTGCTACGGAACATATAACTAATTCCAAAATGATCTTCACGCCTCTTGATGAAAGCGATTGTGGCGTGATAAAATGCGCTAACAAAACAGTTCAGCTGACATAAACACAGAAGGCGCGGGTACAATATTCGTGAGAATGAATAACGGAGAAATTCTAGAAATTGATAAATTCATTTTCGCCAACGTGTTAAAAGATAATCTCTTGTCGTTACGAAAATTCGCTGATATGGGACTAGCTATATATTTAGATAGTACCAAAATAAATATATTTGATCCCTGCTCAAACGAAATTTCATTTTAGTGTTAACACTCCTATCAGGCATATACAGACGACCTTATTGGCTAATAGAACAAGAAATCAGTAAAGATTTGCACAATGGCGAGACTGTCACACAGAAAATAAATAGGCAAATATTTGCCAATACAGTAGATGCGGATTCAGATGCGAAAAGATATAATACACGAAGTGTGACAGCTCAAGTTCAGTCTTTACCAGAATCGTTTCCGATACCTGGTAGCAGTGAAGAGTTTGAAATTGTAACGAATGAGCCATGACAGAAGTTAACCCTGACGAATCTCCATTTTCGTTTGACACAAAAAGATTTCTTGAAAAAAACAAAGCCATGCTGTGGCACGTAAGATTTGGTCATGCTTTGATCGCCTATCTCAAGGCGTTGCAAGCTAAATTCCCCAAAAATAAAGAACTGCCAGATGCGATTTTCGATGAGGCGTTAAAAGACTGCGAAATCTGTCTAATAGTTAAAACGAACAAACTGCCTTTTCATCAGTACGTACTCGGGCTACTGCTTCCCTACAAATTATTCATTCCAATACCATGGGTCCAATCTCACCACTTTCTCATCCCAAAAGATACAGATTTATATCTGTATTCATAGATGATTTCTCAAGACTAGCAATAGCTTACCCCATGACTCATAAGAGTTAAACTGGGTATTGTCTTGAAAGATATGTAAGGAGCGCAAGAAATCTTCTAGGGTACGACGCAAAGGTGTGTTATTTGCGCTCGGACCAAGGGACTGAGTATACAGGTGGATACACGGTAGAAGTATTGAATAGTTTGGGCGCAGAATTACAACTAGCAGCCCCAGACATGCCTGAACACAATGGTGTGTCAGAGCGATTTAACCAAACAATTCAGAAGAAGGTGAGAACATATATTTACGATGCGAAGTTACCCGAAAATCTGTGGGATATAGCATTGACAGCTGCTGTATACGCATATAATCGGACTCCGCACAAATCGAACCAAATGGTGGCTACAATGGTGGTTACAATTGCGGAAGGCAGGGAGTAACGGCCCGAAACTGCCCGAATTGCGTCCCTGACGGACAGGACCGACGGACAGGGAAACGGCCTGGCGGATGCGATGAACTGTCTCCGACCCTCCGCACCGTCCAACAAAGGACAGATGCAGTAGAGGGGATCGGTTTGGTCGACGCGGCGACGCTTTTACAGGCTGACGCAGGACAGGAACTAGAGGCGAACCGCGCAGCCGTGTGGAGGCAGACGCTGACCTACTCTCTGACCCGGCAATCGGTCAGTTAATAAGCAATTTGGCGGCTATCCAGATAACTCGACAGTTTTACATCGAAGTGGAGGTTGGAGGAATAAAATGCCTTCCGAGACCAAATCGAACCGACCCCTATGCTGATTAAGAATGGAACTGGCAACGAAATTGTGGCAAGCATTGGTACAATGGACATAACCATGACGATAGATGGAGTGTCGAAAAAGACCATATGCGGTGCCGTCACGAACACGTCACATGACTTAGTCCTGGACAGAGACTGGATGGTCCAGTGGAACTCGGACTCGTTGAACGGCGAAGGCAAATGGCGAGTTTGGAAGGGGGAATTCCGAAGCTTTGCCAATATCGCTGGACCGACACATAGAGTCATGGTTGAGATCGCTGGACTATCTGCGGTGGGGCCGGTTCAGAAGACCAAGGTAGACAACCTGGTCAAAGAACTGTTGTCTGGGTACAAGGGTAGACCGGGGATTACGAATTTAGTTGAACATTATATCATCATTCCCCCAGGTACCCGCCTAGTTCGGCACAATCTTCGCCGTTTGTCGCCTGCGATGTTGAAGGTTGCTCAGGATGAGGTCGTGAAGCTGAGAGACAAAGGCGTGATAGAGCCATTCCATCAGCGACTGGAGTAGCGCTCCCATCATTGTCAAAAAGTCCGATGGCGATTGGCGGTTTTGTATCGACAACCGGTATGTGAACAAAGCCACGATCTGCGATGCGTACCCGTTACCTAACATGAACTCGATTCTGGATAGGCTCAGACGGACACGATTCACATCAAAGATAGACCTGAAGGCTGCCTACTATCAAGTGCCGCGGCACAGAGATAGTAAGAAGTATACGGCTTCCTCGGTTCCAGGTTCTGGGCTGTGGCATACCAAAAATATGCCCTTCCGATTGACCGATGCGCCGAAAACGTTTCAGTGGCTCATTGATGCGCTGTTCGGCCCAGAACACATACCGCACATCTTTGGATATTTGGAAGATATAATAATCCTGTCCGATACCTTCGAGGAGCACATGGAGTAGCTCTGGTTTGTGTGAAACGCTGGTGGAAGTGCGAATTCTGCTGCTCCCAAGTTTCCTACTTGGGGTTCTTGCTCGACGAGGAGGGCCTTCGACCAAACCCAGATAAGATTGCGCCAGTGGTTAATTATTCTGCACCGTTAAACGTAAGATAGTTAAGGCGTTTTCTGGAATTGGTGGGATGGTACTCCCGATTTATCGAGCAAAACACGGAAATGAAGATTTCGTTGCTGCAGTTGTTAAGGGAGGACCAGAGTTGGAAATGGACGGTGGAGCAGACGGTGGCCTTTGAGGGCCTCAAGAGGGCGCTAACAACCGCACCGGTGTTAGCCCGGCCAGATTTTACAAAACCGTTCACGATTCATTGCGACGCCAGTAGCTACGCCATTGGAGCGGTGCTGACGCAAGAAGCCGAAGATGGCAAACAACCTATCTGCTACTGGAGTCGCAAATTGACTTCGGCGGAGCGGAAATACACGACTACAGAGCGGGAGTGTCTGGCTCTCTTGAGGGCTATCAGGGAGTTCCGCCCGTACATCGAGGGTTACAGGTTTACAGTAGTCACTGACCACAGCGCATTACTCTGGTTGAAAAACCTGAAAGATCCGACGAGCCGCCCGGGGCTGTGAGTGTTGAAAATGCAGCAGTGGGATTCCATCATCACCCACCGGAAGGGTACACTCCACAACGCGCCGGATGCCCTCTCGCGTTTGTACGAGGATGAACCGGCGGAGTTGGCTGCATTCGAGGTGCTCAGTGACCCCTGGTACTCGAAAAGAGTGAAGGAAGTACAAGAAGAACCGGAAGAGTACTCCAATTGGAGGATGGAAAACGGTATGCTCTACCGATATCGTTGGGACGAATTGCTGGACCCCATTGCCTTCCCGGAAGAAGGATGGAGGTTCGTAGTTCCTCTGAATAAGAGAGCCCAAGTCCTGGCGGATGCCCATCGTGAATATTCCTCTGGGCATCTCGGTATCGAGAAGACATACGAGGCCGGGAGTACTACTGGCCAGGGATGTGGTACGGAGTTTGGGCGTACGTCCAGGGATGTCCGGAGTGCCAAAAGTACAAGACTTCTCAGGCAGCACCGCAAGGCTTGATGGGAACAAGGAACATCGAGAGTCCTTGGGCAGTGGTAGCCGCGGACTTGATGGAGTTCCCATCCAGCTTGCGTCAGTACAAATTACAGGACTACAGGAGGGGTAAGGAGGGGTAAATTACAGGTTAGTACTACAGGATTTGTTCACCCGATGGGTTGAATTGAAGCCTATTCGAAACAAGGATGGCAAGGCGGTAGCGAAGGCCATAGAGGAGCTGATCTTGTACCGATGGGAAACGGTACCTGCTAACGGACAACGGCAAGGAGTTCCTTAACAAGGACCTTAAGGCCGTTCTAGACGCGTGTGGGACGGAACACGTATCATGCCCCCAAGCCAATCCGGTGGAACGAAGCAATCGTACCCTGAAGAAGATGATTGCGATTTACGTGGGGAACAATCATCGTTCGTGGGACAAACATCTGCATGAGTTGCGTCATGCGATAAATACGCCACTCACGCTACCACGAAGGTCTTCCCTGCCTTCCTTAACTATGGCCGGCACCCCCGACCGGTTAAGAGTCTTCGCCGCGAAGCAGAGGGAACGGGATTCATCGAGTCGATCCCCCCAGCGGAATGGGCGGATCGAATGAAGCGTTTGAGTGCGTTACGGGACCTGGTGACGACGTTTATAGAGGGGGCGCAGGAGAAGCAGAAAATGCGTTACGATAAGGGGCGGGTTCCGGCCCAGTTTGCGGTGGGAGATGAAGTAATGTGGAAGACGCATTTCCTATCGTATGGGAGCAAATACTTCTCCAGCAAACTGGCTGCGGAATACGAAGGACCGTATAACATCGCAGAGGAAACGTCCCCCCTGGTTTACGTTCTGGACATCGGGTCTAACAGGCGTATACCCAATATGCACGTGTCCCAAATACGCCGTTATATCCCCCCCCCCCCCCGTAGTGTTAAGGATAGTTAAGGATTTAGGATAAAGGTGGAGGGTAGAGTGTAAGGTAGTATTAGGAGGCCCTTGATAATATTATTTGGCTTCTTCATCAAGCAACGGACAGATGGGCAAGAAGGGTGGACGCGTCACGAGCCCCCCGCCTGGGTTCCCGGCCTTACCGGTCACGTTAACCGAGGAAGAGGCTCGATTGGCGTTAGAGCGCGAGATGGATGAATTGTATAATCCATCTCGTGTGCCGGCGTATGCCGAAGAGACGCGTCCCTCCACTGTGGGGGAGGAGACCAGCCCCGAAGAAGCAGAACGGGCTAATACCGCTAGTCGAGCGAGTCCCGTCCCGCCCCCTTCGACGTCCGCCGCGGCTCGGTTGGTTGCGGCTAGGGAGGGGATGGCACTTCCGGGGACTGTTGGACGTTCCGGTGATCAAGCCGTCGCGTCGATCAGTCTATCACCAATCCGAGATTGGTCGGATGGTCCTTACAGGGGTCAAGGGGCGATTCCCAAGATCCCTAAGCTGGCCAAGCGTCGAGGTGCGGGGTCGGAGACGCACCTGTCACTGAAGATCAGCCTGCCGATCTCTCCAGACTTGGAGGAGGAGATCGAGAGGACCCGGAGGCTGGTAATCGGGGAGGGGTCACCAAGACCACCGACCCCTCCGATCATAAAGCTCGACAGCGAGGAGACGGTGCGGGAGTTGAGTAGGCTGGTGCTGTCGGAGGACCCGCTGAGTGTCCCGGCCCAGCACTCCTCCCGCACGGAACAACCCATGGTTTGAACAGGGATGAGGCAGCAACCACAAAATCAGAGAAGACAGCCGGAGGGACAGGTAGCGCTGCCGAGCGTTGTTGAGCTAGGTCAGCCCTGGGGAAGTGCCCCGGCCACTGTTACTCAGGAGCCTGGGGAGTGGGAGTCGGGGGATTGGGAGGGGGATCATGATGCTCCTCCATTCATCGCACGGATTCCCGAACTGGTGAACATTCGGTTGGAGAGGCCCAGGGAAGATTATTCGATGTTGCGACCCTCAGACGACGCAAGAAGGCGCAGGTATAAGCGAACCCGTCACTTAACGGCCAAAGATTTCGAAAACGGCCGGGAGGTGCCGGGGAGGCGAGACCTGTCGCCAGATCACCCTGGGCCACCATGTGGTAAGGCGAGAGCCTACGCCGGTGAGGGAGGAAGTGACTGTGATGGAGTGGGCGCCTTTGGACCCGGTCCCTGCCGCCACAAGCACTCCCGTAGGCCTGGTACAGGGGTCGGGAAACGCACCTGTAGTGGCGAAGCGCCAGGGTCGGAAGGCTCGGCGGCACGCCAATCACCAGAGGGCGAAGAGGGGAGAGTTCAAAACTCCAGAACCCGGGACATCAACGCCTCTGAGCAGAGCGTCAAGGGAAAGGCACCGCTCGTTAGCCCGAGTAGATCCGGAGGTGATGCCACCTTCGACCTCAACGACACCGGAAGGACGGAGATATACAACACCAGATACGTGGCATCGCCGGGTCCTGCCCGAGGGTCGAGTGGAACTGCAACGAGCCCGATCGTTGGGCCGGCAACCCTCGACCCCAGCATCCACTACCTCTGGCCGAGCCCAGTCAGTTCCGCGTTCCATGTTGCGGACTGGGCGGCTGGATTCCTCAAGCGGCACTCCCAGGAGAGTGCAGTTCTCAGAGCACCCTGGTGGAGTGGTAAGACCGACGAGAGCCCGCAGGCGAGAAATTTCGAGCATTTCCATGTCAAAATCATGCAGTGTACCAGTGAAGCGTCCGATTCGGAAAAATTATTTTTCAAATGGAAGACAATTTACCGTAGAATAGAGGGAAATTCTCGAGAACACCACAAATGGCTCATGATCTTATACATTCTTAGTCGGAGAATCGTGAAAATTTGGACTAACCGGTTCTTAGGGGCGCTGATGATAATCTGAAATCAGATTTTCAAAATTCTGTATCCAAGATGGCGGTTTTAAGATGGCGGCTCATGATTTTGTACATTTTTAGTCGGAGAATCGTGAAAATTTGGACTAATAGGTTCTTGGGGGCGCTGATGATAAATCTGACATCAGATTTTCGAAATTCTGTATCCAAGTTGGCGGTTTCAAGATGGCGGCTCATGTTTTTGTACATGGACAATTTTCTATATATTCAAAATCTCGTTATTTTCATCTTTTAGCCGTCGTTTTCATCCATGAACGACGTCGACGAAATATAGATAAAATGAAGATTCAACTTTTTTGATTCCGATTTCAGTCACTATTATGCTAAAATAAATCATAGATGGAAAGACTCAACAATCTATTTCAGCAGTAAAGATGCAGAAACCCTTTTATTCACATTTTCACGAACCTCCAACTAAAAATATACAAAATCATGATCCGCCATCTTGAAACCACCATCTAGGATACAGAATTTCGGAAATCTGATGTCAGATTCATCATATCAGCGCCTCCAAGAACCCATTAGTCCAAATTTTCACGATTCTCCGACTAAAAATGTACAAAATCATGAGCCGCCATCTTGAAACCACCATCATGGATACGGAATTTCGAAAATCTGATGTCAGATTTATCATTAACGCCTCCGAAAACCCGTTATTCCAAATTTTCACGAATCTCTGACTAAAAATGTGGAAAATCGTGAGCCGCCATCTTGAAACCGCCATCTTGGATCCAGAATTTTGAGAATTTGATGTCAGAATCGTTATCAGTGACATTGAAAACTCCTGTTTATGGAATTTCGAAGGAATATATCGAATATGAAAATGAATGCTTTGAAACATTGATAAAATAGAAATCCAAAATATTGATTCCCGTTTTTTGGCCGCCATTTTGCTGGAAAAAATCATAGTCGAAAAAACTCAACGAATTTGGAAAGTTCAAATATTTTGTGCACTCTTGTGCATATTTTCGACCATAAAGATAAAATTCCTTCTTTCTCTGATTTTAGATTGAAAAAAAAGTGCTCAAAAAAATCGCATTTTTTATTTTAATTTGTTAATTATTTATTAAAAATCAATTCTTTTAGTTTTCTCAACTATGGTATCGTGTAGAGCATACCCGAAAATAGTGGGAATGACTATTTTGCAATAAACCTTCCGTCTTATTCATTAAAATATTTGAGCTCGAAAGTACCAATAAAATTTCTGCAATCTGGGACTCAATGGGTTAACGAGAGCCTGATTTCTCCCCTCTAGCCTACCTACCTACCTGCCTACCAACTACCCCCCAGGAATGTTGTAGGCAGAGCCCTTGACGCTCTGGGGGAGGACTCTGTGACCAGCAGGTACTCCTCCGCCCAGCCCTGCAACAGAAATATTCAATATTGATGAGTATTCACTCCGAATGTATGTTTTTGGGAGTGTTTACCTGTGGACGATGGGGCTCGCCCATTGTCCAGACCTCCTGGAGACTCGCTGCTGGGAGGTTACCGGTCCTGGGTGGTCAGCTCCAGTCCCTGAGCTGACCAATAATCCATCTTCCCTTCTGTCAAGGTCCTGGGGAAAACAGCTGGAGGTCTTGAGGCTGCTGATGACCAGGGCTGGCGGTGGTGGCAGCAGGTGGCAGCATGCATCAACCCTGAAAAGCACGACACAATTAGGAAGCGCACTTCACCGAGGCGGAGGGCGAGCAGGTAGCCCACCCCAGGGCCCTGGGGAGTCGTCCCGGTGACGATGTCCCCCAGATGGCTCTGGAGAGGGGGCAGCTTGCGCGCCGCCATGATGTTGTGGGCCGGAGGGCGACCCGAGCGCCCCGGCCCCGAAACATGGACGTGGACACTCGCGGATACTTCCCGAGAATCCAAGCGAGGAGCTTCGAGGTCGAGGATGCGCGGGTGCACGCGGGCGCCGGTTACGCGACGAGCGCGAGCGAAGCGAGCGAGCGGCCCTTTTTACTGCCGGCCATGCGGTCGTAGCAGAAGCGAGGCGGCTCCTAGGGACCCGCGCGCGCGCGGCGGCGGGGGGATGAGGCGCGCGGAGAGGGTAAAGGCAAGCGCGCAGCGTCTATATGCGGCGCGTGGACTGAGGCGCGCAGGCGTGGGACCGCGCGAGATTCAAAATAAGTATTTGAATTTGTAGATGCGCAGACACCTTAGGCGTGCGCAGTTGAGTGCGCCTGGTTGGTTACTATTTATTGTGAATATCTCGACTTAACGTAATTTTGACCGAGTTAGATGGACTTTTCGAGTAATTGTACATATGTAATAAACCGAGAGTATTTGAATGGTCCCACGCGGCCGATAGGAGTGCGAGTGCGGTCGACCAATGGGAAAATTTACATAATTGCGTTTTTCCAGGAATTTTTCTCCATTGGTCCCGCGAGCATTTTTGCGGTTCGCGGAATATGATCATTGGCTTCCGAGAATTTTCAAGCGAAAAGGGGCGGGGAGGAGGAAGGCGCCACGAGGCGATTCCTCCGCCATTCTGCAGTTGTACCGAATAGTTCACGCTGTTTCACTATCATCTTAGTTTTTCCTATAGTTTCGATAATCGACTTGTTATTCGTTACACAATTATTGAGTGCAGAGTCTTCAACTTGATACGGTAATATGAACAAATATTAGGCCGATGATCAGGCTCGGGAAGGCCTCCGGGACGCGTGCGGGTAATTCGGTCGCGACGGGAACGCGGTGATCGGTCGCGTCGAGAATTCTCCCTGGGCGAAGTAACGCTCGTCATGAAAATGGCGGGCGAGCTGACGCTCGGGGATTGAACCGGCGTCGGGTCCGCGTAGCAATTTTTTCTTGTTTAATTATAGAGAAAATTCGCTGATTTAGCTTGTCACGATTTATTGGAATAAATTTGTTTTTGTTGTTGAATATGAATACTTTGCAATTTACTTACCTGTGCTGGAATCCTCCTGTTTTCCCCCCTCCATAATTGAATTTATTATTATTTATTGATATTTATTGGCCACATTATTTCACACTTATCTTGGAGCAGCAGCCGCATCACATTCAAGGAGAATTATTGTAAGTTCGTCTAGTGAGATGACGGTTATCCGTTATGGCTCACAGACGTGAGGGGTAGGGCGCGGCCCTCCCAGGAGAGGCTCCCCAGGTGAAGTCGGGCACGTCTGACACTCCAACACCCCTGGCACACGAGAGTTCAAGGCTCGGCCGCCTCAACCGGTATCCCCATTCCCCTTGCAGTGAGCCTCATTCGGTTTTTCCTTTAGTATTTTTGAATAGTTTCCCCGTGATCGGTCTGACTAATTTATGGATAATTTATCATTATTTGGCAATCATTTGCCTGGCGCTCACCCCACATAATTTCGTTGACCATCGGGACGTTTTCTCCCCCCCTCCTTCGCAGTGGCCGTTGCAGGTGTGAGTTGATCCGGCGACGAGAGCGAAAAGGGCCACTCTCGCCCGACTAGCGATCGCACGCGGTTTTGAGGTCGTCAGCACAGTTTCTCGGATGGTGTGTGTGTGGGTGCAGGCGACTGGTCGGCGCGGCGAGAGACACGGGAGTGTGAAAGTGGCGTGAGGTCGATGCGACGACCTGGGTGTGAGTATGGCGTACGACGTAGCTAGCGGAGTGAAAGAGTGAGCGGCCGTGCGAGGTCCGAACCAAAGCGAAGCGGCGTTCGATTTGCGAGCGCTGGCGAGGAGTCAGCCGCACCGGCGATGAAAGCATCACTGGTTAAGAATATCTATCAAGACACGTATGCTTCCTAAATGAATTTGAACCGAGTTCATTGTTTGAGAAACTATTCACGGAGCGAACGGCAGAGTTCGACTCAAGCATTTTTCCTCGTACCCAAACCGCTCTTCTTGGCGAGCTAGCAAGAATTTCTGGCGGAGCAACGAGCGAGCCAAGAAAATGAGCGTTGCAGAAAAAAGCTGCGACAGGCCTCGCAGCGTCGCAGGTATATCACACCCATAATCTTGCAAGATAATCTTGCAGAAACCTTGCAGCATTATGGCATGAAATCTTTCAATGCAATCGATGAATAATGATTCTATGAGGCTTGTTAGACCATACTGCGAAAAAAAAATTCAATGCTCCCAGTACTAGATTCGAATCAGCATTCTCCTGATCTCCGGTCAGTTGCGCTACCATCTGCATCACTGGGGAGACAACTGCTTGTCAGATCCCTGGAGCTTCTGACTTTCCATAATCTCGCAGGAGAATCCTGCAGATATCTTGCAGCAATATTGCATGTAATCTTAGAATGAAACATTCCAGCAAAATTTTAAAGCAAAATATTTCTGCAATATTCCAATGCAACTTCTGACTGTCCTCAATCTCGCAGTAGAATCTTGCAGAAATTTTGCAGTAATATTGCAAGAAATCTTTCAATGCATTATTTTGGCACTATTCTGCAATATTTCCTATGCAGCCACTGACTTTCCAAAATCTTGTAGAAAAATCCTGTTGGAATCTTGTAGCAATATTCTTCTTTCAATGCAGTATTTCAGAAATCTCGCAGAAATCTTGCAATGGAATATTTTACTGAAATATTGTGAAATATCGAGGACACTTAGACGGTGAAGTTTCCGTGTTCAAAGCCTTCATATGGCACATAACGGTCACGAAAACTCGATTTATCATTGGAGTTTGAATGAAAATACCTAAATATAGTTGGCCCACACAGAATGTATCAAGAGAATCTTGGTTAAATAAATGTCCCCAACGTTTTAATTTAACAAAGAAACGTGTCATGCCTATGCAAAACATCAACATTTAATGGACTAAATTAGCCCTGAGTCTTTTACTCCTCAAATGTCTTACAATGAATAATAAAATTTACCGATAATCTCGTCACACTTACAATATTGATAGTTACGAAATATCTTAATTTTTACAGCTCAGATGTATAGACACGATGTCAGATCTCATATTCTACAGGACTCAGGAGATGGAGCGGGAATGGAAATGCCATCCCAAGAGAGACTCCTTCCTATCGGTCCGGTACGAGAGAAAATCCACCCTCTTGAAGGACAAGATGATCATGGCGCAGAGAATCCCTCAAAGCTTAGTTAGTCAAAAATCTTCTATTACTATCTGGAACATATTTCCCTCAACGTGAAAATACGTATCAATTCTTCTTGATTCAGCCTTTATTTCTGTATTTGTCTCAGGATCTCTCAGAATACCATGTCCGTACCTCAAATAGAAATGTATGAGGAGAAAATGTGTGAACTTAGGAATTGTAAATTTTCGGAAAATGTTCTGACGCTCGTTATTCATTTTGAATTTCAAACTGGCTAGTCAATTAGATTTTGGATGCGAATCGCGTAGAAGAACTGTGAGGATGTTCGTAGCTGCCTTGTTCTGGACAGAAACTTCCCATTCTTGGTTTTATTAGCCCGTGACTGGCATTTGAAAGTCGTTCGGAGCTCCAGTTCAGGACTCGGCTCTAGTTACCTCGACGAGCAGCGGGGCATGTAGGTGACGTACCAGTTGCTTCGATAATAGTGCTCGTAAATCAGGAATGACTTCGCACGAGTACAAGAGAAGCGGCAAGGAGGATTCTGTGTGCGAACGCACGTGGGAGTCCGGTCGATGCTTGCGGGTTATAGGGAGCTAGGGATGAGATCTGAGGTGTATGGAGAATATAAGACTTCACGAACGGTTTCAGAGACTATTACGGAAGTTATATGGAAGTTATCTGTTCTATTATTTGAATAAAAAGCCAACAGGATCGATATGTTTGTTAGATATGCTGTTCACGGGATAGGAACGATATTTCAGCGGTAGTGCTACAGAAGATGACACTAGGACGTTGCAAAGTGGTGGACAGGTCACGAACTCCTAGACACACCGTACATATGCATGGATCATATCTGACGAGCTGACGTAGATGCTCCAGTTGCAGCAGTAAAGCTTTTCGAGATTGAGCAATATCGTGGAACCAATGATGAATTAGGTGCAAGAACGAGCAATCGGATGTTGTAACCTAGTGCCTGTCCGCACCAGGTAACGCTACTCTATCACGGATTGGTGTAACTCCTCGTGGCAATCAGAGTTTGCGTGTATATTGCCTCGCGGCTCGGAAGAAGTGGGCGCTCACCCACTCGCTCTTGGCCTCGCGCCGGCAGAACTCACGGCGCAGCTCGCAGCTCGCGTGCGTGCTGAAGAGTGCTACCCTCCCGGGCCGGTGATTGCTTGCGGCGCGGCGGCGCCGTACCAGTCGGGTCGGCGAGCAGCCTCTCCGTCCATCAGTGACGGGTTTCCCCGTGACAACTTCCCTTCCCTAATCTGGACCACCTGGTCCGTCCACTGGACTCAGGCGAGCCAATGTAAAAATGGAACAGAGTCCCCAAGAACCCGAGGGCCTGGCATTCAGCGACCCCTTCGTCGTCTACGATGGTGCATCCTGGTCTTCGTCGACGGTCGCGTCCTGCGACACAGCGGCCACGAGGACCGCCGAGTGCACATCTGTGGGCAGGTGCGCGAGGCTCCGCACCATCTCGCGCCTGCCGCGCAACCGTCTCTCGCCCACCACTGGAAATGTTTCCGACACCCGATGCATTCGACCTCCCGATGTAGAAGGAGGGGGGGGGGTGGCAACGTTGCGGGAGGCTCGCGAGGCCCATCCGCCCCGTCCTTCTGGGCGCGCATTGACCTCCAACGGTCTGGTCAGTGGGGTCGCGTCAGTGGGAACTTCCCACCTTTTCCTCCGTTTTCAGTTCAAGAGGAACCACACTATTCCCGAATCCTCACCATCTCGCGCGGCCATGCTCCACAGCCGCTCGTCCCTGGGCTGTAGCCTCAACGACTCAACCTACGGTTGCGTGGGCCCGAGGTATAGTGGTACGTAATCGTCCGGATGGCATTGGAACACCCATCCATTCCGGTTCTTCCTGTGGCGGTTTTTACCGGTCGCCTCTTTTCTTCCACCACCTCATACCTTGGCTGGTGTCTGCGGGGCACAACAACCAGTGAGAAATTTCGAGCATTTCCGTGTCAAAATCGTGCAGTGTACCAGTGAAGCGTCCGATTCGGAAAAATTATTTTTCAAATGAAAGACAATTTATCGTAGAATAGAGGAAAATTCTCGAGAACACCACAAATGGAACCAAATGCTGTTCGAAATGGAGCGGAAGGTGAAAAACTGCATGTCACTCTATAAATTATTTGTGATAACTACTTGAAAAATGATCTGTTCATTCTGGATTTAAAAGTATTTCATGAGTTTTCAATGCTGATTCTGGATCTAAAGAGAAAATTACTCTATATGCTCCGTTTAACAAATGAACAAATAAAAACACAATTATATACGAATATACATACAAAATCATATGATGCCCATGAACGAAAAAAAAATTCCGAGCCAAATCAAATTTTTGGATGTTCGATTCCACAGGAAATTGCTCATATACATATGGGACGTTCCACGTCAAGTGAGCATGGTCCAACTTTCCAAATCCGTTGAGTTTTTTTGACATGATTTTTTTCAGCAAAATGGCGGCCAAAAAACGGGAATCAATACTTTGGATTTTCATATTATCAATATTTTAAAGCATTCATTTTCCTATTCGATATATTCCTTTGAAATTCCGTATACAGGGGTTTTCAATGTTGCTGATAACGATTCTGACTTCAAATTTTCAAAATTCTGGATACAAGATGGCGGTTTCAAGATGGCGGCTGACGATTTTACACATTTTTAGTCGGAGAATCGTGAAAATTTGGAATAATGGGTTTTCGAGGGTGCTGATGATAAATCTGACATCAGATTTTCGAAATTCCGTATCCAAGATGGCAGTTTCAAGATGGCGGCTCATGATTTTGTACATTTTTAGTCGGAGAATCGTGAAAATTTGGACTAATGGGTTCTCGGGGGCGCTGATGATAAATCTGACATCAGATTTTCGAAATTCCGTATCCAAGATGGCGGTTCCAAGATGGCGACTCATGATTCTGTACATTTTTAGTTGCAGTTTTATGTATATGTATGGTATGTATATATATGGGACGTTCCACGTCAAGTGAGCATGGTCAAAATTTTGTTCGCAATTCTGCATTGACAAATTGATTGGTATCCATCCCCAGAATACTCAAAAAATTTTTCAGATTTTGATGTGCATGTATGTGGAAGTTAGTACATGCACTAAAAACCTGAATTATTCAAAATTTGCCTTTTTCCCAATTTCGAGAGCCCAAATAATCTTGTCTATATGTGAGAATGTTAAAAAGATGGGAACAAAAATTATGCTGAATACTACAAGGATTATAGAAAAAAATGGTTTGACACCAGAATCCTCCATTCGGATAGGCTACTCTATCAACTAAACATGTTTCAACCAGTTTGGCTATGTTCGCCCACTTATTTTTGACTTTTCAATTTATACGTGCAAACCTCTGTTCGATAGCTTCAAAATGGTCTCATACATTTTTTGGAGAAATTCCAATATCTCCTGCAATTAATTGTTTAAATCTGCAATATCAGAATCCACTTCTTGTTAGTTTCAACATATCGTCGCCTGGGGGGAAAAAGCAACGATCTCAGAAACGCGCTGAAGAAAGATCTATTTCGATTTAAGCGAAATAAAAAGATCTATTTCGAATTGAGCGACATAAAAAGATCTATCTCGAATCGAGCGGAATAAAAAGATCTATCTCGAATCAAGCGGAATAAAAAGATTTATTCCGAATCGAGCAGTATAGGAAGATCGTTTTCAAATCGACTTTTAAAGAAAGATCGAACTCAGATTCGACTCAAAAATGGAATTTTTTTAAAAATCGGTATTCATGAGTTTTTGAGGTTGCTGATTACGAATCCGACCTCAGATTTTGAAAATTCAAATTAGAGCCTCTAAGATCACTTGATATTTGGAAAAATTGAACTTTGTTGAAAATTTTTGACAAGTGATCTAAGAGGCTCTAATTTGAATTTTCAAAATCTGAGGTCGGATTCGTAATCAGCGACCTCAAAAACCCATGAATACCGATTTTTAAAAAAATTCAAATTTTTTCCAAAATTTTGTCAGGTGATCTTAGAGGCCCTAATTTTAATTTTCAAAATTTGAGGCGGGATTCGTTATCAGCGACCTCAAAAACACATGTTTACGAATTTCTACGAGAAACCATCGAGGCAAAAACTGTTTAACGTAAATAGTTAACTTGGCATATTACATTCAAATGTGTCCTAACACACACATTCACACATATTTACATACACACACACGCGCATAAGCAATCGCACTCAAGTGCGCACGTCCGCATCAACTCCGAACTCGAAAAAACGCCGCAAAATAAAATTAAACCTGAGATAGATTTTTCTATAATGTAAAATCTGAGTTAGATCTTTCTTTAAAAGTCGATTTGAAAACGATCTTTCTATACTGCTCGATTCGGAATAGATCTTTTTATTCCGCTCGATTCGAGATGGATCTTTTTATTTCGCTCAATTCGAAATAGATCTTTTTATTTCGCTTAAATCGAAATAGATCTTTCTTTAGCGCGTTTCTGAGATCGTTGATTTTTCCCCCCAGGCGACGATATCAGGTCTACGATGAAGCTCACAGTGAGGATATCATGCCTTCGGGTCATCAATTTCAGCCAAACTCATAGATACGTTCCTTGACTGGATCAAGCTACCGGTAGAGTTCGGAGTTCCAGCGCTGCCTTGTTATAGAGCTTTTCATGACTTTAGACTGAGGCAACTATATATAGACATACATATCTGGCTTGATTTGTCTGAAATTCACAACTTTCATCAAGAAAATGATGTATATATATATATATATATATATACCACACCCTAATATATATATATATATTATATATATATATATATATATATATATATATATATATATATATATATATATATATATATATATTGGGCCGCCTTGCGCTATATCAGCGTCGCTTCCCCCCACCGCGCCGCGGCTCACATTCGGCGATTCGCGCAGTGCCTCAGGTGCGGAGCACGCTGGTTGACATTCTTCGTTGAATTTTTACGTCGAAAAATTGAATTTTTTTTCCTTTTCGGCGATCTAATAATTGCTCCAAGAGTCCTCGATATATTTTTGCTCGTTAGTTTGCTGTTTCATTGTGCGGCGTTGTTTTGATTGATCCATCCTCGTTTCGAAAAGCACGTAGTCGTGCGTTCTTGTCATCATCACGTTGGATTTTTGAATTTCTTCTTTGTGTTTTGCTTTTCTGCTTTTGTTTCGTGAACACGGTCAATTGCGTGTGTTCATTTTGCAGTCATTAACAATCAGACCAACATGAGTCAAGCCGAGAAACAACTCCTCGACGCTTATGAACGGCAGCTCCGGCACATGAAATATATTCGCGATTACATCGCGAATACAAAAAAGTCATGCGCTGCGGAAAATCGCACACCAGAGTACATCAATCGCAAATTGAAAACTCTCAACGATTACTGGCGCCAGTTCTCGGAGCGTCACGAAATGCTTTGGTCAGAGGAGGAGACCATTATGAAGTTGGTCCCAGCGTGCGAATACTTCAAAGAAGATCCATTCCTGGATATTGATGATGAGGTCGCGCAAGCAACAGCTGAGCTCACGTCTTGGCTTCCGCCGCCCGACGTTGAGGAACGTGAACCGACCCAACATGATAACGGGTCACTTGCGCAACAGGCATTTCAATTTCAGCACATTTTGCGTGCTGCTACTGAAATGCAAGCGATTCCAGTGCTCCAAATTCCAACTTTCTCTGGGAATTTTGATGAGTAGGAGTCTTTCAAATATCGTTTTGAAGACTCCGTCATCAACAAACAAATATATTCGGACGGTCTCAAATTGCATTATTTGCTTGATGCAAATTGCATTATTTGCTTGAAACTTTGTCGTCGTTTCGATAACCCCAAAAGCAGACTAACACACCATACGTTGGCGTTGATCAATCTTAAGCCCAATTCTGAGAAATCTGCCACAAAGCTGAACGAGTTACTTGATAAAGCTGAAGAATCCATTCAGGGATTCAAGGATCTCGAATGCCCAATCGAACATTGGGATAATTGGTTTGTGCATTGCATTGCTTGGCGAATCCTGAATTTGCCACTCCGCAAAAGGTCGACTGCGTGCTCGCAGCCGACATTTATTCTGAAATAATTTTGCCAGGCTTAACAAAGGGCCCTCCGCAAACGCCAGTCGCTCAACAAACAGTTTTCGGTTGGATACTGACTGACGTGACTGAAAACACATCGACGGGTAGTGCTACATCTGGTGGATTCCATGTCACAGTCTACACTTCTCTTTCACAACAACTTCAAACATTTCGGGAAGTTGAAGAAGTGCCGTGTGACTCGCAAGCGCTATCTCCCGACGAGCAGTATTGTGAAGACTACTTCAAGTCTACCGTGTCTCAGACACCCGAAGGTCGCCTGATCGTGCGTCTGCCCTTTGTTGAATCGACTGATATACCTGCATTCCACGATTCTATAGACATCGCAGTCGCTTGCTTGCTGCGTTCGGAGCGTCGGCGGTTGCGAGACCACCGCATGGATGAAGCTTACAGAAAATCCATGCACGAATATGAAGACTTGGGACACATGGAGAGAGTCGACACATCGAAGCTGTCATCGCCAGCGGTGTACATGCCACATCATGCTGTTTTCAGGCCAGGGAGCAGCAAACTCAGAGTAGTTTTCAACGCATCGCAATGTAATGGTAACGGATATTGTTTAAATGATTCTCTATTGGCAGGACCAAAACTGCAAACGGACATATCCGTTATTTTGACTCGATGGCGATCGTTCAAATTTGTTTTTACATCGGATATAGTCAAAATGTATCAATTATTCTACTAAAATTGATGTATGTTGATGATGCATTTGGTGGAGCAGACACGATCGAGGAGGCTTGTCACGGTCGTGATCAGCTGAGCGCACTTCTTCAATGTGCACAAATGTCTCTCGACAAATGGGCGTCGAATTGCAACGAATTATTGCGAGGTGTTTCTTTAACCGATCAACCAGATGTCGACGTCGAAATGGATGACGTTGTGTCCACTCTAGGCATAAAATGGATGCCGCAAGTTGTTCAGGTTACATTCAAGGTTAGTTTGCCAATTGCACCACACGTGGTCACCAAACGGTCATTCTTGTCCGAAGTTGCCAGATTGTTTGATCCAATGTGTTTATTTGTACTATCTTTGAAGTACAATATTCTTCGAAAATTAATCCGATAGAATTAGTTCTTTTGCTACGAATATAATTATGATGAGATGATACAAAAAATCAATAACTTATAAAAACGAGCTGTTATATGGAAAAGGATTGTGAGATTTATTGTATATGATGTGAACTGCTCAGCTTGGCTGCTGGCTACAGACTGACTCCATGCGAGTTGAACCTTGTCCATGGCGGTATGAGCCTCTTTGTTTTAGGCCGGTGAGACTTATTCTAAATAATGATAACGCCGGAATCTATAAGGTTAGTCATAAGGGACCGGATCACGAAACAGTACAGCGCACGTGTAATATAGTACGCATGACTGATTCGATCTTTCTCCGAAAACGTATGGCTAATCTTACAAAAACGGGACACATAAATAATAGGCATATCTTAAACTGATTTTGAATATAACCCTATGTAATACAATTCTCGTAGTCACTCAAAATACGATACGAACTGGCGATACTCTTATTATCAATACTCAACACAATGGGATGGCTCTCGCCATTTTTAGTTCAAGGTAAGATTCTTTTGAGAGAGGCTTGGATTCAGAAGTTTGATTGGGATACGCCAGTTCACGGCGATTTGTTGAATGAATGGGAAAGTCTGCGCTCACAAATGCCAAAGCTTGCGAACATTCGCGTACCACGATGGACTCAGTTGTCGTCTTCAGTCGAGTGGACCATTCACGGGTTTGGTGACGAATCTGAAAGAGCGTTTGCTGCCGCAGTTTATTTGGTAATTCCCGGTCGTGCTTAGTTTCTTTTGATTTCGAAAAACAAGGTAGCTCCAGCTAAGACGCTGTCGATCCCACGACTTGAATTGTGCGCTGCAGTGTTGCTCGTCCGCCTCATAAAGTATTTGGCAACTAATTTATTGCACAAACCGACTAAAATTTATTGTTGGTCGGGCTCGAAAGTCGTTTCACCAGCTCGTTGGCAAACCTTTGTCGCCAACCGAGTAAGCCAAATAATTCGCTCTCTCCCAGAGGCAAGTTGGTCACACACTCCAACACAGGACAACCCGGCGGATCTCGCAACCCGGGGGGTGACTGTTTAAGAGTTACGAGATTCGCAATTGTGGTGGCATGGGCCACTGTGAATAACATGCGACGAATCTCAGTGGCTAGCACAGATTGATTTACAATCATCCGAGCCATTGGAAGTTAAAGCTTTCGTGGTCATGCAACAGGACGAAGACTATTGCATGAGAGAATTTGAAAAGTTTTCGTCGTTCCATAAATTGGTCAGAGTTGTTGCATTCATGTTACGATGGAAAAATAATGTATGCCTCCGGAAAGGTGAACGGCATGACTCGTATCTCAGTGCAGTTGAGTACCGAACAGCGAAATTTGTTCTGTTCAGACTCATCCAGCGTTCGCACTACAAGGCGGGAATTGAAAAGTTATCGAGTGGTAAAATGTTGCCTCACGAAAGTCAATTAAAGCGCCTGTCACCATTTATTTGTACAAATGGATTGCTCAGAGTTGGAGGCAGATTGCACAATGCCCTGATATCCTATGACAAAGCACACCAAATAATTTTGTCGGCTCACAGCCTTATAGTAAAGCGCATGATTGAGCAGCTTCACCAGGAGTTGTTGCACGGAGGGCCACAGTTGATGTTGAGCAAATTGTATAGGTAATTTTGGATTCCACGAGTCACTCGTTTGGTGCAAGGAATTTTCCGTAAATGCACTCGTTGCGTGCGCTTCGCCGCACGAAATCTCACTCAACAAATGGCTCCTCTGCCTTCTGTAAGAGTCACGCCCAACATGGCTTTTCAGGCCACTGGTGTTGATTATGCTGGTCCAATTCCAGTCCTTGCATGTAGAGCCAGAGGTTCTAGATCCGTAAAGGGATATTTTGCCATCTTCATCTGCATGGTCTCTCGAGCCGTCCACATTGAAGTTGTGTCCGATCTAATAACTGAGGCATTTCAAGCTGCGTTTCGCAGATTTGTTTCTCGACGTGGTCGCTGTTCGCACGTTTACAATGACAACAGGCAAAATTTCATTGGCGCTAGTCGTGAGTTGAGGCAATTGTTCGAAAAAGCATCGTCGTACTCACAGGAAATTGCAACTGAGCTCGCCAAGGACGAAGTGGAATGGCATTTCTCGCCCCCACGTTCTCCATATTTCGGTGGACTTTGGGAGCGGTCGGTTGTAGATGGAGACTCATTCAACACATGAGAAATGATTTTTGGCAACGTTGGCAAACTGAAGTTCTGCACCATCATCAGCAGCGAGAAAAATGGATAGATGCTCAACGATCTCTGCAAGTCGATGACGTCGTGCTCATCAAGGACGACCTCACCCCGCCAACAAAGTGGCCTCTTGGTCGTGTCACAGCGCTGCACCCAGGCAAAGATGGCCTCGTGCGAGTCGTCGAAGTCAAGACGGCTTCTTCGGAATTTCGTCGAGCTGTAGACAAGCTCATTCGCCTTCCGACCGATCAAGAAGACCACGCTGGCTGTCAAGAAGACGCAGAGGATCAAGAAAATGAAGACAATAGTTGATAAGTTCGCGTACTTCGACACTCTATCCAAACACTTTTCCTCGCTCGTTTGACACCCGCGATGCGTCAGTAGAATCATGCAGTATTAAATTTAGTATGGGCAACACGTTTTTTCTTCTGTTCCACTTAACTTTATCCAAATCAATTTTTTCATTGTGTAAATTTATAACATATGTAACGTGCCCCATTTGTAGAGCCATCCGCATAGCAGCCTGCATAGGCAAAAGTCAGCTCAACTCGTGAGCAAATTTAGGTTAATTTGCAAGTCACTCGCCAAATATTTAGTTATAGTTTATTTTTGATACATTTATAATCTAGATTTATCCATTTTGCATAGCTATGCCCCTTACAATCGCGACATTTCGCATGTAAAGGGCGAGTCGTGTCCACTGCGTTTGGGCGCCCGCCGCCATGAACTTCCGAGTCATGGGTCCGCGAGGGGTTCACCCGTCAACACAGCTGGCTCCACGCCTCGCTTTCGCGTGTCGAATTGCGCAGAAAGTAACGTGACAGTTTCTAGTTTAAATTGTGATTCAAAAAATTAATTAAGTTTAACGGCCATGAGCCAAGTCATTTAGTTGTATCGAATCTTATTACTAATTAGCATGACGTTTGTCACGGATTTTTGTTTTGTTTTTCAAATTTCAACTCAAGGTCTTGGTTGAAATGATTGAGTTACCGGCAACGCTCTTGCATATCGTCCCCCTGTTACTTCATTGCTTGAAGTGATTAGATTGTTTGTTCTTGCTTGCCTGGAAGCAAGCAAAGGGGGCGGTATGTTGGGGTGTGGTCGTGTGCTCACGCACACATGCTGCCCGCCGGTAGCCGAGTCCACTCGATGGCGTGATCAATCACGCGTCGCCCTCTAATTGGTTCAAAATTTTGAATAGTGGACCGGCCGCCGTCGAACAATAGACTGCGCGGCGCCGAGTCGGTAGTTATCGCCAGTCCGCGAGCGAGCCACAACACCCGGCCGCTCCTCGTGTCCGATTCGCGCCGTGTCCCTCCCCTCAACTTTTTTTCTCACTTTTGATTAATTCATTCGCGCCCGTGACACTCCTGTACCACCTGTATTCACACACACGAATACAAGCATATATTATTCAGAACATTCACTCGTCACTCACTCAATTTACCATTCACGCTTCCACATACATACAAACAATCAACCGAACACCGAACAGTTTCTTCCTGCGGGCTCCGGGGTTCCAAACAGAACACCCCGTCCCCACAATATATATTATTTTACTCAATTTCTTTAAGTAGAAAGAAATTTGAAAATGTCTCTTCGATTTCAGTCCATTCCAGTGCATTTAAGATAATGATTCCAGAATAGGAAGCCTTCTTTTCCTCTGCTACGAATTTCAAACTGATTAACTTCATATATAGTAATATGAATCCAGTTACACATTTCAGATTATTTTGTCAATGTTGAGACGAGAAAGCATTGAAATCGAGCATTAAATGCCAAGTATCCAACCTGTATGATTATCCTACTACAGAATGAATATTTTTCAAATTACACTTAATTCTTGTAATTGTTGATGTTAAGATCGGGAAGTTCTCAAATCACAAATTTATCTCAAGTACTTAATATAAATTTGTAGAAGTTTAGTAGAAAAATTGTAAATGATTGAAATCAAATAAAATACTCCTTGAGCAATTTAATTTTTCATACTAAAAAATAGACCTTTAAAAAAGGTAAACGTTGACGACAAATATGTTCCGTATATCTTATAGTTCGTTGTTGAATAAATCCTCATGCGACTAATTTGTTTATGTAAAAAGAAATTCGATAATATCTGTTTAACCTCAGTCCATTCAAATGCATGCGAGACAATAATAATATAATCTAATATAATATTATAATATCTATTATATCCAATCTAATATACTTTTTGGAAATACAGATGTATCACTTGAATAGACATCTTTACCAACACACGATCGTTATATGTTTCAGTATAGCTCTGGTATCCAATATATACCTCCCATAAAACCATTCTTTACTCGTAAACAAGTTGTACCTTTCTTTAGAAAGTTTCGCTACTCTTCCATCTGTAATATATTATCAAAGCAATATCGTTTCCTTTTAGTTGTATTTGATATAACGAATTGCATATAAAGCTATATCAAATCTAGTTATACATTCCAGATGGATTTCATCAATGGTAATACGATGCATTAAATGACAAGTATTTAACTAGTATGATAATCCTACTGCAGAATGAATACTTCTAAATGTACACTTAATTCTCGTAGCTGTTATCAAATTCTAATCCAGACAAATTTCTTAAGATGGGAATGTACTCAAATCACAAATTCACGTCAAGTATTAACTTATATATTTTTTTAGTGGTATAGTACCAAAATTATATAAATGGTTTGAATAAGATGGAATACATCATAAGCAGATTTCTTTTTCATAATTAAAAATTTACCTTTGAAAAAGGCCCACATTGAAGACTAGAATATCTAAAGAAAGGTACAACTCTCTGACGAGTAAAGAGTGTTTCTATGAAGGCATATATATACTTTACTTTTATTTACATTCATTCTTTCTCAATATATCGACCCTCCCTATTCATAAGGACGTATCTCAGGAGTCAGAATAATTAGGACGTATCTCCCGGAGCGCCGGAGCGCGGGAAAATAAGGACGTATCTCGCGTGAGCGCAAAGTAAGGACGTATCTCGGGCGAGCGCAAAGTAAGGACGTATCTCGGAGGGACGCGCAAAATAATATCGTAGCTCGGAGAATTGCAAAGAAAGAAAGTATCTCAGTGGTTTAAAATCAACTAATGAAGTTTACACATGAAGATAAAATTCAGTCACGAGTTACTCAGTCGTATTAATTTTCTAAAAACAGTAGGAGACCAATTCTGATCACTATAGTCGTTACTCGAGAACCTTACACGTTTCACTGCATGTTCATTAATAACATCCATAATAAGCACTGCAGTACACTGTCGATATGACTCTGGTTCTGATTAAAGAAGTTGACGGTAGCGCTCGAGTCTGACAGCGGCTACTGCAGTGATAAACTGTGGAATGAGCCGCCGCGCGCCGCGGCCGGTGGCTCAATTCGTGGATAAAACTCGGGGTTCGATTCCCGGATTTCCCGGCATGCACCTCTGTAGGGCCAGTTTTATACGGAAACCAAAAATAAGAACATGCTCCGCCGTGAGCATCATTTGATTGTGGCTAGTCGATTTCTCGAATGTAAACTACAAGCCAATAACGAGAGACGAAAAACTGCGTCTTGTTACTAGTTGCTAAGCGCTCGCGACTTGCGACTGCAGTCAGAGCAGCTTGGTCTGTAGTCTTAGCGCAGTCCAGCGCAGTCGAGCAGAGAGCCACCGCGTTTCCACGTATATAAATGCCAGATAGGCTCTTGACCATCGTTTCTGTGCTTTTGACTCACGAATAAAAAAATACAGATGCTTCATATTTTGACTCGCCCCCATTATCGCTTTCATGTTTGCCGAGTTTTAATTCTATGCTTGAGATTTATTTGCAGTTATGATCGGTTATAATTTTCAATCAAATAAGAGATTCAATATTGAGTCGCAATTCTCCGCGAGCTGCGACATTATTTCGCGCTCGTCCGAAATACGTCCTTTCTTTGCGCTCACGCGAGATACGTCCTTACTTTGTGCTCGCACGAGATACGTCTTTATTATTCTGCCGCCTGAGATACGTCCTTATTTCGGGACTCTCCGAGATATGTCCTTATGAATAGGAAGGGTCGATATCCTTTCAAAACTTACTTCGGTCAATTTTCGGAACTTCAATATTCGTTTCAAGATATTATATTTCATTTCAAAATACTATTCCAGATATGAGAAATTAGATTATAGTTATTGTTTACAGCTAATTTCATTTTCAAAACACGGTCAATAAAACAAATCATGACATAATTTTGCAAATGTATTCCAGAATCGAAAACTTCAGAATCCAAGCTATAAAAGTAAAATACTATACCAGACATGAGAAATTAGATTATAGTTATTGTTTACAGCTGATTTCATTTTCAAAACATCGGTCAATAAAACAAATCATGATATAATTTTGCAAATGTATTCCAGAATCGAAAACTTCAGAATCCAAGCTATGAAAGTATGGAGATCAATTTATTTTCTGGCAAGTTCACATCGACTTTGGCAAATTCACTTCCAATAAATGTTTTCATTTGCTTCCTGCAATTACCCTAATAAGTTTACAGGTTCTAAGATCCGTTTTGAAATTCTATATCAAAACTTCTAATAACCTTGCAATGTATAAAATGTTACATATTTCCAAGGAAATTATTCACCATTTTTTTCGAATGGTGTGATGAAAAAATTCAAAATCCCGAACCTCTTGAGTAGACAATATTAAGTGAAAATATGATGTTACATTTATGGTCCATTTTTTTTATACTTCATGATTTGTTTCAAGAAATAATTTTTAATTACATATCCAAACTCAAGATCCCGAAATGGTATATGTACTAGTTATATTGATTGTAGTTGATTTTCTTCTCAAAACATTGGTGAACTAAGATTGAAAAAAGAAATTGCTGTTCCGATTGTTCCTAAAATATTTACATTCGTATCTTATCATCACAAATAATTTGAATTAATATCCAGTATGAAACACAAGTATTGGAAAACACGTTATTCATAGTGATGGGTACTAACTCAACATCTCTGAATGGAATAAACTTTGACTCACTCATTCTAATCGAATTTTCCATGATAATTGGGTCAATTGAGATTGATAAACTGGATCACTGTTTCGTCTCCTCCTCGAAAATTACTATGAATATATTTGAAAACACATTGTTCGTAATGATTGAAATTATATAACAATCATTTCTGATTACAGTCTTGAAGCATTGGAAAATGGTTCATTTTGTTTCCATTTCTTGTATTCTATTCCTCACTCGCCGGCAAGGTCTTCTCACAGTTCACGATGGGCTGGAGAAATGTAGTATCACTTATGTTGATAAATTTGTCTATTGTTGATAATTATTTTATGACCGAGTAAATACATTCAAGTTTATTTTCACATTGGTAAAACGAGTGAATACTGAAATTCAATCTCAAATACCATCTACTATGAGTCTTTCTACAATCCGCGATAGACAGATGTTAAGTGTGACTATTGATGATAATTCCTTTTGGTCTTTATGCAATGTATATTTTGTAGAGCGATCTGGAGAAAACTATCCAATACTCCCAGGTTGGGTTGAAAATATACTCCCCTAAATCTTTGATCGATAGATAAATTATGTTTGAGATCAATTATTTCAACGATGATAATATCCCCGGGAATTTGGAATATTAAGATGAGTAATTCCAGTAATTTTTTTCTAGAATAGAATAGAATAATAATACTAACTAATATCAAGACAATATCGTTGTGTAACAATTTCACGTAGAAGGTAGTAATATACAAGAATACAAGATTCAATTGTCACATTTTCTGTATCCACATTTACATTCTGGAAAGACGAAGTTCAATTTCATAAAAAGTAGTCAAATATGCTGCATGATAAAGAATTTTGAAATGGCTACCATTTGTGAAAATCAATATCCTCGTTCTTAATTGTATGATGCAGTACATAGAAAAACTGTGAGAAGACC
Organism: Aphelinus atriplicis; assembly: GCA_020882685.1. Classification (NCBI taxonomy): domain Eukaryota; kingdom Metazoa; phylum Arthropoda; class Insecta; order Hymenoptera; family Aphelinidae; genus Aphelinus; species Aphelinus atriplicis. The sequence continues at coordinate 347,049 of JAJGQD010000038.1, forward strand.
TTGCCGGCGAGTGAGGAATAGAATACAAGAAATGGAAACAAAATGAACCATTTTCCAATGCTTCAAGACTGTAATCAGAAATGATTGTTATATAATTTCAATCATTACGAACAATGTGTTTTCAAATATATTCATAGTAGTTTTCGAGGAGGAGACGAAACAGTGATCCAGTTTATCAATCTCAATTGACCCAATTATCATGGAAAATTCGATTAGAATGAGTGAGTCAAAGTTTATTCCATTCAGAGATGTTGAGTTAGTACCCATCACTATGAATAACGTGTTTTCCAATACTTGTGTTTCATACTGGATATTGATTCAAATTATTTGTGATGATAAGATACGAATGTAAATATTTTAGGAACAATCGGAACAGCAATTTCTTTTTTCAATCTTAGTTCACCAATGTTTTGAGAAGAAAATCAACTACAATCAATATAACTAGTACATATACCATTTCGGGATCTTGAGTTTGGATATGTAATTAAAAATTATTTCTTGAAACAAATCATGAAGTATAAAAAAAATGGACCATAAATGTAACATCATATTTTCACTTAATATTGTCTACTCAAGAGGTTCGGGATTTTGAATTTTTTCATCACACCATTCGAAAAAAATGGTGAATAATTTCCTTGGAAATATGTAACATTTTATACATTGCAAGGTTATTAGAAGTTTTGATATAGAATTTCAAAACGGATCTTAGAACCTGTAAACTTATTAGGGTAATTGCAGGAAGCAAATGAAAACATTTATTGGAAGTGAATTTGCCAAAGTCGATGTGAACTTGCCAGAAAATAAATTGATCTCCATACTTTCATAGCTTGGATTCTGAAGTTTTCGATTTTGGAATACATTTGCAAAATTATATCATGATTTGTTTTATTGACCGATGTTTTGAAAATGAAATCAGCTGTAAACAATAACTATAATCTAATTTCTCATGTCTGGTATAGTATTTTACTTTTATAGCTTGGTTTCTGAAGTTTTCGATTCTGGAATACATTTGCAAAATTATATCATGATTTGTTTTATTGACCGTGTTTTGAAAATGAAATTAGCTGTAAACAATAACTATAATCTAATTACTCATATCTGGAATAGTATTTTGAAATGAAATATAATATCTTGAAACGAATATTGAAGTTCCGAAAATTGACCGAAGTAAGTTTTGAAAGGATATCGACCCTCCCTATTCATAAGGACGTATCTCGGAGAGTCCCGAAATAAGGACGTATCTCGGGCGGCAGAATAATAAAGACGTATCTCGTGCGAGCGCAAAGTAAGGACTTATCTCGGAAAAGCGCAAAGTAAGGACGTATCTCGCGTGAGCGCAAAGAAAGGACGTATTTCGGACGAGCGCGAAATAATGTCGCAGCTCGCGGAGAATTGCGACTCAATATTGAATCTCTTATTTGATTGAAAATTATAACCGATCATAACTGCAAATAAATCTCAAGCATAGAATTAAAACTCGGCAAACATGAAAGCGATAAAGGGGGCGAGTCAAAATATGACGCATCTGTATTTTTTTATTCGTGAGTCAAAAGCACAGAAACGATGGTCAAGAGCCTATCTGGCATTTATATACGTGGAAACGCGGTGGCTCTCTGCTCGACTGCGCTGGACTGCGCTAAGACTACAGACCAAGCTGCTCTGACTGCAGTCGCAAGTCGCGAGCGCTTAGCAACTAGTAACAAGACGCAGTTTTTCGTCTCTCGTTATTGGCTTGTAGTTTACATTCGAGAAACCGACTAGCCACAATCAAATGATGCTCACGGCGGAACGTGTTCTTATTTTTGGTTTCCGTATAAAACTGGCCCTACAGAGGTGCATGCCGGGAAATCCGGGAATCGAACCCCGAGTTTTATCCACGAATTGAGCCACCGGCCGCGGCGCGCGGCGGCTCATTCCACAGTTGATCACTGCAGTAGCCGCTGTCAGACTCGAGCGCTACCGTCAACTTCTTTAATCAGAACCAGAGTCATATCGACAGTGTACTGCAGTGCTTATTATGGATGTTATTAATGAACATGCAGTGAAACGTGTAAGGTACTCGAGTAACGACTATAGTGATCAGAATTGGTCTCCTACTGTTTTTAGAAAATTAATACGACTGAGTGACTCGTGACTGGATTTTATCTTCATGTGTAAACTTCATTAGTTGATTTTAAACCACTGAGATACTTTCTTACTTTGCAATTCTCCGAGCTACGATATTATTTTGCGCGTCCCTCCGAGATACGTCCTTACTTTGCGCTCGCCCGAGATACGTCCTTACTTTGCGCTCACGCGAGATACGTCCTTATTTTCCCGCGCTCCGGCGTTCCGGGAGATACGTCCTAATTATTCTGACTCCTGAGATACGTCCTTATGTATAGGGAGGGTCGATATATTGAGAAAGAATGAATGTAAATAAAAGTAAAGTATATATATGCCTTCATAGAACCACTCTTCACTCGTCAGAGAGTTGTACCTTTCTTTAGAAAGGTTTAATACTCTAAAATCTGAAATGCATCCACCAGAATATCTTTTTATTCCAATTGCAATAGTAATTTAATATCGAATTTCAAAACGGTTTTTAGAATCTGTGAAATTATCAGGATCCTTGTAGAAAGAATATGGAAGCATATACATATATTAGTAATTGACATAAATTTGTGATTCGAGTTATTATTTATCTTAAAATTAGTAACTACAAAAATTAAGTGTAATTTGAAAAATATTCATTCTACTGTTGGATAACCATACTAGTTGGATAATGCTTGATATTACTGTATATTAAACTCTATAATCTCATAGTTTGGATTCTAAATTTTTAAATAATTTGTATTTGAAACACTTATACAACAACTATATACTATATTATTTCGATTGGTCGATGTTTAGAAGAGAAAATCAGCTGTAAATAGTAACTATCATTATTTCTTGAAGTCTTAAAAATTCTACTTGAGAACCAGTGTGAACTTGCCAGAAAATGAATTGATCTCGATACTTTTATAGCTTGGATTCTGAACCCATGTCTTCAGAGAACCATTCTTTACTCGACAGGAATTTGTACCTTTCTTCAGAAAGGTTTGATACTCTTTAATCTGAAATGCGTTTACCAGAATATTATTTTATTTTAATTGCAGTATTTGTTATTTTATATATAATTTTAAAACGGATCTTAGGATCTGTGAAATCAACCAGGTCATTGCAGAAAGCAAATGAAAGCATATATTAAATGAGGATCAGTATGAACTTGCCACGAAATTAATTGATCTCGATACTTTCACAGCTTGGGTTCTGAACCCATGTCTTCAGAGAACCATTCTCTACTCTCCATAAATTTGTACCTTTGTTCAGAAAGGTCTGATACGCTTACGACTTAAATGCATTTACTGAATACATAAAATAATAATAATTTATTTCAATTGTATTTATTTAATTCAATATAGAATTCTACAACCGATCTTAGAATATGTGATTTGTTATACCTTTCTTTAGGAGTATGAAGTAACTGTATATTCAAAGAGAATTATCAATGTAAACTTGCCAGGACAAACATGAATTGATTTTTCTACTTTCATATGCTCAGATTTCGGTAGCTCTGGTATATAATGAATTTATGTATGTCTTTGAATATAGAATAGTACGTATAAAAAAATTATAATATAATCAACAAATGTTAGATAATTATTTAATATATAATTTCAAAATGAATCTTAGAATCTGTGAAATCAACCAGGTAATTGTTCTTTACTCGTCATAGATTTGTACTTTTCTTCAGAAAGGTCTGGTACTCTTAAGACTGAAAGCATTCTTCACTCGTCAGAAATGTGTACCTTTCTTTGGAAAGGTTAGATATTCTTATATCGAAAAGACAATCGGCATAATATATCAATTGTATTGATTCCATAAAATTCCAAATTTGATATCAGAATATGTTAATATGGACTGTTAACGTTTTTATAGTTTGGATAGCTTAGAAATTCATTCATTCATTTATCCCAATATTACACAGATATGACAGTTCTAGAACTATTCTTTACTCGTCCAAGATTTGTACCTTTCTTCAGAAGCATTTACTAGAAATCATCAAATAATAATTTATTTGAATTGTATTTATTTAATTCAAAATAGAATTCCAAAACGGATATTAGAATATGTGATTTCAACATTTTTCCAGGAAGGTTTTATACTTTTGAGACTGAAGTGCATTTTCACTATAATACATGATGATGATAATAATTTTAAGTATATCAAATTTTCAGAAATGTCACTGCAAGGAAAATTTATGTATGATTCAAAGGGTTTAAAATAAAACATTACGTGTCTTGAGTTATTTCCTTTGAAAATCTATTTTACTTAGAAACAATTTTATTCTATACTTTTTTCAAATCTATTTTATTTAGAATGAAGAATTTATTTGATTATTCACTAAGAAGAAAAACAAATTAACAATTTATTAATTCTATTAGCTTCGCGTGATTTATTTTTCAAAATTACAAAATGATTTTTCTACAATTGTATTAAGAATTATCAAAAAGTTGAGTCATTTGTTTGCGCTAGAATTATTTGCCTTTGAAAATGACAGTGAGAAGTAAATTTAAAAAAATTAGAGCACACTGAATAAATCTATTTCATTTTAGTTTCAGTTCATACTGTTAGAACTTTTTATTTCAGTAATTTCATTCATTAAATTTGAAAATTTGGTATAAAGTGAAAAACAAATGAAGTTGTATCCGATGGAGAGGTTTCATTTTTACTGCATGTGAATTAGAGAATGATAATTCTTATCTTATGAAAAATGAGTATATTTTTTGACTCCCCTATACTATTTAACTGCAAAAAATACATGTATCAATTATTCCTAAAGTCTTGAACTGCTCGAGACCTATTTTTTTTTTCAAATGTAAGAACTTCAAACAGAAGTCACAAAATACATTCTTACATACTAGTTTCAAGATGTCTGTATACGTCTAGTTCCAATGGAATCACAAAGTGTTGTTATTATGTAATAAAAGTGTCATAGCTATAAGTTATAAAAAATTTATCTACCGTCTAGTATCTGTATAAATGGAAAATCTTTATATTTACCTATTTCCTGGCATATATTAGTTAACCTTGGGCCATTAAAGAATTTCACCTCTTTCGCTTTTAGCTAACTTTTAATGAGTATAAGATCCTCATCCGGGTGATCAAAATCAATTTTTGCTTGAAGAATTTCAATTTTTGCTTAAAGAATTTCACCTCTTCCAAACTGAACACATCGAATACAAAACTCTTAGCATGTCACAAAAATTATTCAAAGAATACTCAAACAAAATAGTGTAAGTCATATTTCAGTCTGCCAAGGTTTTCTCCACGAATACATTTCTGACTGTGATATATATGGGGCGTTTCGCCTCAATCCTCCCAGCGCTGCGCGCGAGCGCCGAAACATGCCGTTTTCAACTCGTGTTTACGATGCCAAAATGTCCGTGAGAAAATGATTCGATAGGTCACTTCCATGTAGTTTTTTCTCAGCTTTCCAACGGTGTAATTAGTTTTCCGGAAATTTTCCATTTTCATCCCCAAAAAATATAAAACATCGCATATCTCAAAAAGTATATTTTTAATATTTTTTTTAATGGTCTCAATCGAAAGCTGAGGATTTTTTACGTAGGAAAATATGTTTTCCAAGGAGTGCACGAATGATTTTCTCTGAGAAATAGAACGTCGAAAAGTAGACGTAGCGCTACTCCGGCGCACGGAGCGCGTGAGCGCCAATCATGCTGTTTTCTACTCTTCTGAACGATACTCAAATGCATCTGAGAAAATTGTATTATGAGTCGATCCCTCAGCTTTTTTCCTCAGCTTCCCAATGGTGTTATCAGTTTTCCGAAAATTTTCCATTCTCATCCCCAAAAAATAAGAAACATCGCATATCTCAAAAAGAGTATAGTTCACGTACTTCATGTTATTTTTGCTCTCTTTTTCAGCTTTCTTTGCTTTTTTGAAGTTTTCGTTAAACGCATTCGTATAGGAACTTTTTCTTTGCTCTGTATAGCACTTTTTTTCGGGAAGATGTTATATTTAGAACTCAATGAAGTTTTTTTGAGCTTCAATGTTTTCCCACCTGCTGGAATAATTGCATGATATTGCAAAGTTCCCGGTATAGATTTAGCTCTATCCAGCCTTGGTTTTAATTCCAAAACAGTTTGGTCGTAAGACTCTTTACTACTATAAGAAATGTTGGTACCTTTGCAATGATCTTTCGCCCAATTGTAAAGATCTTCAGGTGTTAAAATTCGATTGCCAGATGTAAGTTGCAGACTTGCTCGTTTCGCACCTCTTTTTATGTTTGCGCCTATGCCATCACATGCACCTTTGCCATGTGCAGTGGCATAGAAGTGCCATTCAGCTGGAATTCCAAAATCTTCTTCATGAAAAAGAAGATTTTGGAAATGTGTCTTATTTTTAAAATGTTGAGCTGCTCCATCAGTTAGATTATACACTTTTTCCACTACAAAATTATTTTTCAGATGCAACATGATAATTTTCTGATACTCATAAACTGCAACAGAATCATGGTTGAGATTGTCAGAAATTATAGCAATACTCAGATGTTCAAGCTCATTATTTATTTTGTAATAGACCACAACAGTAAAAACTGTGGCTTGATTATTATTCCAGTGGAATGATTGCGCAGAATTTTGTATCACAAATGCATAGTTTTCTGAAAAATCGCAACACACAAGAAATTCTCTTTCTTTGAGGTTTAGTTTCAAATCATTTACAAAATGTGACTGCTTTTTAGCGAAAAAATCGTGTGTCTTTAATTTTAACAATTTTTGGCCCAGTATATCCACAAATTCATTAACATTTACAACTTTTGAACCTATTGTACACCGATCTGTTTGAAACCATGAATCATATTGCACTTCAAAAATATTATTTTTATCAAAAGATTCAAGCAAATGTTGTCGTAATATAGACATGTTGGGACAATCTAAGCAGTCACCAAAATAACATTCATCACGTGCATTACCACATACAATTGCTTGGATACAATCATGATAGTTTTCAAGGTGCAATTCAGTGTTTTTTGTCAAACTTCCTATATCAATAGCATTGAGCAAGAGCTTGACATTTTCATGATGAACTCATACGCATACATTATGTGTACCACTGCTTCCAGCGAGAACACAATGTGGGGGCCTTAACTCAGTGAATTTCGTAAATCCAATTTTAACATGTTTATATTCTTGTTTAAATAAACAATGAATTTCATTCAAGTTACCAAGCAGTAATCGTTTTTGAACGTGTTCTCTTTTGCCATTACTTTGCTTGACAGATACATAATCTTTTAAGCCTGGCATAATTCGGCTAATATCATCTCTTCCATAGAAACCTTCCACCAACTTGACAGTTTCATCTGGAAATACTTTGCCATTTTTATTTTCCGGTATTGAAAAAATCCCGCTCTTAGCTACTAAATTTTTTGCTTCTCGAGCTTCCCATTCACTGCAATTGAATTCTCTCATCAAGTCCCTACGAGACCAATAATCAGGGGCAAGAGTTAAAACAACTGAATTCTATCTTGCTTCGTCGTTGATTTTGAGAATTTATTTTTTATTTGTTCGAGGACTGTCAAACCTGCTTTATGATATTCATCGTTACACTCGAATCTTGCTTTTTTACATTCAGATGAAGGTGAATCTGATTTCTGTCTGTACATTTCACGTCGACAAGTGTAACAGATCTTTGCTTTCTCTGGTATCAAGGATATGCACTTCTCAATGGCATTGGAAAGTCGTACAATTCTTTAGATGACGGATGATTTTTTTTATCTAAAGGATTTATGCATTTCAATTTCCAGGATGAATCCATTGTAGTTTGTACAAGGAGTCAAATAAATAACCAAGCCAATACAATTAACGACTTTATGGAAAAATGAATATGCTCGAAGTTGTGGGTGCTCGAAGGACTTATAAAAACGCCTTGAAAATAATACGATGAAAAAATGATTCAATTTATATACAGCAGATGAAAATTCTTCTTGTGTATTATAGAAAATACCATGAAAGCCACCTATCGGATAAAAAAATGAATCATGGTTATTATTTGCTACAGGAATAATATGCCTGAGTATTGAAAGAGGGAACTCACCATAATAGCATTGACGATATCATTCTGATTATTTTTGAGTGCTTTGATTGCCTTCCCTCGAGATACGCTAGCTTGACTCATGACCAGATCAATGTCTTTATCTTCTACACTTGTTTCATCGACTTCATCTTCTGATTCTTCTTGTATTGGAGCAACCACCTAAAATAAAGAAGAGTTGGTATGAAATAGTTTCACTTCAATAATGAGCGCCTACTAACAAGTAAAACTTACTGTTGTGCTACCACCAGTTTCAGCAGTTGAAATAACTGGAGGTTCTTTGAACTTCTCTGCTGCTGCTACTTGTGCTTGTTGACTGAGATCCTCAATCTGCATTCACAGAATATATAATTAAAATCAATTTGTTTTCGTAAATGGAAAAAAAATTAAATAAAAGTCGATTTGGATGAGAGCAGTTCCAAGCAAAAATACAAATTGAATCATACAACATGATGAAGAAGCTCACCTTTGCTTCACCAAAAACAATATAAGTATCCGAAGCTGGATTTTTCAGTACATCTGGCTTGTTGATGACGAACAAGATATTTTTTTGACTTTCTGATCGTCACTCTGTTAACTCCTAGGACCTGCAATGGGAACAATAACAATTGACCAATGCTTTCAAGAAAGATATGCAGTAATATTCATATCTGAAAATGACTCACAGGCTTCAGACCAAGCTTGCTCATGAGTTTTCTGGCTTTCTTCTCTCCTCGACTCTGTTTAGCCTTAGATACCGTATCAATGCCAGGTTAATTTGCTTCTGAGAATCCACTGCCTGTCGCTGCATCTTGTAATTCTGGAATTGTGTCGTCAGAATCTGAATCTGCTCCAGAGCCAGCTGCTGCTGCCTCATCCTTGGTTGGCTCTGATGTTGCAGCTTTGTCGAGTTCAGTTAGTTCTGGCATTTTGCTTGACGTACAAGATAAAATATGCAACTATCAAACGGTTGTTCATTTCATACTAGAAAGCTTTGAATACAGAGAGGATCATATATGAGCCATTCCACGAAACCTTAGGATTCCATGCTTCTGTTGTGTTTGATGGCTATTCGATGATTTTTTTGAAGTTTGTGCAATAGGTCTGTACACTAAAAATCATAAAATATAAGATCATATGTTCATAATTATTATAAAAAATCATTTACTGCACGTAAAATATCATAATATCCAGCATTTTCATTGATTTTCGTTGCAACCAACCCAATTTTTCTGAGTTATTAGGAATCTGTATGCAAGCATTTTCACCAAAAATACTCGGAAAAATTTTTTTTGTAAAGTGTGATGATCGGAGAATACAGTAGAAACTGTTTCAAAAGTGTGCCCGAATCGCAAACTGGCTGATTAATTCAATATATACCTGCAACTACTTTTCAAGAAAAATGAAAATGTTTCGCTTTTGCCTCTGTAGAAAAAAGCTTTTTTCGATCACATGAAGTTAACATACTATATGTCGTAGATTTTTTGATGGCGAACCGTATGCCTTTGTTTGAATGAGTGTGCCGCAATTGATAAAAACGTTATATTGATGTAAAGTTAGGTAGTCGCATAGGCCCCTCATTGGGAAAATTCACATTTTTTATCGGCACATTGCTAGTACGTTCGGCACATTCTTCAAACTGATGGCTCTTTTCTCTCCATCCCTTTAAGGATATATATCCCAATGGTTGAGACTGAATTCGCATTCTGCAGCGAGAGAAAGGCTTAAGAAAATTTTTAAGAAATGCGAAATTATTCTATGCATGGTACGAAAGATTTTGAAGTAATAAACAACTTGGAAAATGATGATTTGAAGAATATTCGGTATAATGGGTCGAAAAAGGAGGTCAAGAGCTACAATTTGAACTGGCTATGTGTTGGAAAAATTTATATTCTGGGGGCATATTGACCATAAAAACAATTATTTGACGTTTGATTCCAGAAAAACGTTGAAAAAATAATATAAATGGGTTATCTATTCAAAATTTGATCATGCAGATTTATAGAGGAGATTAAGCATTTTCATAATCTGAGGTGAAAAATCCAAAAAAATAGACGCGGGGGCGTAATCTATGTCATAGAAAATTATGCATAGTCGTCATACGAAAGATTTTGAAGTAATAAACAACTTGGAAAATGATGATTTGAAGAATATTCGGTATGATGGGTCGAAAGAGGAGGTCAAGAACTACAATTTGAACAGGCAAAATTTTTTTCTCCACATAAATAGTTTTTACTTCACTTTTCCTTAAAACAGTGCTAGATGAAATGAGGGGTCCTATATTTTTTATACTGTCATGGTTATTTGGAATGTTATAGAATAAGTTTCAGTGGTGTGCCCTCAAAATTAATTCTTTGATTTTTCTTCTTCCAAAATCCTAAAGTTCCGTGGAATTGCTCATATAGCTGTATCACGGCATGTATCTCTCTAATAAATTTCTAAATAGTTCAGAAGCAAGTTAGGCTATTACAACTTTGTACTATTCTATACTTGGAATGTTTTCAAGGTTATGTATGTAGGTAGGATAATGATATAGAAAAATATGAAGAAAGACCATAGAAATCGAGTGATTGATGAGGAAGAAAGATACCAAAAATATTTAGCAGATGAGTTAGAGAAATCGAAGGTTCCAAACGCACGTGGTCAAACACAAAAGCAGTCAAGTAGGTAATTTTTTTTATATTTCTAACTGCAATTGTTGCACAAATGACAAACCGAACAAAATTCATGTGTTAAGAAAGTAAAAATGGGATCGACAATACTTCTTAACATGATAATTTTATATTATTATTTTGAGATTTTGAGGTAAAAACTTGTAAATAACAAACCGAACAAAATTCATGTGTTAAGAAAGTAAAAATGGGATCGACAATACTTCTTAACATGATAATTTTATATTATTATTTTGAGATTTTGAGATAAAAACTTGTCGTTTTCAGAATCCACACCAATCGTGTTCCCTTTTGTGGTAATTGATTGATGATAGTTACACAGTCATATTTAGGTTGGAGTTCAGGTAGCTTATTTATGATGATGATCACTGCTTGCTTCATGTTTTTCTTCGACTTTCTGTCCACTTTCACTATCTTCTTTTTCTCCATTCTTGAATTTATTTATAAATATCAAAACGAATAATACCGTTTGCACATGCGAGATCATCTAATAATTAAGCTCGACGACTTCCAGCTCTCGCGTTACTACTATATATACTATATATATATATATATATATATACTACTGTAGAGTGTAGCAGACGCCAGTCCACAACATATATATGTAGATATATAGATATATACACACTTGTGTGTAGCGAGTTCGATGCGAGATATCTCGCAATCGATCATCGTTATTTCGAGATATCTTATGAATAGAAGAAAAATTTTTTCGGCAATCTAACCTACCAAACGGACACTTTACGTGAAATCCGTATGGTACGTGATAAAAAATCCAGCTGTACATCAAGGAAAAATGGAAAATCATCGGATTCTACCAGATAACATCCATAATTGATGCTTATCTGTGTTTCTTCGTAAAATTCAAGAATCGGTGAACCGAACTTGATGTATAAGGGTAGCGCTTGCCCCCAGCTGCCTTTACTCGCCAGGAGGGGGCGCTAGCGCGCCCCTGGATTCCGTATTCTGTGGTTCGTTGTTGAATAAATGCTCAAGCGACTAAATTTGTTTGAGTGGGTCAAAATAGTAAGATGTCTTTTCAGTCTTTTTCTATTTCAATGCATCTAAGATAATAATCACAGAATATGAAGCCTTCTTTCTGCTTCATTTTTCTCTGTTACGGATTTCAAACTGATTAATTTCATATCTATATATGAATTGTCACGGAGGGATAATTCATTATCAGGCCCTGTGAGATCTCTCTCCACAATATTATATTGTTTGTTAATTTTAAGTTATGTTTCAGCGCCCAGCGAGAGAGCCAGCGCTGTCGACAAGGTAAGAGAGAGAGAGACCGCGCCGCGATCGGGATTCAAACCTCGCGCCGCGTGACGTCAGCCGGACACGGCCGAAGCAAGCTCGGCCGGCCCAGCGCGCGGCGGAAGCTTATCAGTTTATTGCCGGCCCTCGCGCGCGATAGCACGTGCCCTCGAATAGCGAGACCGCCCCGAGGTGCTACCGCGCCCCAGGAACACGACAGCGACATCCCCTAGGTCCACCAGCTCACTACCCGTGCGCCCGCGACCGAGCTGACCGCGACCGCCGAATAGAGCCGGAGACCCACGCAACGCCGAGTAAGTGCCGCTCGATCATCATCTCTCTCTCTCCCGGCCAACACGCGTTCGCGCTCTCTCTCGCTCCGGCCCGCGAGACGCGACCCGAGGCTCGATGCCTCATACTTGTGTAGAATCTTCCCTTTATCTTAATTAATAAACTTTGTGTTCGTCAGAACCGTTGCGCATTTTTTATTGCCACGCTATTCCTGCAAAGATCCCATTCCCACGCACACGAGTTTCACCACCTCGTGCGCGCATTTGTTATCATGCTCCAGGCCCTAAGGCCATTACAGTATTAATTATAAATAATAAATACGGCGGTGATAGAATATATATATAGGGGGCGTTTTTCGTCAACTCTCCAGAGCCGGCGCGCGGACGCTAAAACCTCACGTTTTCGACGCTCGTTTTCGAGTCTATATTACACATATCTAAATAATTTGGATATGCTATTAATGTAGTTTTTTCTCAACTTTCCGATGGTGAATTGAGATTTCTAAATTTTTCACATTTTCACAGAAAAAAAACATAAAACAGGCTATATCTCAGAAACCTATTTTTTTTAATTTTTTTAAGTAGTCTAGATCGAAAGCTGAGGTCTTTCTACGTTGATATAGACCTAAAAAAAACACGCTCTTTTTGTATTCGAGTAATTGTGTAGCGAAAATGAAAAAATGCGCCGCGTCGGCCGGGCCGCGCCGTGCCGCGCCGCGCTGACTCCACGCACTCCAGCTCAAGTCTTCTGCTTACAGGAGTGCCGAAATCGGAGAATATTTATTACCCATACAAGTCTCTATCTGTTGGATAAACTACTATCTAGCGTAGATCATGTACTCATTTGGGTTATGGACTGGAATATGGACATTATTTCATTTCGAACTCTTTAACCTCCTTTTTGGTTTTGATATTGAAGACTTTGCCATATTATGTTTCAACTGAAATACTTTTCCAGTTCGTTTTGATCTAGGAAAAATTCCATATTCCTCAGCAGATGAAATTTTTTTGACCATCAGTCTGTCATCGGAAGTTGGTATGAACGCATGAAATTGTAGAGTACCTTGTATAGCAAAACACTTATCAAATCTTTCTTCCAATTTCAGGTATCTGAACTTGCTGGACAAATTAATGAAATTGAAAACTCACGACTTTTTTGCCAGAAAACAGTCTGTATTCATTCATGATTTGAAAAAAAAATTGTTAGAAAGAGAATTCTTAGTTTGTTTTGATTTTGCTGAAAATTATGTTCTTGTTATACGGAATTCAGCTCAATCTTTCCACTGGAATAATAATCAGGCAACAATTTTCACAGAAGTTATCTACTTCCAGAGAAATAATGAACTTCAACACAAAAGTTTGGCTATTCTTTTGGATAATTTATCTCATGACACTATTGCAGTTCATGTATACCAAGAAATAATCATAAATTATCTGAAGAAAGAATTCAAACCAAAGAAAATATATTATAGTACCGATGGAGTGGGTCAACATTTCAAAAATCAGAAAAGTTTCTCTAATCTTATTTAATAAGAAAGATTTTGGCATTCCCGCGGAATGGTATTTTTTTGCGACCGCACATGGGAAGGGAGCATGCGATGGAATTGGAGCTAATGTGAAACGAGGTCCTAAACGAGCAAGTTTACAACGCTCTGCAAATAATCATATTTTAACCGCAGAAGGTTTATTTGAATGGGCAAGAAATTACTGTAAAGAAACCATGGTATTTAATAGTAAAAAACAAGATTATGCGCAAGCTAAACTGAATTTGAGAGAAAGATTTGATAAGTGTTTTGTAATACAAGGTACTCTGCAAGTTCATGCGTTCATACCAACTTCCGATGATAGACTGATGGTAAAAAGAATTTCATCTGCTGAGGAATATGAAATTTTTCCTAGACCAAAACGAACTGAAAAAGTAGTTCAGTTGAAACATAGTATGGCAAAGTCTTCAATATCAAAGCCAAAATGGAGGTCAAAGAATATGAGATGAAATCATGTCCATATCTCAGTCCATAACCCAAATGAGTACATGATCTACGCTAGATAGTAGTTTACCCAACAGATAGAGACTTGTATGGATATTAAATATATTCCGATTTCAGCACTCTTGTAAGCGGAAGACTTGAGCTGGAGCGCGTGGAGTCAGCGCGGCCCGGCCCGACGCGGCGCATTTTCTCATGTTCGCTACTTAATTACTCGAATACGAAAAGAAACGTGTCTTTTTTAAGGTCTATATCAACGTAAAAAGACCTCAGCTTTCGATCTAGACTACTTAAAAAAATTAAAAAAAATAGGTTTTAGAGATATGGCCTGTTTTATGTTTTTTTTTCTGTGAAAATGTGAAAAATTTGGGAAACTAAATCCACTATCGGAAAGCTGAGAAAAAAATTCATTGATAGCATATCCAACATTATTTAGATATGGGTCATATAGAGTCGAAAATAAGCGTTGAAAATGTGAGGTTGTAGCGTCCGCGCGCCGGCTCTGGAGAGTTGACGAAAAACGAGCGTTGTGGAGCTAGCAACCATATTTCGCAAAATGTGTTAGAAAAAATTCAAACGATAGATCTGCCTATGCTCTTTACAGATCCGTACTCCAAAAAAGTGCTCCGTTTCTTATTTTTCGATAAAAAAATGAAAACCTACGGTTGGAAAAATTTTTTTTACCCTTCTCTATTTTTATCAATATTTGATTACAGAACGTTTGTATGGTATCGATCGAATGCTCGTAAAGTGCTCTACATAAAAATCCAATGGTTGTTGCGAAACAATGCTTTATTCGAAAGCTATCAATGATAAGGATTTTTCAATAAATTCGATGAGCCGCATCATCTGCGCATCCAGTTCTGCGCAGTGACGTCATGCAAAGTCAGCCAGCTGTGGTGAGCTGGCATTGCTGGCAACACTGCGCAGGCATCACCTATGCTGGGCCTGTGCATCATCGCCGCAAGCAGCAGCAAGCAGCTGCGAGGCGCGAATCGCGATGCGAATGTGGTGCGGAGCAACGCGATGATGCACATTGATGCACATCAAGACCGGCTGCAGGAGGTGCAGATAAGTACTGCAGATTAATGCAATCCAGTGTTGCGCGCGGCGCCAGCCACCTGTACACTTGTACCTCGTCGTCTCCACAAGGTACTTTGGATTTTTTTTCTTCTAAATCAGCTATGATTCAGAAGTATTCTATCTTTGCAATGTGTATGTATATGATACGCATTGGATGGCCATGTTTGCACAATCATTAGGTTGCTTACCTAACCTTTCTATAACTGTGAAAATACTTATGTATAGTGAGCCAGGGTGACTAGCAGCACCATGTAGAATTTTGTAGGATTCCTCACAAAGACGCTGGATGCTGCTGCTCTGTGCCATCCTGGTGCCGAGTGTCATCCTCAACATGGCGTTCACCCCCGATGTCAGAGAGGAGGCCATCCTCCAAAATAGTATTGCAGAGTTGCACGTCAAGCTGGAGCACCTGCACTCCAAGTACATCAGCAGCCAGGAAGAGATACAGCTCCTCACTTACCAGCTGGTCCAGCTGACCGAGGAAAATCACCTGCTGCCTGACATGCAGCTCTTACTCAATAGCTCAAACTACAATGTCACTAATCTCATGATTGGTCATCTCATGTCCAATCTCTTGAAGTAAACGGATGAACGTGAACTGCAACAGAGATCAAGACCATGTTGTTGGATTGGAGTTGTGCTTACGACATTCAGGATCTGTTGTTTTTGTGATGCCATTCATAAGTTTGTACATAATATTTTTAGGTTTATGTATATAATATGAGTCCTGAAGAAATGAAAGATTATATGGAAGCTCTATTGACAACTCTGTGCAGAGTGCACGAATTCAAACTTCAAAGTCAACGCGATGAGCTACCAAGCTCTGGAGTCTGGAGTCTGGAGTCAAGCGTTCATCAGCAAGTTACCTCCCAAGAGAAGCTTCTTCGGGCGTTTTGTTTTATCCACAGCTGTTTGACAAAAAAAAAGGACAGAAGCTCTTGCTGCTATCGCTGCAGCAGTCGGAGACATGCTACCCAAGTCACTCGAGAAGATCTTGATCAACATTCAACATTTACATATACCAGGTAAAAAATTTTATCAGTAAAAAAATTAGTTCAAAGCAATCAATTGCTTATAATCAATATTTCTTGCAGCCTAAAGCCGAAGCACTTTGAAAAAGTTGCTGTTACACCAGAAGCTCTTTCTGCTAACACTGCATCATTCGAAGGCAAGCTATGCAAGTCACTCAGAAACAGCTAACGATAGCAGATGCCAAGCCTGAGAGTGCTATCAAAGATCAGTTGGACTTGTCTTGTGTGAGTAACACCAATGTTCAAGAGTTGATGAGATGCATTTGTAGTCCGATGGACAGATTGTTTGCTGGTTTACCAAAAAACCCATCTCATGTCCAATCTCTTGAAGTTAACGGATGAAGACCTTCAATGGTATATTTAAAATTATTCAATTTTAATTTTAATATATTTTTTATTCAGGTCATATCGAAAATGCCCAATCACTAAGCCACTATAATCTATAAAAAGTATACAAAAATCGTCAAATAACCAAAATTTGCTTTTTTCGATACAATCATGATACCTAGTTATAAAGTATTGCATAGTGAGATTGTTGAAATCATTTGCTATTAGAAATCCAATCTTACATCTCACTACACAAATATCAACTATCGTTCCCAGAGAATTAAATTTTTAATTGATCCTCAATAATACATGGTCTTGATTACAAGTGTAGTTAAACACTTGGGCAAGTAAATTTGGGTATTGAGAAACATTTTGAATTTGCAGTTCTCTTGGAACTCTCTTTCTTGTCAACTTGTACTCTGGACGCACAGTGAGTAAATACTAGACCACACTATTATGAAATGTGAGGATTTTATATATAAACTTGCGCAGTAGGAGTGAGGATTCTCAGGAAAATAAAGAGATCACTTTACCCTTTGTTGTTTCACACACACGTTTATTTATTGTTAATCTCAAATATCTAGCTTTACCTCAATATCAAATATCTAGCTTTAATCTTTCTCTAACATTCAGTCACGGTGTCGAAACGCGAAATCTAACTTCCAGTCTCAATCAGTATAAAAGAAAACTTGTAAAAGCGGCACGTGAGAAAGAGCTGTAGGCGCGTCGGGAGCTCGACTCAGAGTGAGCTGGCGGCGAGGCGAACGAGCCGGCGGTGGTGGGGGAGCGCAGCCACAAGCTGACGCGCCAGTGGTTCGCAGCGCACGCCACACACGTGCGAGGCTTGATGTGACCGCACATTTCTGACACTCCCTCCCGCAGCAAGGCCGAGCACTTCCTTCTTCATTTAGCCCTTATTATTCTGTTTAGTCGTATCTGTAACAAATAGAAAGTTCAAAAATATGTGTTCGCTATCAGTTCTAGCTTATAAATCCAATTTCAACTCCAGTTTAATAACTGTTTCATCAATCTATTATGTATTTCGAAAGATAGAGGTTTTGTAAATATATCAGCTATCTGTTCTTTGGATGATATCCATTCTACTCTAACTAGATTCTTTTCTACACACTCTCTAACATAATGTTCTCTAACGTCAATCATATGTCTTAGTTTATTACTAGTGCTCATTTGAGTACTGGCGCATGCAGCTTTGTTATCACACCATAAAATCATAGGCAACATAGACACATTTAAAATCTCCGAGATTGTAATGTGCAGTGCAATTAGTTCTTTGCAAGCTTCGCTTGTTGCGACATACTCGGCTTGGCATGTAGATAAGGCTACGTAATTTTGTTTGTGAGTTTTCCAGGCAATGGTGTCACCAAAGAGTTGCACAGCAAACCCACTGGTGGTTATGGAATTTTTGCAATCTGCAAAACTCGCATCAGAATATGCTCTCAAGCCGTCTAACTTTCCTTCGAGCTTTATTCCAACTCGTTTTGTTTGTATCAGATACCTCATGACTCTTTCTATCATTTTCCATTCATTCTCGGTTGGCTTAATCTGATGTCTGCTCAAGACGTTTACGGCATATGAGATATCTGGTCGCAGTGTATTTGCCAGATATAGTAGAGACCCTATAATTTTTCTGTAAGGTGTATTCGAAATGTTTCTAATACATTCTAGCTTATCAGGGCTCTCTTCTCGTTGCCTTCTTTCTCGATTTGACATTTGTCTTGTGATCATGGGTGATCTCTGAGGTTTCAGGTCACTATAATCGAATCTATCTAGCATTTTGTCAATGTAACTTTCGAGCGTCAGTGTCATCGTTTGCTTTTCTCTGTTTCTCTTGATCTCGATCCCCAGGAAATTTTGTGGTTCTCCAAGATCGGTCATTTCAAATTCTAACATCAGCTGATTCGTTATTTCATTTAATTTCTGTAAATCATTGCTGGCTATTAACATGTCATCGACATAAAGCAACAAAATCAAGAATTTATCGAGCTTTCTCCAATAAAACAGACAGGGTTCACTATTGTGGGATTGAAGCCCAATTTTTAGAGCGGTTTCCTTGAAACGCTCGTACCATACCTTGGGACTGATTTTCAATCCGTACAGTGCTCTCAATAGTTTACATACCTTTTTTAGTCTTTCTGACTCTGTACATTTTACTCCTTCTGGTATTTCCATGTAAATCTCGTAATCAATTTTCCCATTCAGGAAAGCTGTTTTTACGTCTAGCTGTCGAACTTCTAAGTCGAACTTATTTATTATCGCGAGCACGGCCCTTGTGACTTGCATGCGAGACACTGGAGCATAAGTTTCGTTTAGGTCATACTCGTTCTTATCTTTAAAGCCACGAATGACTAATCTAGCTTTGTACTTGGTCTCACCATTTATTCCAACTTTCCTTTTCAGAACCCATCTCGAATCAATGATATTGGGCTTTTGTTTTCCAACTCTAGCTGTGGGTCTATCAACCAGTTCCCACACTTGATTAGTTTTCATCGATTCAATTTCGGATTCGATGGCCCTTTTCCACTGTTCTCTTTCTGGAGTTTGCATAGCTTCTCGATACGAATTTGGTTCTTTGCGAATAGCAGTCACCATGGCAATTATGTCGTCATCTAGCATATCTATCGTTGAATCTATCGTTTGGTCCTTTTCGACTGGTAGAGGTTTCCTCGGCCGACCTCTTTTTCTTTTCTCTACTCCCTCCGTTTCAGTGGAGATCTCGGAGTTTTCAAAGTTTACAAACCAACCTTTGTGATCTGTTTCTTCTAGCGAGTTTGACCAGTCTTTGATACTGCTCTTGTTGTATTTTTCTCCAAATACCATTTTTTCATTGAATCTAACGTCACTACTTTTGTAGTATTTTCCTTCTTCCGGTTTCAAGAGCAAGTATCCTGTCTTTTTGTACCCGATGAGGACTACTCTCTGACCTGTGGGTTCGAACTTGGTGCCAGTTTGTCTTGGCTTTCTCATATAGGCTATGCAACCAAAGCGTTTCAGCTGTTCAAGATTCAAATTATAGCCAGGCTTGAATTTTGATAATGGAGGGGTCATTTCATTCGAGCTGTGGGGCATTCTGTTATATAAATGTACCGCTACTCCAAGAGCCAAGTCCCACATGTTTTGAGGCAGTCTCGTATCGTATATTAGGGCTCGAACTTTTCTTTGCAGAGTCTGATTAATACGCTCTGCTACGCCATTGTGTTCAGGCGTGTCGGGGCTGGCTAACTGGAGCTCAGCTCCGTTCTTTTCTAGCACTTCTAGCGTATGCCCTCCGGTATATTCTGTGCCTTGATCAAATCTCAAATAACAGAATTTTTCATCACTTCCCAAGATGTTTCTAGCGCTCACCAGGAATGTTTCCAGACATTCTCCCGATTCATCTTTATGTTTCATTGGGTATGCTTGGGCCAATCTAGAGTAGTCATCAACGAATACACCGATGAATCTGTATTTCTTGGGATGTGTCACAGGGCTAATGGGTCCCATCGTGTCTGCGTGTATTATTTCTAACGGTCTCGTTGCTCGAGTTCTAACTTTCGGATGAGGCAATCTGTTAAATTTAGATACGATGCAAACTTCGCATTCTAATATTTTACTATCGAACTTTACGTTTTTCAAATCAGAGATATCGGGATTCTGTTTTTGAAACTCCTTTAGGTATGTCAATGAAGCATGTCCAAGTCTAGCATGCCATACCAATGCTTTATTATTTGAATACAGTTTTCCATTTGTATCATTGTACGTTTCTTTGACGTCAATTTCGAACTTGCTATTCACTTTTCTATCACACAGAGTATTCTCAAAATCAGGTCTAGCAGAATTTTCAATTTGCCCAGCTGTATTTTCTAACATTCTAGCTGTCTGTTCGACTTTATTTTCTATCTGCTCGCGGGTCTGTCCAACTTTATTCTCTAATATTCTAGCTGTCTGTTCGACTTTATTTTCTATCTGCCCACGAGTCTGTCCAACTTTATTTTCTAGCTTACTAACTTTTGGTGAGATATCACACTCATCTTCATGGATGGAGTAATCTGGATTCTATTATGACCACAATCCAGACAAGTAATTGAAAATTTCTGATTTATATGTTTTCCAAGAAGATGATCACTATACCACATCACATTTCCCGCGCAATCCATGTCACCACGGATATCTTTTCGTGCCTGAGGGAACATCAGTTCAGCTCGAGTGAAATATACTTCTTCCATCGAGCATTCACCTAAAGTATACTGAATTATTTTATTTAAGAAGATACTCCGGTTTCTGGAATTCTCTGCGTCAACTTGGTAGCATTTAAAATTCGAAAATAGATAAGCACTCAACTCGAAGACACTGTCGTAAGGGCATGTGTGATAAAATTTCATCATTTCTCTACCAAATTTGATACCACTCATTCTGCCACCGTTGACAATAGGCGAGTCTTTTCTTGTTATTTCTTTTACCGGAAGTAATAGCTTTTTCTGTGCCTGAACGACTGGATTGTCTTCGTTTGGCACATTTTCTACTCTTTCCCATCTCTTTTTCAATGCCATTTTTCCAGAAACCTAAAATCAGAAAATAAAATCATGTTTTTGAATAAATTCAAAATTTTAGTGTGATATTTATCATGTCTATTTTTTAAAAGAATACCTTCTTGGATTCGCCATCAGTCGAACTATCTGGAACAAAATGTTGGATCGCATCAGGTAACTTCACTTTCTCTTTTCTTGAAGACACGCTGCCCTTATTTATTTTCTGAAAAGAAATTAAGTTATATTTTATACTAACTATTTTTGATCTCAATACTGGTTATTGCAATAGATTTGATATAAACCAATAATACCTTATACATATTTTGATTTTCCATAGTAGGATGTTGTATCTGTAAGAAAAATATTTTATAAATTTTCAATTACAATTTATTTTTTTCAAGTGGCTAATCCAATGTACCTTAGATAATGACGGTTTCTGAGAATTTTTCAAGATGGCCTTTGCCATGGTGCATTGACTGTCAATGATTTGCTTGTGTCTCAATAAAAATTTATTGGCTTTCATGGGTCTAGAAATTTGTTGATCATTCTTGATATGATTAAAATACGATTCTAGCTTAGCAGAAGTAGGAACTTCCATGTTTTTAGGGAAGTATTTTTTCATCACTGGAGTCCAACATGGAAATTGAGAATATGTATATACAATATTGTCCTTTATTGCTGGTAAAAAGAATGCATTTATCCCTGGCCGATTGCAATGATTTTCTTCTGTATCCAGAATTTTCAGAGCTTCTTCATACAAATTCTTAACGAAGTCTATTGTACTTTCGGAAATGTACTCTTCATAATCTAAAGCCGTATTCATAACTTGGGTTAAAACAATGTCCTCACTACTTTCGATTACATTTTCAGTGAAATTGGAAAATTTTCGAGACAGAGCATCAAATCTTTTTTTACACTCTGAGTTTTCATTAATTATTTTGCTGTTGCTTATGATAAAAATTGAAAGAATAATATCTTTCTGTCCTTTAAAACTTTCAACAGTCATCGCATAAGCAAAAATTCTAGTGTAGAAGTCCTTTATACAATCTTGTGTTCCTTTAAAACATTTCCATCGCGTTACTGAATGTATCAAGTGAGCTCTATCTATGCGAATGAAACATTTAAAAGGAACATCAGTAGAAGAATTTTGTAAACACTGAAGACACTTTGAGCAGTAATTTCTATATGAAACACCATTGAAAGCTAACGAGTAAGCATTCAAAAGGGTCAAGGCACCATCTGCTATCGCTTCTTCAGGAAAAATAGAACAAATTCTCAACCATTCCTTCAACATCATTTTCACGATGTTAGTATTATGTGTAGTTGAGATCATCTGACATAATGGTGCAAATTTGCCAGCAACATGCGACGACGATATCAGCTGGTATAAAAATACGTGTCCAGATGACTCTTCTTCAAATACGATTCTTTTTACGAGACTCCCTGTTGCGTCAAGCAGAACAGATGGGTTCGCTAACGCTAAATGATGCCACAGGTCAACCTGTTCATCAGTCCAATAAATGATTCTGAATAGAAAAGTTTGGACATCTCTAATAAAATTATGTTTTTCTGATAAATACAGCAATGAATCAATTATATCTCTAGGACCATCCAAGTTTAAACCTCGATTAACTGCCTCTTCTCTAACTTTGCGAATAATAGGGGTACTGCTCAGCGTAGGAGCTGGAATATCTGAGTAATTCATTAGTTTCTGCACTATATCAGATTTATACCTCGAAGCAGGTATGTACTGAAGGATATCCATTGCCTTCTGCCTTTCTCGACCCATTAAAAACCTTTTTTTCTGATGCTGGATGTGTTTTGTATCATACGTGCTTATATCTATTGAAACTCCACAGCTTCCTTTTATAGGTTTTTCCTTGCATACTCCTTTTATGTAAGTTGAACATTCCTTGCAAAATCCGTAGAAATCGAAATATTTGTCAGGCATTTTTTTGTACACTTTACTTACTCTAAATCTATAGGCGCAGGGTAACCTTTGACTATCCCAAATATGAGCACCTACAATAGGTGTCCACATGAACGGAGGCAAGCGATTGAAATTTTCTGGAGGCTCCATAATTTTCCAGGTTTCTTCACTCAATTTTATTTGAAATCGAAGAGGATCACACTTTAAGGGATTAGGATCAGAAACTGCTTCACCACAACTTTCTATTTCAAAATCTGTGTCCGATATGTCACTTCCATCTTGAAAACTTTGATCTTTCTTCTTTATATCATTAAAAAATCCGTCACTTGTACTAGAGTCTATTTCAGAATCACTTGAACAAAAACTATTTTCGTCGATTTCACTTTCTTCTTTGTACTTATTGAAGTTTTTAGCATTACTACTTTCTAATTCCCAGATATTTTTCTTTTCCTTCCTATCTCGCTGTTTTCTCAAATAATCTTGAATATTCTTGTTGCGAAGTACTTCCAAATACAGAGTTTTACGTTCCATTCCAGGTAATTTTTCGATTGCTTCTTGCCAAACTGGATCCAATTCTCTTCGTAAAACTTCCATTTGGATGGAAAACATTCAGTTTCTTCAATTCCTTGCGAATTCTCGTGATTGGAATTGAACGGAGTCTTACCATCTCGATGTATAACCTGAAAAAACATCCATTTATTATGTTTATTTATGTAATTATTAGTATATAAATATTTACCTATATGAAAATATATTGTATATAAGGAAACCACGGCTGTACACATCGAATAATTAATATTTAGGAATGCTGTACGATTGTATGCGGACTGCAATATTATCAGATGATCTGATGTGTTTTGATGCACATTTCTAAGAAAGCTCTGATCGGTATTGGCGCGCACAAGTCTTAGGCCTAGTACACATAGATACCCGACCCGGAGACCCCATCCTTGTATTCCGACGCACATGTTAAACTTACTCATTATTGTCGTATTGATGATATTGTAAAAAAATAACATTGATATTGCACATGATCAGTCATTAAAAATATATAATATATTACAGTCTGGGTCGGGTTTTCGTGTGAACTCAGCCTAATACTCGCACGCGCCAACGGTAAAAGCTTTCCTAGTAAATCCGACGTATATTGCGGCTGTTTCTGCTAAAGAACTTTGAGAAGCATTCAGTTTCAGTTTTGTACAGAACGTTGATTTGTTTGTCCGCTTCGAATTAGAAAATAGATAGGAAAAATGAATAAAGAGAAAGGTATTGAAAAGATTACTGGAAAAGTCAAAAACAAGAATAGAATAGAAAATTGTAAAAAAAGAACCGGCTTTCCAGCTAAAGTGCCGGAGGATAAGATTTATGAAGTGTTGATTGAGCTTGACGTTTTCCAAGAGAACGGGAAAGTAAAAATGAAAAGTGATCCTGTGTGGAAACAAGCGAGTGAACTTTTGGATGGAAGAATGACAAATGTCAATTTGTACAATTTTATTTTACAAAACCGACATGGTATAAGAAGTTCATTGAAGAACAAGAAGGGAGTGAAAAATATCAAGATTAACCCTGTTATAGAAGTATCAGCAATAGGAGAAAAAGAAGGAAGAAATAAATCTATAGAGGAAATGCGTTCAAATAGAGATGTGCAATTAAGTCATCGATTACATTTGTTGCAATCTAATGTACAATATAAGCCAGCAATTAAGGCAATAGCTCCACGGCCATTCAACTTTGTATATTGTTGGGCCGAACAAATTGATTTTTGGAAACAAAGCCAAAAATTAGGTTCTCCTATCACTTTGATAACCATGAATAATCATTTTAGAAGAGCCAGTTGTTTTGGTTATCAAAGTGATGATCTAATATTTTACTGTTTGATAACAAACATAGAGGATCAATTTGTACCTTTGTATCAAGTGATTTCTGAGAAGAACCATGAAGAATTTGTTGAATTTATATTATGCGAGTGGATACGTCTTACAACAGCTCATCTAGGAAAAATAATAGTTCCTCCTTCATTACTCTTGTTGAAAGCTACCATGAAAGCTCTAAACGAATGCTGCTTGGAAAGCTACCATCGACAGTGTCTCCGGTATGCAGTAGACAAGTATCCATCAATACTACCTAGAACATTAATACTCATTAATATATATCCAGTCATTAGTTTTATAGAAAATTTAGACGTTTTTAGTGATAAGCAAAATCCTATTAAGAATTTTTATGTTAATTGTTTATTACTTTTTAATAATCTGAAGACATTTGAGAGAATGGAAAAGGTTTGTAAGAATATTTTCTTGGTAAATCAAAGTCAATGTTTGAATAGCAAAGTGAATGATGCGTTAGATGATTTATACACAGAATTTGATATGGCAAATATTGACAGCACAAACAATAAATGGATCAACTATCGTACCAGTAATAATATCTGTTTTTATGATATAAATGAGATATTAAATAATCCTAGTTCAACACAAATGTTAGAAGTCATAGAAAGTTTGAAGAATAATGTTAGAGGATTCTGTTCTGTCTATGAAAAGAGAATGCAAATGCTGCCCAACCCTTATTTTTGTGAAGAAATTTCAAACACACTATCTAACGTATTCACCTACTTGTTCATGTTTACTGGAATACTATGTTCAAATACAAACGATAGTTTTGATTACGATCATCAAATAGATCTTTCCATCAACTATGAACAAGCGATAGGAACATTAGTTAGTGAGATACATCATCTTGAAGTTGATGATTTCTTTCGAATAAATACTAGTTTTATAAAAGAAAATCTTCTAAATTCAAGAAAAATCATTGAAGGCCAAAATATTCTGACAAAAACTAGAAGAAACATGAACCATCATTCTCATTTGAATGTATGTGAGAATTGGAAAGGCAGGGGACAAGAAAACAATCAAGGAGAAGCAGACATGAATAATCTACTTGCGAATTTACTTCCAAGTAGGTTCAGTGTAGATGATAGTGAAATTCTTTTTGACAATACAGGTGAAAGTATAAAAACTCTTCAAATACTAGAAGATACTGTAAAAGAAAGAATTAATTCAGAGCATAACTACAGTATGCAACACACTGAATTATCAACGGATGAAATAGTTATGAATGAAGCTGTAGTTTTTTCAACGCCATTAAAGGTAGCTGAAGTAAAAATTCCAGACTTAAAATTTACTACTGATAATGATAACAAAAAGCTGTCAAAACAAGAACAAAATGGAGATGTAAGAGTACATCACAAAAAGCCATCAAAATACTTCACTCAGTTCAAAACAGCTGATATTTATTACAATAACGTGCAAGCAGAATTCGAAGGCACAGAGAAGAAGTCACACCAAAAAGCTAATAAGAGCGTAGTGATTCAAAATGGAAACGGTTTTCCATTGAAGATTGGCTCAAAAACATATGTTTACGATGATACAAGTCCATTCGATAGTTTGATGGAATTATTCACCCGAACTTGTCGGAATTATGATTCATTCAAGTTATACTGCTTAGAGTTGTCGAAGGGTAACGACTTTTTAGAAGCTCTGATAGATCATGTCCAAACGAATAAAATAAAAAATCTTAACAAAAACAGATTCAAAATACTTTGCCAACATGCAGAATTACATGAAGACAGAATCATAATATCTGACAGAGTTTGTCGATTCTTGGAAAAATGCATGCAAAATTTGCCTAATATAATTTGGACATGCAGTAACTGTAACAACAATGAAAAATCAACATCTCAAATACAGATACAGTCGCTCGAAGAAGACTTGATAACAAAACTGAATAATCATATTGCTAATATGTTTGCAAGGCATACATGTAGAGTTGGAGTACAAGTGACCTCCCCTACGAATACATGTTGCAAGTTTTCTGGTTACATAATCCTTGACGTACAAGAAATTTGTGACGAAGTAAATATATACGAATTGCCTCAAGACATTTCTTGTGGAAACATGAGATTTGTTTTAAGTGGCTTGATAAAAGTAATACCACTAGCAGAAAACTGTGACTTGAACCATTACGTAGCCTACGTGAGATCTACAAAAGGATATTGGATCACATATACAAATTTTTCTGGAACTAAGAAATTCCGACCAAAAAAAAAGTTAAAGTTGCTCTTATACTATATATTTTATCTGGTACTGCTAAATCAAAAGGTAACGTATTTTTAAATTTTTCTGTATTTTCAATGATTATTATTCTCTACCTTGTATATCATTTTGCAGATGATCAAAATAACTATTCGGTATCGATACTGCAAGAAATTCAGAATAGTCAGCTAATGTAATTATTGGCAATACAAGATTTTGTGGTAAAAAGAATCTCAACAAGAAAACAATATTTATAATGTAAGAATTTTATATTATGAAAAATTATGAGATACATACAAAATTAATTTTCTCAAAGAAGTTATCGTTACAATTTAAAAAAAATCATTCAAAATGTTGATGTTCAGCTTTATGAAATGCTTTTTCTTTTAGATGATTCGTCTAAAAAGCAAATGTCTAATTTTACCCATACAAGGGCATAATTTTTACTTTTTTATTGTCAGCAATTAATCAGTTTATCTTGAATGTGACTTTGGAAACATTGAGAGATTTTTAGTTTAGAAACTGAATATTAATATTATTCACCTGACCGAAAAGCTGAGCGTGATATATGAGACTATATTTTGAAGTATCATTCTTAGGCTCTGAGAAGAGCTATCGAAGCACTAAGTCGCCAACTGTAACTGAGAGATTTTGTGCAACAGCAATCATACGAGTATTCAGATAGTCACACAGCTCTGCTCTGTATGTAGAAATTTCGATAACCTGAAATATTAAATCATTAAATTTAAATACTTCTGTTATGGCCCAGCATTGCTCCGCCCATTTTTGAAATTTTAGATTGACACGAGTCGCATCGCACATTCGCGATGCGCATTTTCCCACATGCTAAGTATCCGAGTTGCGCCGAGAAGCGACATTAGGATTAAGCATACATGTGTGAGTGTAAGAATGCGCTGATTGAGATGCATCCATGCGACGGATGGCGAGTTGCACATAGTGCATGGGAATCATGAGGACAGCTTGCATTTTTGTGCAGCTGCCCAACATTGAAACGGATGGATGTCGGCTATAAGATATTATCTTATCAGCCTGTGCGGAGACACGAGGAGCCAGCGGGCGCTCGTGCGAGAATGTTATTTTATAAGTGCAAGTTGCACACGGCAACTGCGCAGCTTCGAATTAGTTAGAAACGGCCATAGGAGATCTTCTTATCGGCACGTATAAGTTGACGAGTAGCCAGCGGGCACTCGAGCGAGAACGACGAATGAATGTATAGACGAATGTATGTAACCCTGCATGTAATGCAACTAGAATTGTTTGCTATAGGAAATAAGCAATTGATCTGGCCAGATCAGAATTTATCTATGTTTATATATTTTTATCGGAGACAGGCCGAGGTGCCATGAGCGAATGGAGTATCTTATCAATAGCGTTTTGCCAGGATTAATAAGTGCTATGTAAAATAGTTGAATGACATGTATAAGTAAACCGATGCGCCTTGCAGCGCATACATAGATTTGTAACGAAGCGAGCGCGCTTCGTAGTCATAAGTATTCGCGCGAGCGAACGGAGGAAAGACGCTGAGCCACGCGCGCTTGTTATCACTCCATGAGGGAGAGGTAATTCTCGCGAAGTGCAACTGCGCTTCCCAACCGTTTCGCGCCCTGCGAGCGCATCTTGACGTGACGTCACGACGCTTATAAAAGAAGCGGCCGAGGCGGACACGACGGAGTTGATCTGTGCTAATCACGGATGCCACACGGGTGGCCGGACATGGAGCACGCGAGCGGCGCAGCTCCCCCGCGGACGCGTAGCATACTTACATCTATTTCGGAAGAACAGAATTATATAGAACGATCCAACCACGCGGGATCGAGTGTTAAATATAGGATTTAAGCAACATAATAAAGTTTAGTGCTAGTGCACTTGAAGTGTGTTTATTAACAACATCCCCCTCCCCACACTACACATGCATCCGGAACCAACACGAGTATACGGCCCAGCGCGCCACGGACTACTCGGCTGCCACGCTGCCAAGCTCCAGCCAAGGACAACCAGGCGCCGGACGGATTAGGGAATATGTAAGTGACCGAGCGGTCTTACACACGGATAACGGATCGCGACACCTTCCATTAACAAACATTCCAACCAATATAGGGGTATTTCGCCCAACCGCCCCTCTAAATAACGGTCGGGCTATTACACTTCCATAAGTCGGAGTAACGATTTGATTTCTTATTCAAACAGTAGTTAATTCAATAGCAATTGTACAAAGTTGAAGCAAATAGATAAGAATCGCTTTGAATTGATTTGTTTACTCATAAAACTGAACATCCTTTACCTGATCACATGAATGTTGAAAGTTGTGAAAATGATGATTGTTCTTCAGAAATTTTAGTTTCCATTGATATTTCTATGGATTTGACTATTTTAAAATGCCATTCATACCTTAAATTCAAAATAATTATGATTATCAAATCAAACGACTTTTGCGACAAAGAAAAAACTCATCATTCATGACATCTCATAACAGAATTGTTCAACTCCTCGTCAAGATCATCAAGCAGACAACCAGCTTGAATGATCATTGTATCAACTTTTTATCAAATAAAAACTTCAAAGCATACCTAGACAAACTGTGAGCTAGACCCAGCGCCATATCAGTCATTACATTTTTAGGTAAACCAGCAAACAAACTGTCTATCGAACTATAAATGCATCTCATCAACTCTTGAACATTGGTATTACTTCCATAAGACAGGTAAAATTTATCTTTGATAGCTCTTCCAGGCTTGGCATCTGCTACCGCTATAGCTGTCCCTGAGTGACTTGCTTAGCTTGCCTTCGACTGCTGCAGATTTGAATAATAGCTAGATTAATATAGCCAAAATGATAGAGAGTGATATAATTGATTCCATGATCTTGAACGAAATTCAAATATCATCTGTTTTAAAGCACCTAAGGCAATGCGAGTAAAAATTATCTATAATGAAGAAAGTATCAAGCAATAGTTAGAACGTCTTCTCACCAAGTAGGCTTGGAATTCATTTATCAAAGAAGTTCGAAGTCACAGTGTAAGTGTAGCTGGGTGTGAAGCTATCATTGCAAAAGCTTCTTGCGTCTGCCAAACAAATTGCTCAGTACGAAACTTTTCTTAATATCTCGATCTCTGCGTGAACCGTTAAAACTGTGCTTGCTTTCCGATCCACTCTCTGATGCTCGCCTACCGGTGCCGTCCACTACGGATATACTAGGTGGGCTCGTTGGAGACGTTGCCATTAGTGGATCTACGTAAGAAGGTATGGATGCGGGCGTTCCGGTGAAAGTGATCATCGAAAGTTGATTGGGAACCTGAAAAAGTAATCGGCAAATTAAAATCGAGATGATTTTCCTCTCACGATACAAATCTATCATGATTTTTGAATTTTTCTTCAACTTCATTTTTTTTTTTAAATATGTGGATGTGAATATTTTTAATTAAAGAAAATAATGAAAACAACGCACACTAGAGCATTTGTATAAAAAAAGCAATATGATAAGATCAAGTAAAACTTTATCTCAACTCCGAAATATAAAATTCTCGTTGAGGATGAAACGATGGAAGAGGGGGGAGTGTTTCTCCAAAAAGCAATGTTCATTTGTATGGAGAATGAAATGTTTGCATGACGACACACACACAAGTTGGAACAATCATTTTACTGTCACTGCGTATACCTTGTTGATGGTGGAGGTTGTGTTCAACACTGGGCTGTCTATGCCAATTACCATCGGCAGCATTGTATTGTCAAAACTGATCTGGTAGGATCTGGAGATGGAGCTACTCGAGGAGGGATTGGCGGCTTATCGCTCGAGTGCATCATGTATTGCTG
Organism: Aphelinus atriplicis; assembly: GCA_020882685.1. Lineage (NCBI taxonomy): Eukaryota > Metazoa > Arthropoda > Insecta > Hymenoptera > Aphelinidae > Aphelinus > Aphelinus atriplicis. The sequence goes on from JAJGQD010000038.1 coordinate 378,186, forward strand.
GTCTCTGTCAATGAACTGCTCGTGATGTCGTGCCTGCGGATGCTGGTGCTGGTGCTGCTGATGGTGTTGTTGTTGCTGCTGTATGTACATTTACAGAAATTCCTTTTGTGGTTGTGAGTCCGGAGCTGACCTGGCCATGTTCTCGTTATAATAAAATTTACATTTTCGGAGTTTGTCACTCAATTTGTGACGAGACCATACGACGTAGTGTGAGATGGAGTGTTTCATGAAGTATCGGATGCTCCAATTTTCATTGGCGAGGCGGACCTACGAACAAATTTTTTTTTCCCCTATGAATCCAACAATTATTATTGCCTCCTTTCAATCTCAACAGTCTTGAAAAATCGTCATGTATATATATATATATATATATATATATATATATATATATATATATATATATCAATGTATTCAGATGTAAATCTGTATTTCGTGTGAATAAATCAATGAATAAATCCATAACGCAACGATTTTCATCGAAACGTATCGTATGACATATACCTATTGATAGATTAATGATCGCTGTATGTGTCATTCATCTCATCCCTCTGAGTATGTCGCAGGCTATCGGTGTACCGGCGTCTCTCCTCCTCTTCTCGTTTCCGCTCTTCGGCGATCCTCTGAACTTCCTTGCGTACGCGTTGTTCAAGACACGCCTTCTTAACGCGTTCCTTCTCCGCTTGTCGGGCAGCGATCTCAGTCTCGATTCGTTTCTGGATCGCTTTCTCCAGCTGGCAAAGAAAATTCATCAATTCGAATGTGAGGCACAGCAATTAAGTCTACATTTCGAGTATAAATCCCTTGGAAAATGCAACTCACCAGTGTGATCCACTCATGATAACTAATAATGAAGTCTTGCGTAGTGAGATTCTTGAAATTAATTACTATTAGGAGTTCAATCTTACATCTCACTACGCAACAACTACAAAATTGTTTCATAATAGTGTGGTCTAGTATTTACTCACTATGCGTCCAGAGTACAAGTTGACAAGAAAGAGGGTTCCAAGAGAACTGCAAGTTCAAAATGTTTCTCAATACCCAAATTTACTTGCCCAAGTGTCTAACTACACTTGTAATCAAGACCATGTATTATTGAGGATCAATTAAAAATTTAATTCTCTGGGAACGATAGTTGATATTTGTGTAGTGAGATGTAAGATTGGATTTCTAATAGCAAATGATTTCAACAATCTCACTATGCAATACTTCATAACTAGGTATCATGATTGTATCGAAAAAAGCAAATTTTGGTTATTTGACGATTTTTGTATACTTTTTATAAATTATAGTGGCTTAGTGATTGGGCATTTTCGATATGACCTGAATAGAAAATATATTAAAATTAAAATTGAATAATTTTAAATATACAATTGAAGGTCTTCATCCGTTAACTTCAAGAGATTGGACATGAGATGGGTTTTTTGGTAAACCAGCAAACAAACTGTCCATCGGACTACAAATGCATCTCATCAACTCTTGAACATTGGTGTTACTCACACAAGACAAGTCCAACTGATCTTTGATAGCACTCTCAGGCTTGGCATCTGCTATCGTTAGCTGTTTCTGAGTGACTTGCATAGCTTGCCTTCGAATGATGCAGTGTTAGCAGAAAGAGCTCCTGGTGTAACAGCAACTTTTTCAAAGTGCTTCGGCTTTAGGCTGCAAGAAATATTGATTATAAGCAATTGATTGCTTTGAACTAATTTTTTTAGTGATAAAATTTTTTACCTGGTATATGTAAATGTTGAATGTTGATCAAGATCTTCTCGAGTGACTTGGGTAGCATGTCTCCGACTGCTGCAGCGATAGTAGCAAGAGCTTCTGTCCTTTTTTTTTGTCAAACAGCTGTGGATAAAACAAAACGCCCGAAGAAGCTTCTCTTGGGAGGTAACTTGCTGATGAACGCTTGACTCCAGACTCCAGACTCCAGAGCTTGGTAGCTCATCGCGTTGACTTTGAAGTTTGAATTCGTGCACTCTGCACAGAGTTGTCAATAGAGCTTCCATATAATCGTTCATTTCTTCAGGACTCATATTATCTCTCTATATTAAAAGCCAGACCGCCGCCGCCGCCGCCGTGGGAAATTCTGTCCCCCAAGTTGCTCCCCCAAGTTGCTCCCCCAAGTTGCTCCCCCAAGTTGCTCCCCCAAGTTGCTCCCCCAAGTTGCTCCCCCAAGTTGCTCCCCCAAGTTGCTCCCAAGTTTGCTCCCCCAAGTTGCTCCCCCAAGTTGTTCCCCCAAGTTGCTCCCCCAAGTTGCTCCCCCAAGTTGCTCCCCATTTTTTACCCTCTTTTTCCACCCATTTTTTCACCTTTTTTTCACCCCATTTTTCACCCTCTTTTTCCACTTATTTTTTCACCTTTTTTTCACCCCATTTTTCACCCTCTTTTTCACCCTTTTTTCACCTTTTTTTCACCCCATTTTTCACCCTCTTTTTCCACCCATTTTTCCACCTTTTTTTTCACCTCTTTTTCCCCTCTCTTTTTTTCACCCTCTTTTTTCACCCTTTCTTTCACCCCCTTTTTCACCCTTTTTTTATCCCTCTTTCCACCCCTTTTTTCACCCCTCTTTTTCACCCTTTCTTTCACCCCCCTTTTTCACCCTTTTTTATCCCTCTTTCCACCCCTTTTTTCCACCCTTTTTTCCACCTTTTTTCCACCTCTTTTTTCACCCCTTTTTTCACCTCTTTTTTCACCCTTCAATGAGAATCGAAGAGAATCGATGATATATTTCCCATAGCAACCACTGTTGATATCCTTAGCAACCGTTGCTTCGAAAGTTGGAAACTCAATTTTAAATTACACTCGATGACCAAGAAAACTGAATTGTTATATTTGCTCCATAGCAACCGTTGTTTACCTCCCTAGCAACCATTGCGAAGGTTGGAAATGATCAATCTATGACCCATGTCCATAATTTTCGATTGCATAGGACACAAAATTTTCCCACTTAGCTCCTCGGTAACCGTTGTTAAACGCCCTAGCAACCGTTGCCAAGGGAAAGAAAAAGTAAGTTTCGTTTCCAGTGTTTTCAACTGCACAGGATACAAAATCTCCGTTTTACCCATAGCAACCATTGTTTACGTGTCTAGAAACCGTTGCTGCAGTAGAAGGAAAGGACTAAATATTATTTTGAACAAGTTTTTTTCAATATAAATCCACTTATTCGTCGAAATTACCGTTTATTTACATCCCTAGCACCGTTGTTTTGGAAGCTGGAAAAACAGTTTTAAGTCACACTCGATGGCCAGAGGCACTAAATTGTTATATTTGTTCCATAGCAATCGTTTTTTACCTCCCTAGCAACCATTACGAAGGTTGGAAATTATCAATTTATGACCTATTTCCATCATTCTCTACGGCAAAGGACACAAAATCTTCCCAATTAGCTTTTCAGTAACCGTTGTTTACCGCCCTAGCAACCGTTGCTAAGGGAAAGAAAAATTCACGTAAGTTTCCGTTTCCAGTATTTTCAACTGCACAGGATACAAAATCTCCATTTTACCCATAGCAACTAAAGTTAAACCCACTATTAATCTGAAAACCGCTGCCAAGTGCCTTAGCAGTATGCTTTCTCAAAGAGGCTTCAACATCACCCACAAACGCGTCCCAAACCTGTATTTTCACCTTTCCACTAGCGTAGATACTATCATCTATTTTTCAAAAATTACAAAAAAATTATTTAATCAATTCAATTCGTATCTTTGTGACTGTGTAAAGTGTCGTTCTTTTTCAATTGACCAAACTATGTTGCGAGTGTTGATGTCTGACCGGGCTCTCTTATTATTTGATCAAATGCAACAAAGCAAACTGTTCTAGGTTCTACACGATGCGAGACATTTGGACCTGCATTATTTCGATCAGTTCATCTTGTGACTGTCATACGGTTTAATAGCGGTCAAAATCGATCCGCCCTGCCCTTAAGTCCGTATTTAGCACACTTGAAGACTCATTTTGATCATTTTCGACGGCAAAAGACACCAAATTTTCTCAATCTTCTCTATAGTACGTTGAAAATACTGGAAACGAAACTTACATAAATTTTTTCCCCATTAGCAACGGTTGCTAGGGCGGTTAACAACGGTTGCTAAGGAGCTAATTGGGAAGATTTTGTTCTTTGCCGTCGAAAATGATGGAAATAGGTCTTAAATTATTAATTTCCAACCTTCATAACGGTTGCTAGGGAAGTAAACAACGGTTGCTATGAAGAAAATAGAACAATTCAGTGTCCTTGGCCATCGAGTGTGACTTAAAACTGATTTTCCGGCTTGCTCCAATGAGCACTCATAAGGATTTGTGAGAAAACACGTTAGAAACGGTTTCAGCAAGATCGGACAATTCCTTCGAAAGTTATCCTAGACAAAAGAAACGAAAAATTCTACACCTTAGCAACGGTTGCTAGAGAAATAAACAACGGATTTTGCTGAAAATTGAACTCGGCCGAGATTTTGCCGCGACTAACCGGTGCAAAATTTCAAGAAGATCGGACCATTTCTTCGAGAGTTATCGTAGACGAAAAAAAACGTTACACACATGCATACATACATACATACATACATATATACACACATACATACAGACACTTTTGGATTTCCATGTTTTTCGACCCGTAGATTACGAAAATCAAGGTCCCGAGGTCTGATTCGGTGGGTCGATTTTTGCCCCATCACAAAGCTTTCTCTTTGAGAAAGCAAAAACAAACGTTTAACATGAATATAGCTGACATTAATCTTTTATTTTGATTCGAATCGTTCGTTCAGTATTCTTTTCAATCGAACAAAATCGAAAGTTCAAGTTTAAAGTTTTATTGTTTTGAATGTAATTTTCTTTCAATTATTACTATACACTTATTATTGAAATTATTGATTTCTAAAGAATACACGGGGGGTTGGCGAGCGAAGCGAGCAGGGGGTACCCCCCTAGTATACATAAAACTAAAAATATTATGTACAAACTTATGAATGGCATCACAAAAACAACAGATCCTGAATGTCGTAAGCACAACTCCAATCCAACAACATGGTCTTGATCTCTATTGCAGTTCACGTTCATCCGTTTACTTCAAGAGATTGGACATGAGATGACCAATCATGAGATTAGTGACATTGTAGTTTGAGCTATTGAGTAAGAGCTGCATGTCAGGCAGCAGGTGATTTTCCTCGGTCAGCTGGACCAGCTGGTAAGTGAGGAGCTGTATCTCTTCCTGGCTGCTGATGTACTTGGAGTGCAGGAGCTCCAGCTTGACGTGCAACTCTGCAATACTATTCTGAAGGACGGCCTCCTCTCTGACATCGGGGGTGAACGCCATGTTGAGGATGACACTCGGCACCAGGATGGTACAGAGCAGCAGCATCCAGCGTCTTTGTGAGGAATCCTACAAAATTCTACATGGTGCTGCTGGTCACCCTGGCTAACTATACATAAGTATTTTTACAGTTATAGAAAGGTTAGGTAAGCAACCTAATGATTGTGCAAACATGGCCATCCAATGCGTATCATCCAGGGGCGCGCTAGCGCCCCCTCCTGGCGAGTAACGGCAGCTGGGGGCAGCGCAACCCTATTATACATTAAGTTTGGATCACGGATTTTTCAATTTCATAAAATAACACAGATACGCATCAGTTATGGATGTTATCTGGTAGAATATGATTTTTTATTTATTTTTCCCTAGTATCCAGCCCTATTCACCTCCTATAGCAGATACTTTTAATGTAATGAGTCTTGTCTGCTAGGTTAGAATGGCTAGAATGGAGCAAAAAAGATTATTTTTCAGTTCATAAGCCACCTCGACGGCGACGAACGATTTCGAGATATCTCGATTCTCGCATATATATAGGTATAGGCTACTGAGCTCTGCCGTAGAGACTCATCATGGCGTCTGCTATATATGTAGTATAAGCTGGTATGAGCTGGTATAAGCATGGAGTGAAACGCGAACACATGCAACTCGGACGCGTTTATATATTATATATATTTTATATAAAAACGCGAGATCGCAAGTAGCGGACATAACCGGGTCGTCTAGTGCTGCAAATGTGCCAGACGTCGGCCGAGCTGTGTCTTTGATTTTCTATTGATTGGAATAGGCTAACCTCCAATCTGTATTAGGTAAGAATATTATTCAATAATTCGAAGTGAAAAATTAAGAATTACGCCGCAATCACGCGCACATAAGTATAAAGTTTTCTCAATATATGTGCACATGACTTAGCATCGTTCCTTTCATTAATTATATATTAATTAACAATCTCGTAGTAATAAGAAAAATTGGTTCTTTGCCCCACACAGCTACCATCTGTATACTTAGACTGTACGCGAGTGACAAGTACCTAATATTCTGCTGAGTTTTGATGCTGAAAGATGATTACGCCGGTCCATTTTGCAGGCAGAAGCTAACGTATATGAAAACTTCAAGCTCTCATAATCACCAACAAAGCACCTTTGTAAATTGATCATTTTAATGGAGAACAAAGCCTTAGTAAACTTTCAATCAGCAAACAACTAGCTGCCTGCAGGAAAAATATAGAGTTGGTAGAAGAAGAGCGTGATCCCCGATCAGCTTTTGTTAATTATTGTGTCTCAGTCGATGAATTTTGGTTGTAAGAAGAAAAATACGTGAGTGACCTAAGAATGTTCGAGGATATATTGCTAATGGCTAATATTCTTCCTGCCGTCATGGATATCAAAGAAGATCTGATCTGCATTGCTCATATCTCGATCATGGTCTCTACTATCGAGCAAGGCACAGAAGTCCACTATATGGAATATGGAAACACAGTCATGACAAGAGATGTAAGAAAAATTCCAGACAATCTCGCATCCATACCTCCTCTATCTCATAAGTGTTGTTTAGCCAAACCTGATGGGGTTGAACACTGGCCACATGGTGTTAACACGGTGTTTGAAATGATTGCTGACAGCGGTGCTACCGTTTTCCTCCTGGATGTACTTGACAAAGATGAGACATGTGTCGTAAAGTGAACCCATGATATGAAGGGTTTGGCTCTGGAACTTCTAGAGAGATGCGCCAAGATCACTCCACCAATCGATGAAGGCATTGATATTGATAATGCAAAAGAATAATAAACAAAGATTGATGATGCAAAGAATAATATTGGAGAGGAGCGACCACCTCCCATAGGTGAAGAAAATTTACCGAATGTTAATATGGGCTGTATCAGTTATGTATGTTCACCATTGGAATTCTGGATACGCAAGCAGACCCAGTTCCCAATTTTGGATGATATTACTTTGAGAATGATTGACGCAGAGCTGTTTAAAGAAGTTGGCGATATTAAAGAAGGTGAACTCTTGGCAGCCAAATTCGATGAAGATCAACTGTGGTATAGCTAGTTTATTGCCATTGATATTTCCAACTGGATGCTCAGTGGCATCAGTGCCTTTGTATCTGATCCAGAGCAGCCTATCATTGGAACAGATACTCAATCTGAAAGGTATGATAACGATTCCACAGAGATTTCCTCAGATATCTCTAATGCGCTTTGTGAAACTCAAATTAATGTAGAACAAGAAACAACTGACTGAACAAAGTAGGGGCAACGAGACTGATATTGTTAACGAAGCCCAAGTAGATACTAATGAATTAATCAATGATTTGACAAACGTTCATGGAATGAAAATTTTTTTAGGTAATAAGGAGGAAATAGTTCCAGATAAATATGCTGAGGGTTCGCTGTTGGTGAAATTGAAAGATATCATTCAGTCAGTACATGGAGGAACAACCTATAACATTTGCACAACAGATTGTGTCCATGAGCTGGAAAATGTTCCCCACGGTCAGGCTCTCCCCATCTACTACAAGTCACCTGGAATATTGGGCCAACCTACATTCAAAAATCGGAGTCCATTCATCAATCATGGTAGAAAATCATAATTTAATAATAATTTAAGGTTACTTATGCATAATTCAACTTCTGACACGTTTCAAATTTTTTTAGAGGAACAGTTGCACAACAAGCAGTTTAACATACATGTGTATGTTTCATGACCAACAGCAAAATTGTCGACATTGCAGTCAAATCTTCTGTCAGTCGTGCCTGAATAATATTGTGACAAGTGTACCAAAGCAAAGGCCATCAAGAGTTTGTAATGTTTGTCACACGCTGCTGGTGCAAGAGACAGCTCCATATTTCAGCTGAGACCCTTCTTCAATTACAAAAAAACAAAGAACTCTCAATGTGATTATTTTTCTTAGATTATAGAATCAGTGCAATATCAATTCAGAAAGAATAGACAGTATACCGGTATGAAAGGGTTCTTACAAAAATAACTTTTCAAGTATTTTTCACTTGAATTAATAAGTGATTTTATTCATTAACTAAATCTTATTATCCAATGTGATGTGCTAAGGGGTTACAGGCTGCTATGAGGAACATAGTTCAAAAGTTTTTCCAACTTGTACAGTGAATGTTGTATCAAGTTTGTGAAAATTTGGATGAAAAAAGAGTATATCTGTAACTCGATAGAAGTATAAAAGTGATAGAACTCGATAGTGTATAAAAGTGAACGTTAACCCTGGTTACATTTAACAGACTCAAGTGATGAAAGAGAGTAATTGTCAAGTATTTGTAAATATGAGACTGTACTAATTAAAGTTAAATGTCGTTTGAAAAATTAAAGCTTTTGAATGTACATACTCTGATTTAATTGTACATAGAAAATTTTCAAATTTTACCATAAGTTTGTGGAAATTTGGATGAAAAAAGAGTATATCTGTAACTCGATAGAAGTATAAAAGTGAACGTTAACCCTGGTTACATTTAACAGAGTCAAGTGATAAAAGAGAGTAATTGTCAAGTATTTGTAAATTTATCAGTTTTTTAAACATTTTATTTTGTGTTTATATATAATTAAATGATCTTAGAAACATTCTTCTCTCAATAGTGCAATTACTGTAAGATTTGGTTCTATTACTAATTAGCTTTATATATGAGAGTATGAACTCATTTTCGAGTAACCGGCCAAGTACCATGGCTCGCCTGTAGATGGCGAGGCGTTGAGTCGCGCGTGTATAAGGTATAGCGCGGCGCTCTCTCGCAAGAGAGTCGGCGTTCTACCGTCTATATAAGGGAGCTTGGACATGAGACCAACTTGCGCCTTCTGGCGCCTTCACGGTTAATCCCAGTCTCCAATTTGGTCATTCCATATTGGAGCACACTTTTTTGAATAATATTCCGTTACCCACAAGTAATATGGCTGGTAAACTATTAAATTAAGACGGACCCAAGTCGTACGCAGAATCAGCTTGCCAACAAGCCTAACACTGGCAGAAAGTAAAGTAGGACTTTAGACTGCCGGAGAATCAACATGTTAATATGCCCCAATGGAGATAGCTCTGGTATCCAATATATACCTCCCATAAAACCATTCTTTACTTCTAAACTGTTCGGGTGTCCGAGCAAAGTAGTCCCTCTCTGGTGGATGTTTTCGGTACCTCTGTAAAGAATAATAAAACAAAGTATTCTAACCTCACATAAACACAAGTCCAAAATAGTGGACCCACAAAGTAAAAATATATAATAGTCAAGTATTCCGATTCACTTTCAACAAAGTCCTAAATATCTGAAGTGCAAACTATTCATTGTTATAAAACTTTACAAATGGTTTTTTTCTTATTCATCCTGGAATTTGAATTTCCTGCTTCAGACCACGTGACTTTATTATACTTTACAACTGCAACAGCACTGCCTCCTGGTGGAACTCGGATACCCGAATAGTTATACCTTTCTTTAAAAAGGTTCACTACTCTTCCATCTGGAATATATTGTCAAAGCAATATCGTTTTGTTTTAGTTGTATTTAGTATAATGAATTGCATATAAAGCAATATCGGATCCAGTTATACATTTCAGATGATTTTGTCAACGGTGATACGAGAAGGCATTACATGCCGAGTATCTAACTAGATCACAAATTCACGCCAAGTAATAACTCGTATATATTTTCAGAGGTATAGAACAAAAATTATATAAATGGTTTAAATAAGATGAAATATGATAATAACCAGTGATGATACACCATAAGCAGATTTCTTTTTCCTGATTAGAAATTTACCTTTGAAAAAGGTCCACGTTGCCGACTAGTATGTTCCGTATTCTGTGGTTCGTTGTTGAATAAATGCCTAAGCGACTAAATTTTTTTGAGTGGGTAAAAATTGCAAGATGTCTTCTCAATCTTATTCTATTTCAATGCATCTAAGATAATAATTACAGAATATGAAGCCTTCTTTCTGCTTCATGTTTCTCTGTTACGGATTTCAAACTGATTAATTTCATACAAAGTAATATCAAGTATCAAGTATAGTAATATAATTCATAAATACGTATTTATGAATATGATATACGCATATTCACAAATACGAAATCAAATATATGTAAGATCATATTATTCAAATCTAATATGTTATTTTGAAAAGGGTTGACGAATTTCTCACAACATCTAGTTTTTTCGTTACTAATGACACGAATTTCATCTCCTCATATTATTTCGAATTTTGATTGGATCGAAAAACAAAAAATATGACCTAATTAATTTTGCACGTTGTTTCGATTTCCTACGATAGAAAAACTAGCGTATTCGTCCCAATTACAGATGTATGACTTCAATAGACATTTTTACTCGCACACTATCGTTATATATTTCAGTTCATTTTGTCAATTATGACTCAAGAAAGTAATGAAATCTAAAATCGAATGCCAAATATCCTACTACTAAATATATATTTTTGCGTATGTTATTATTGTATGTTGAGTAAAAATCTAAATGGTAGAAATCAAATAAAATACTCCTCGAGCAATTTTTCTTTTTCATAGTAAAAAATAGACCTTTAAAAAAGATATACGTGGACGACAAGTATGTTCCGTATCCGTTGGTTCGCTGTTGGATAAACTTTAATTCTACTCAATTTCTTTAAATAGAAAGAAATTTGAAAATGTCTCGTCAATTTCAGTCCATTCAAATGCATATAAGATATTATTGAATAAATTCTTAGGAGAATAAATTTTTTGATGTAAAAAGAAATTTGGAATGTCTGTTTCATCTCAGTCCATCCAAATGCATGTAAGATTAATATGATTCAAATCTAGTATATTTTTTGGAAATACAGATCTACCACTTCAATAGACATATTTACCAGCGCTAGCGCCCCCTCCTGGCGAGTAAAGGCAGCTGGGGGCAAGCGCTACCCTTATACATCAAGTTCGGTTCACCGATTCTTGAATTTCACGAAGAAACACAGATAAGCATCAATTATGGATGTTATCTGGTAGAATCCGATGATTTTCCATTTTTTCTTGATGTACAGCTGGATTTTTTATCACGTACCATACGGATTTCACGTAAAGTGTCCGTTTGGTAGGTTAGATTGCCAAATAAATTTTTCTTCTATTCATAAGATATCTCGAAATGCCGATGATCGATTGCGAGATATCTCGCATCGAACTCGCTACACACATAAGTGTATATATTGTAACGAGTGCTTCGCGAGCACTCGTTATCGCGCGATCGCCACGTGGCGAGCCGGAAACGCGGGCGCGAGGGGAGTTTGCTAGCTGTCTGATTATAATGATCATTTTACTCAACATTGTCGCCGCGCGTAGAACTCCATTGGCTCGGCAGCTAGTACCTGCATCCATTCAATCGAAATGTGACATGCGTGAGGGTTAGTAAATGGTTTATGAGAATAATATGTAATGCAGTCCCACATAGCATGCAACATTGCGTTAAAATATTTTACTGAAATATTCCAGTGCAAGATTTCAGCAAGATTGCTGCAATATTTCAATGCAGCTTTCGGAAGCGGATTTGATATCTTTCAATGAAATATTTCAAAAATATTGCAGCAACATTTCATGAAAGATTCAACGAAATATTTCACAATATTACAATAAAATATTGCAGTGCAAGATTACTGAAAGATTTCTGGAATATTTTCCTGAAATATTCTATGCAACATTGCTGCAAGATTCCTGCAAGATTCTTCTGCAAGCTCATGTAAAGTCAAAGGCTACATTGGAATATTGCAGAAATATTGCATTGCAAGATTTCATGCAATATTACTGCAAGATTTCTGCAAGATTCAACTGAAAGACCCTGAGAAGTCAACGACTGCAGTAAAATATTGCAGATATATTGCATTGCAAGATTTCATGCAATATTGCTGCAAGATTTTTGCAAGATTCTGCTGCAAGATTGAGGACAGTCAGAAGCTGTATTGAAATATTGCAGAAAAATTGCATTGAAACATTTCATGCAATATTGCTGCAAGCTTTCTGCAAGATTGGACTGCAAGAAAACGCGATATGGCAATGACGAGGTCCGGTGGCGGGGGACAAGTGCGACGCCTATTGGCTCTGTCGCGCCGTTGCCCGCCGAGCGGTTTGGTGATTGTGCCGCGCGTCCACAACATAACGAGCACGAGTGGCACACAATATTTTTGTTGAAATTATGATTAGGTGGATGGGTGAGGGTTATAAAATGAGCACTTAGTACTCATTTTCAATAGTTCCAGCACCGTACTACACAGCCGATAGATGTGTAAACCCCTCTCGGGGGTCACAACTTAAATATAACATCCAAGATTTATATTGTTAGAATCCGTGGTGGTCCCGGGGCAAAGCTTTTGCTTCGCGACCCAAGGATCGGTGGTTCGCGCCCGACCCCCCAGAATTTTTTTTTTTATTTAGTTGAATCTGATAGAATCATCCAATTTTTTGTATAGTATAAACTATACAAAGTACTAAACAAGTATAAACTCAACGGACCAAAATGAAAAAGAGGTGAAGAGAAATGAGAGAGAGGTTAAGTTTTTTTTCTCAAGCCGCGCCGGCCGCCTCCTCTTCTCCGTCGTCGCCCGGTCGACCGCCACCCAGTGAGTGAAGTGTGCTACGCAGTGACCAAGCTGGGAAAGGACGAGAACGCCCGGATAACGTGCAGCTACAAGCCACGTGGCTGACAGTGTTCTCTGGCATCGGATCAGGCTAAGTATTGCATTGTTCACATGTAGTGGTGTGCTTATGCCTATATATTCTCTTTTGCTGTTTGCTATTAAGTTTGTTTCTCTTCTTGAAACTAGTTAGCTTTGTTTTGTAACCTTAAGTTACTTCTTACTATTGCACATTGGCGCATTGCTTTCTCTCTTTATATCTTTATATTGCTTGACACTGGTATGTTTGAAACTTGCAGTGACTATCGCCTCAAGTACATACACTGCAAGCTACTCGACTCACACTGCGTGCACCAGTCTGGCTTGGAATACTATGCACACTGCACAGCTTACTTGCTCGAACCTGACTTTTTTCCTTGCATCAAGGCCTGACTCTGCTGCTAACATCACAACTGAATCGTCAAGAGTCCCAGTCTACTCCATCAAGCTACAAATGCAGCCTGCTATCCGCAAGTAACCTCCAGCTGTATTTTTGCAGTAGTTCTAACTGTGATTCAACTCATACATACACATGGTATTTTCAGTAGTTACTTAGAGTATAAGAGCAACCGACTGTTTGAGTAGACGAGTAGTCTGTGATATTGTTTAGTAGTCTCTTAATTCCTTTTAAGTGGAACTAGTCACTCGGTGCTACTCTTAAGTTATATATATAACTGATTATCTTAATTGAAAAAGTGAATCTCAATTGGCGGCTGTGAACTACTACTAGCTCATAAGTAATATTAATGGATATACGTATTTGACTGCTATTCTATATCCCCATCGAACTAGCGGCACTATCCGCTAGCACACCGCACCTTGCATCTATCGGCATCGCAGATCTAACCGAGATGGAGGACAGAGAGCTCGCGACTCTCATCGGGAAGTACCGTTTTGCCAACGGCAAAAAGATAGGCTGCACTGACCTCATCGAGCATGAGATCGAAATACAGTCGTGCAAGCCTATCAAACAGAAGTACTACCCCGTGTCCAAAGTCCTGGAAGAAGAGATGCACCGACAGTGCAAGGACCTGCTAAGCGAGGGAGTGATCGAGCCTTCCAACAGCAGCTGGTCAAGTCCAGTTGTCATGGTCAAGAAGTCCAACGGCGAATATCGGATGTGCATCGACTATAGAAAAGTCAATGCAGTAACACGTCCGAGCGCCTACCCGCTTCCTAGAATGGATTCGATCCTACGGAAGCTGAAAGGGGCAAAATACATATCGACCATCGACTTGAAAAGTGCCTACCACCAGATTAAAATGGCAGCGAACTCGAAACATTTGACGGCCTTTACGGTGCCAGGCCTAGGTCTGTTTCAGTTCACGAGGATGCCGTACGGGGTAGTCGGCGGGCCCGCGACTTTTCAGGAATTAATCGACAGCCTCATTGGGCCTGAACTCGAGCCTTACGCGTTCGCCTACCTCGACGACATCATCATCGTGACTGAAAGTTTCGAGGAGCACTTGCACTGGCTAGAGCACGTGCTGCAGAAAATTTTAAAAGCAGGACTTATTATCAATTGGGATAAAAGTCATTTCTGCAAATCCGAGGTTAAATACCTTGGTGTATTGGTCAATCGGGACGGCTTCAGGCCCGATCCTGAAAAGATTAAGACCATCATGGATTACCCTACACCAACCAAACGTAAGGCACTGCAAAGGTTCCTTGGTATGGCATCGTGGTACCGAAAATTCTTAAAAGACTTCGCCACGATTGCCGAACCACTAACACGCTTGACCTCCAAATCCGTGAGTTATACGTGGGAGGAAGAGCAGAGCCGCGCGTTTCAAATGATAAAATGCTTACTAGCAACGGCCCCTGTACTTAACCGACCCTCATATGAGCATCAATTCGTCATCCAGACCGATGCTAGCGACACTGGGGTGGGGGCAGTTATCTACCAAATAATCGACGGCGAAGAACGACCGTTGGAATTCGCTAGCAGGGTACTATCTTCTGCAAAGCGAAACTACAGCGTCACAGAACGAGAGTGCCTAGCGGTAGTCTGGGCCATCAGGAAATTCAGAATGTACGTGGAAGGATATCAATTCAAAGTCGTGACCGACCACCACAGCCTGAAGTACCTGCAGACCCACAAACACACCGCCGGACGCCTGATACGCTGGTCTCTGGAGCTACAGGACCACGAGTTTGAAGTCGAGTACCGTAAGGGGGCAGAGAACGTCGTGTCTGACGCACTGTCTCGAATGTACGAGACTGATGACGAAGTACCAGTAGCGGCAATCGACCTACCGGAGACAACCGATCCATGGTACCTCGACAGGTTCAAACAGGTCCTGGAACGGCCCAAGGAGTTTCCCCTCTACCGTATCGTGGGAAACAAGCTATACCATTACAGTGCGATCCACCATTTTGACGAGGTCATCGAGGACGAGGACGTATGGAAACTCGTCCTGCCGGAAGAAAAGCGGCTAGCGGCCCTGCAGGAATGCCATGACAGGCCCACAGCAGGTCACTTTGGGAGATATAAAACCTTTCAAAGACTAGCGCGATATTACTTTGGCCAACGATGAACAAGGACAGCAAAAAGTACGTCCAAGACTGTAATGTCTGTCAGCAAATGAAGGTGGAACAGCGAGCGCCTGCCGGACTCATGGGTACGAGAAAAAGGCTCAGGCCATGGCATACGGTGGCCGCGGATATCATGGGCCCGTTTCCAAGGAGCGCACACGGATTTGAGTACGTGCTCATCTTCATGGACATATTCACTAGGTTCATTGAGTGCATACCGCTACGGAAGGCCAACGCTCAAGCAGTGCTTACGGCGCTGAAAAAGAACGTCGTGCTGCGCTGGGGCGCCCCCGTAGTGTTCCTTAGCGACCATGGCACGCCATTTAAGAATAAGGTGGTTGACTCGTACCTGGAATCGGCTGGGATAAAACACTATCTGACGCCGACCTACCACCCCCAGGCCAACCCGGTCGAGCGAGTCAATCGGACCTTCAAAACGTCCCTGAAATGCTACATCGAGGAACACAAGCGGTGGGACGAAAACCTGGATGAGCTGACGTATGCATACAATAATGCTACCAATGAAGCCACCCAGGCGTCGCCCGCGTTTCTCAACTTCGGACGCAATCCTACCCGCCCGATAGCCTCCGTCGAAAAGAAGATTTAGAGGCTGACCTCGAGGAGGAAGGGACGGAAAGGGTAGAGTACACCAAGCGCCTAGCGACGCTGGAGGATGCGCGGAATATCGCAGGGCACAATTCCGAGCTCGCGCAAGAGCGTAACGCTCAATACTTTAACGCAAAACATCGCGACGTCCAATTCGCTGTCGGAGACAAAGTTCTCAAGGCGAATCACGTCTTATCGTCCGCCGCAGCCGGAGTTTCAGCGAAACTGGCACCGAGTTTCAACCGCGATTATACGGTCGTCGAGCAGGTCGGCTCAAACACCTACCGACTACAGGACGCATCTGGGAAAGACGACGGGATAACACACGTCAGATTTTTAAAACCGCAGAGAGGCGAGGTAACCGAGCCTGAGGAACCGACCAACGGAGCAGACGACGGAGCCCCTGATCAAGGCACCGACGCCGGTTTAGTTGCGGGAACCCAGGCCCCTAAAAAGACGCGGTCGTCCCAGAAAGACACGTATGGTCGAGACGGAGCCTGACCCGAAACGCACCGAAGCTGCCGCAAGCACCGACCAACGCGAGCCTGACGAGGCTAGCGCCGGAATAGATGCTGCGCAGGCCCACGACGTAGCCACTCGCGACTCGGAGGCGCCGGATGAAGCGAAAAGTGCAGCGAACTCCAGCACAAGCGTTAGCGTAGCGAGCGAAAATGATGTAATTGCGAGCGTTATCCCTGACCCAGCGCCGAAAAAGTGCGGGCGGCCCAAAGGTTCTAAGAATCAGTATGAGCTAAACACTGAAGCAGTCATGACGACACGAACCAGGTCCACCCGGACGAAAACAGATACCTAAGAATGACCAGAATGGAATACCGTGACTGAGCAGCCGTGTTTTACCCCTACAGTTGCTGCCATGAGTCAACAAAGGACTCCCTCGACGTCAGCGGAGCAGATCCTCCAGACCAGGACGGAACCGCTACGATCCGACTCGACCTCCAGGACCTCCGCTACGACGCTGGTTGCGGGGTCGCCGGGTACTTCGACCTCCCCCCTCCGGCCCTGGAGCTCACCACCAGCGAGGATGACGAGAGCGACCGGGATTCTGTGTGACGGTGGTCGTCAGTCAAAACACGACCGTCTCCGCCCTGCAGCAGAGGCTCGCGCGCGTCCGCCTGGAGAACCAAGGTCCCGCAGACACGCAGGAGGAAGGTGCGGAGTCGCTGGAATTCCAGGCGCCCGAAACTTGGCAGGCTCGGAAAAAGGCCTCCCGCGTGCCGAGGATCCCGGGGTCGGGAACGCCAGGCTCGTCATCAATGCCACCCCAGGACCCGAGACCGGCTACCGCCGACGTTGGAGCGCAGCCAGGCGCAGACCAGCATCGGCCCGCTTTGCCACTATACTTCCATAAGTCGGAGTAACGATTTGATTTCTTATTCAAACAGTAGTTAATTCAATAGCAATTGTACAAAGTTGAAGCAAATAGATAAGAATCGCTTTGAATTGATTTGTTTACTCATAAAACTGAACATCCTTTACCTGATCACATGAATGTTGAAAGTTGTGAAAATGATGATTGTTCTTCAGAAATTTTAGTTTCCATTGATATTTTCTATGGATTTGACTATTTGGAAAATGCCATTCATACCTTAAATTCAAAATAATTATGATTATCAAATCAAACGACTTTTGCGACAAAGAAAAAACTCATCATTCATGACATCTCATAACAGAATTGTTCAACTCCTCGTCAAGATCATCAAGCAGACAACCAGCTTGAATGATCATTGTATCAACTTTTTATCAAATAAAAACTTCAAAGCATACCTAGACAAACTGTGAGCTAGACCCAGCGCCATATCAGTCATTACATTTTTAGGTAAACCAGCAAACAAACTGTCTATCGAACTATAAATGCATCTCATCAACTCTTGAACATTGGTATTACTTCCATAAGACAGGTAAAATTTATCTTTGATAGCTCTTCCAGGCTTGGCATCTGCTACCGCTATAGCTGTCCCTGAGTGACTTGCTTAGCTTGCCTTCGACTGCTGCAGATTTGAATAATAGCTAGATTAATATAGCCAAAATGATAGAGAGTGATATAATTGATTCAATGATCTTGAACGAAATTCAAATATCATCTGTTTTAAAGCACCTAAGGCAATGCGAGTAAAAATTATCTATAATGAAGAAAGTATCAAGCAATAGTTAGAACGTCTTCTCACCAAGTAGGCTTGGAATTCATTTATCAAAGAAGTTCGAAGTCACAGTGTAAGTGTAGCTGGGTGTGAAGCTATCATTGCAAAAGCTTCTTGCGTCTGCCAAACAAATTGCTCAGTACGAAACTTTTCTTAATATCTCGATCTCTGCGTGAACCGTTAAAACTGTGCTTGCTTTCCGATCCACTCTCTGATGCTCGCCTACCGGTGCCGTCCACTACGGATATACTAGGTGGGCTCGTTGGAGACGTTGCCATTAGTGGATCTACGTAAGAAGGTATGGATGCGGGCGTTCCGGTGAAAGTGATCATCGAAAGTTGATTGGGAACCTGAAAAAGTAATCGGCAAATTAAAATCGAGATGATTTTCCTCTCACGATACAAATCTATCATGATTTTTGAATTTTTCTTCAACTTCATTTTTTTTTTTTAAATATGTGGATGTGAATATTTTTAATTAAAGAAAATAATGAAAACAACGCACACTAGAGCATTTGTATAAAAAAAGCAATATGATAAGATCAAGTAAAACTTTATCTCAACTCCGAAATATAAAATTCTCGTTGAGGATGAAACGATGGAAGAGGGGGGAGTGTTTCTCCAAAAAGCAATGTTCATTTGTATGGAGAATGAAATGTTTGCATGACGACACACACACAAGTTGGAACAATCATTTTACTGTCACTGCGTATACCTTGTTGATGGTGGAGGTTGTGTTCAACACTGGGCTGTCTATGCCAATTACCATCGGCAGCATTGTATTGTCAAAACTGATCTGGTAGGATCTGGAGATGGAGCTACTCGAGGAGGGATTGGCGGCTTATCGCTCGAGTGCATCATGTATTGCTGGTCTCTGTCAATGAACTGCTCGTGATGTCGTGCCTGCGGATGCTGGTGCTGGTGCTGCTGATGGTGTTGTTGTTGCTGCTGTATGTACATTTACAGAAATTCCTTTTGTGGTTGTGAGTCCGGAGCTGACCTGGCCATGTTCTCGTTATAATAAAATTTACATTTTCGGAGTTTGTCACTCAATTTGTGACGAGACCATACGACGTAGTGTGAGATGGAGTGTTTCATGAAGTATCGGATGCTCCAATTTTCATTGGCGAGGCGGACCTACGAACAAATTTTTTTTTCCCCTATGAATCCAACAATTATTATTGCCTCCTTTCAATCTCAACAGTCTTGAAAAAATCGTCATGTATATATATATATATATTATATATATATATATATATATATATATATATCAATGTATTCAGATGTAAATCTGTATTTCGTGTGAATAAATCAATGAATAAATCCATAACGCAACGATTTTCATCGAAACGTATCGTATGACATATACCTATTGATAGATTAATGATCGCTGTATGTGTCATTCATCTCATCCCTCTGAGTATGTCGCAGGCTATCGGTGTACCGGCGTCTCTCCTCCTCTTCTCGTTTCCGCTCTTCGGCGATCCTCTGAACTTCCTTGCGTACGCGTTGTTCAAGACACGCCTTCTTAACGCGTTCCTTCTCCGCTTGTCGGGCAGCGATCTCAGTCTCGATTCGTTTCTGGATCGCTTTCTCCAGCTGGCAAAGAAAATTCATCAATTCGAATGTGAGGCACAGCAATTAAGTCTACATTTCGAGTATAAATCCCTTGGAAAATGCAACTCACCAGTGTGATCCACTCATGATAACTAATAATGAAGTCTTGCGTAGTGAGATTCTTGAAATTAATTACTATTAGGAGTTCAATCTTACATCTCACTACGCAACAACTACAAAATTGTTTCATAATAGTGTGGTCTAGTATTTACTCACTATGCGTCCAGAGTACAAGTTGACAAGAAAGAGGGTTCCAAGAGAACTGCAAGTTCAAAATGTTTCTCAATACCCAAATTTACTTGCCCAAGTGTCTAACTACACTTGTAATCAAGACCATGTATTATTGAGGATCAATTAAAAATTTAATTCTCTGGGAACGATAGTTGATATTTGTGTAGTGAGATGTAAGATTGGATTTCTAATAGCAAATGATTTCAACAATCTCACTATGCAATACTTCATAACTAGGTATCATGATTGTATCGAAAAAAGCAAATTTTGGTTATTTGACGATTTTTGTATACTTTTTATAAATTATAGTGGCTTAGTGATTGGGCATTTTCGATATGACCTGAATAGAAAATATATTAAAATTAAAATTGAATAATTTTAAATATACAATTGAAGGTCTTCATCCGTTAACTTCAAGAGATTGGACATGAGATGGGTTTTTTGGTAAACCAGCAAAACAAACTGTCCATCGGACTACAAATGCATCTCATCAACTCTTGAACATTGGTGTTACTCACACAAGACAAGTCCAACTGATCTTTGATAGCACTCTCAGGCTTGGCATCTGCTATCGTTAGCTGTTTCTGAGTGACTTGCATAGCTTGCCTTCGAATGATGCAGTGTTAGCAGAAAGAGCTCCTGGTGTAACAGCAACTTTTTCAAAGTGCTTCGGCTTTAGGCTGCAAGAAATATTGATTATAAGCAATTGATTGCTTTGAACTAATTTTTTTAGTGATAAAATTTTTTACCTGGTATATGTAAATGTTGAATGTTGATCAAGATCTTCTCGAGTGACTTGGGTAGCATGTCTCCGACTGCTGCAGCGATAGTAGCAAGAGCTTCTGTCCTTTTTTTTTGTCAAACAGCTGTGGATAAAACAAAACGCCCGAAGAAGCTTCTCTTGGGAGGTAACTTGCTGATGAACGCTTGACTCCAGACTCCAGACTCCAGAGCTTGGTAGCTCATCGCGTTGACTTTGAAGTTTGAATTCGTGCACTCTGCACAGAGTTGTCAATAGAGCTTCCATATAATCGTTCATTTCTTCAGGACTCATATTATCTCTCTATATTAAAAGCCAGACCGCCGCCGCCGCCGCCGTGGGAAATTCTGTCCCCCAAGTTGCTCCCCCAAGTTGCTCCCCCCCAAGTTGCTCCCCAAGTTGCTCCCCCAAGTTGCTCCCCCAAGTTGCTCCCCCAAGTTGCTCCCCCAAGTTGCTCCCCAATTTGCTCCCCCAAGTTGCTCCCCCAAGTTGTTCCCCCAAGTTGCTCCCCCAAGTTGCTCCCCCAAGTTGCTCCCATTTTTTACCCTCTTTTTCCACCCATTTTTTCACCTTTTTTTCACCCCATTTTTCACCCTCTTTTTCCACTTATTTTTTCACCTTTTTTTCACCCCCATTTTTCACCCTCTTTTTCCACCCTTTTTTCACCTTTTTTTCACCCCATTTTTCACCCTCTTTTTCCACCCATTTTTCCACCTTTTTTTCACCTCTTTTTCCCCTCTCTTTTTTTCACCCCTCTTTTTTCACCCTTTCTTTCACCCCCCTTTTTCACCCTTTTTTTATCCCTCTTTCCACCCCTTTTTTCACCCCTCTTTTTTCACCCTTTCTTTCACCCCCCTTTTTCACCCTTTTTTATCCCTCTTTCCACCCCTTTTTTCCACCCTTTTTTCCACCTTTTTTCCACCTCTTTTTTCACCCCTTTTTTCACCTCTTTTTTTCACCCTTCAATGAGAATCGAAGAGAATCGATGATATATTTCCCATAGCAACCACTGTTGATATCCTTAGCAACCGTTGCTTCGAAAGTTGGAAACTCAATTTTAAATTACACTCGATGACCAAGAAAACTGAATTGTTATATTTGCTCCATAGCAACCGTTGTTTACCTCCCTAGCAACCATTGCGAAGGTTGGAAATGATCAATCTATGACCCATGTCCATAATTTTCGATTGCATAGGACACAAAATTTTCCCACTTAGCTCCTCGGTAACCGTTGTTAAACGCCCTAGCAACCGTTGCCAAGGGAAAGAAAAAGTAAGTTTCGTTTCCAGTGTTTTCAACTGCACAGGATACAAAATCTCCGTTTTACCCATAGCAACCATTGTTTACGTGTCTAGAAACCGTTGCTGCAGTAGAAGGAAAGGACTAAATATTATTTTGAACAAGTTTTTTTCAATATAAATCCACTTATTCGTCGAAATTACCGTTTATTTACATCCCTAGCAACCGTGTTTTGGAAGCTGGAAAAACAGTTTTAAGTCACACTCGATGGCCAGAGGCACTAAATTGTTATATTTGTTCCATAGCAATCGTTTTTTACCTCCCTAGCAACCATTACGAAGGTTGGAAAATTATCAATTTATGACCTATTTCCATCATTCTCTACGGCAAAGGACACAAAATCTTCCCAATTAGCTTTTCAGTAACCGTTGTTTACCGCCCTAGCAACCGTTTGCTAAGGGAAAGAAAAATTCACGTAAGTTTCCGTTTCCAGTATTTTCAACTGCACAGGATACAAAATCTCCATTTTACCCATAGCAACTAAAGTTAAACCCACTATTAATCTGAAAACCGCTGCCAAGTGCCTTAGCAGTATGCTTTCTCAAAGAGGCTTCAACATCACCCACAAACGCGTCCCAAACCTGTATTTTCACCTTTCCACTAGCGTAGATACTATCATCTATTTTTCAAAAATTACAAAAAAATTATTTAATCAATTCAATTCGTATCTTTGTGACTGTGTAAAGTGTCGTTCTTTTTCAATTGACCAAACTATGTTGCGAGTGTTGATGTCTGACCGGGCTCTCTTATTATTTGATCAAATGCCAACAAAGCAAACTGTTCTAGGTTCTACACGATGCGAGACATTTGGACCTGCATTATTTCGATCAGTTCATCTTGTGACTGTCATACGGTTTAATAGCGGTCAAAATCGATCCGCCCTGCCCTTAAGTCCGTATTTAGCACACTTGAAGACTCATTTTGATCATTTTCGACGGCA
Organism: Aphelinus atriplicis; assembly: GCA_020882685.1. NCBI lineage: Eukaryota > Metazoa > Arthropoda > Insecta > Hymenoptera > Aphelinidae > Aphelinus > Aphelinus atriplicis. The sequence continues at coordinate 401,271 of JAJGQD010000038.1, forward strand.
AAAGACACCAAATTTTCTCAATCTTCTCTATAGTACGTTGAAAATACTGGAAACGAAACTTACATAAATTTTTTTCCCCCATTAGCAACGGTTGCTAGGGCGGTTAACAACGGTTGCTAAGGAGCTAATTGGGAAGATTTTGTTCTTTGCCGTCGAAAATGATGGAAATAGGTCTTAAATTATTAATTTCCAACCTTCATAACGGTTGCTAGGGAAGTAAACAACGGTTGCTATGAAGAAAATAGAACAATTCAGTGTCCTTGGCCATCGAGTGTGACTTAAAACTGATTTTCCGGCTTGCTCCAATGAGCACTCATAAGGATTTGTGAGAAAACACGTTAGAAAACGGTTTCAGCAAGATCGGACAATTCCTTCGAAAGTTATCCTAGACAAAAGAAACGAAAAATTCTACACCTTAGCAACGGTTGCTAGAGAAATAAACAACGGATTTTGCTGAAAATTGAACTCGGCCGAGATTTTGCCGCGACTAACCGGTGCAAAATTTCAAGAAGATCGGACCATTTCTTCGAGAGTTATCGTAGACGAAAAAAAAACGTTACACACATGCATACATACATACATACATACATATATACACACATACATACAGACACTTTTGGATTTCCATGTTTTTCGACCCGTAGATTACGAAAATCAAGGTCCCGAGGTCTGATTCGGTGGGTCGATTTTTGCCCCATCACAAAGCTTTCTCTTTGAGAAAGCAAAAAACAAACGTTTAACATGAATATAGCTGACATTAATCTTTTATTTTGATTCGAATCGTTCGTTCAGTATTCTTTTCAATCGAACAAAATCGAAAGTTCAAGTTTAAAGTTTTATTGTTTTGAATGTAATTTTCTTTCAATTATTACTATACACTTATTATTGAAATTATTGATTTCTAAAGAATACACGGGGGGTTGGCGAGCGAAGCGAGCAGGGGGGTACCCCCCTAGTATACATAAAACTAAAAATATTATGTACAAACTTATGAATGGCATCACAAAAACAACAGATCCTGAATGTCGTAAGCACAACTCCAATCCAACAACATGGTCTTGATCTCTATTGCAGTTCACGTTCATCCGTTTACTTCAAGAGATTGGACATGAGATGACCAATCATGAGATTAGTGACATTGTAGTTTGAGCTATTGAGTAAGAGCTGCATGTCAGGCAGCAGGTGATTTTCCTCGGTCAGCTGGACCAGCTGGTAAGTGAGGAGCTGTATCTCTTCCTGGCTGCTGATGTACTTGGAGTGCAGGAGCTCCAGCTTGACGTGCAACTCTGCAATACTATTCTGAAGGACGGCCTCCTCTCTGACATCGGGGGTGAACGCCATGTTGAGGATGACACTCGGCACCAGGATGGTACAGAGCAGCAGCATCCAGCGTCTTTGTGAGGAATCCTACAAAATTCTACATGGTGCTGCTGGTCACCCTGGCTAACTATACATAAGTATTTTTACAGTTATAGAAAGGTTAGGTAAGCAACCTAATGATTGTGCAAACATGGCCATCCAATGCGTATCATCCAGGGGCGCGCTAGCGCCCCCTCCTGGCGAGTAACGGCAGCTGGGGGCAGCGCAACCCTATTATACATTAAGTTTGGATCACGGATTTTTCAATTTCATAAAATAACACAGATACGCATCAGTTATGGATGTTATCTGGTAGAATATGATTTTTTATTTATTTTTCCCTAGTATCCAGCCCTATTCACCTCCTATAGCAGATACTTTTAATGTAATGAGTCTTGTCTGCTAGGTTAGAATGGCTAGAATGGAGCAAAAAAGATTATTTTTCAGTTCATAAGCCACCTCGACGGCGACGAACGATTTCGAGATATCTCGATTCTCGCATATATATAGGTATAGGCTACTGAGCTGCCGTAGAGACTCATCATGGCGTCTGCTATATATGTAGTATAAGCTGGTATGAGCTGGTATAAGCATGGAGTGAAACGCGAACACATGCAACTCGGACGCGTTTATATATTATATATATTTTATATAAAAAAACGCGAGATCGCAAGTAGCGGACATAACCCGGGTCGTCTAGTGCTGCAAATGTGCCAGACGTCGGCCGAGCTGTGTCTTTGATTTTCTATTGATTGGAATAGGCTAACCTCCAATCTGTATTAGGTAAGAATATTATTCAATAATTCGAAAGTGAAAAAATTAAGAATTACGCCGCAATCACGCGCACATAAGTATAAAGTTTTCTCAATATATGTGCACATGACTTAGCATCGTTCCTTTCATTAATTATATATTAATTAACAATCTCGTAGTAATAAGAAAAATTGGTTCTTTGCCCCACACAGCTACCATCTGTATACTTAGACTGTACGCGAGTGACAAGTACCTAATATTCTGCTGAGTTTTGATGCTGAAAGATGATTACGCCGGTCCATTTTGCAGGCAGAAGCTAACGTATATGAAAACTTCAAGCTCTCATAATCACCAACAAAGCACCTTTGTAAATTGATCATTTTAATGGAGAACAAAGCCTTAGTAAACTTTCAATCAGCAAACAACTAGCTGCCTGCAGGGAAAAAATATAGAGTTGGTAGAAGAAGAGCGTGATCCCCGATCAGCTTTTGTTAATTATTGTGTCTCAGTCGATGAATTTTGGTTGTAAGAAGAAAAATACGTGAGTGACCTAAGAATGTTCGAGGATATATTGCTAATGGCTAATATTCTTCCTGCCGTCATGGATATCAAAGAAGATCTGATCTGCATTGCTCATATCTCGATCATGGGTCTCTACTATCGAGCAAGGCACAGAAGTCCACTATATGGAATATGGAAACACAGTCCATGACAAGAGATGTAAGAAAAAAAGTTCCAGACAATCTCGCATCCATACCTCCTCTATCTCATAAGTGTTGTTTAGCCAAACCTGATGGGGTTGAACACTGGCCACATGGTGTTAACACGGTGTTTGAAATGATTGCTGACAGCGGTGCTACCGTTTTCCTCCTGGATGTACTTGACAAAGATGAGACATGTGTCGTAAAGTGAACCCATGATATGAAGGGTTTGGCTCTGGAACTTCTAGAGAGATGCGCCAAGATCACTCCACCAATCGATGAAGGCATTGATATTGATAATGCAAAGAATAATAAACAAAGATTGATGATGCAAAGAATAATATTGGAGAGGAGCGACCACCTCCCATAGGTGAAGAAAATTTACCGAATGTTAATATGGGCTGTATCAGTTATGTATGTTCACCATTGGAATTCTGGATACGCAAGCAGACCCAGTTCCCAATTTTGGATGATATTACTTTGAGAATGATTGACGCAGAGCTGTTTAAAGAAGTTGGCGATATTAAAGAAGGTGAACTCTTGGCAGCCAAATTCGATGAAGATCAACTGTGGTATAGCTAGTTTATTGCCATTGATATTTCCAACTGGATGCTCAGTGGCATCAGTGCCTTTGTATCTGATCCAGAGCAGCCTATCATTGGAACAGATACTCAATCTGAAAGGTATGATAACGATTCCACAGAGATTTCCTCAGATATCTCTAATGCGCTTTGTGAAACTCAAATTAATGTAGAACAAGAAACAACTGACTGAACAAAGTAGGGGCAACGAGACTGATATTGTTAACGAAGCCCAAGTAGATACTAATGAATTAATCAATGATTTGACAAACGTTCATGGAATGAAATATTTTTAGGTAATAAGGAGGAAATAGTTCCAGGATAAATATGCTGAGGGTTCGCTGTTGGTGAAATTGAAAGATATCATTCAGTCAGTACATGGAGGAACAACCTATAACATTTGCACAACAGATTGTGTCCATGAGCTGGAAAATGTTCCCCACGGTCAGGCTCTCCCCCATCTACTACAAGTCACCTGGAATATTGGGCCAACCTACATTCAAAAATCGGAGCTCCATTCATCAATCATGGTAGAAAATCATAATTTAATAATAATTTAAGGTTACTTATGCATAATTCAACTTCTGACACGTTTCAAATTTTTTTAGAGGAACAGTTGCACAACAAGCAGTTTAACATACATGTGTATGTTTCATGACCAACAGCAAAATTGTCGACATTGCAGTCAAATCTTCTGTCAGTCGTGCCTGAATAATATTGTGACAAGTGTACCAAAGCAAAGGCCATCAAGAGTTTGTAATGTTTGTCACACGCTGCTGGTGCAAGAGACAGCTCCATATTTCAGCTGAGACCCTTCTTCAATTACAAAAAAACAAAAAACTCTCAATGTGATTATTTTTCTTAGATTATAGAATCAGTGCAATATCAATTCAGAAAGAATAGACAGTATACCGGTATGAAAGGGTTCTTACAAAAATAACTTTTCAAGTATTTTTCACTTGAATTAATAAGTGATTTTATTCATTAACTAAATCTTATTATCCAATGTGATGTGCTAAGGGGTTACAGGCTGCTATGAGGAACATAGTTCAAAAGTTTTTCCAACTTTGTACAGTGAATGTTGTATCAAGTTTGTGAAAATTTGGATGAAAAAAGAGTATATCTGTAACTCGATAGAAGTATAAAAGTGATAGAACCTCGGATAGTGTATAAAAGTGAACGTTAACCCTGGTTACATTTAACAGACTCAAGTGATGAAAAGAGAGTAATTGTCAAGTATTTGTAAATATGAGACTGTACTAATTAAAGTTAAATGTCGTTTGAAAAATTAAAGCTTTTGAATGTACATACTCTGATTTAATTGTACATAGAAAATTTTCAAATTTTACCATAAGTTTGTGGAAATTTGGATGAAAAAAGAGTATATCTGTAACTCGATAGAAGTATAAAAGTGAACGTTAACCCTGGTTACATTTAAACAGAGTCAAGTGATAAAAGAGAGTAATTGTCAAGTATTTGTAAATTTATCAGTTTTTTAAACATTTTATTTTGTGTTTATATATAATTAAATGATCTTAGAAACATTCTTCTCTCAATAGTGCAATTACTGTAAGATTTGGTTCTATTACTAATTAGCTTTATATATGAGAGTATGAACTCATTTTCGAGTAACCGGCCAAGTACCATGGCTCGCCTGTAGATGGCGAGGCGTTGAGTCGCGCGTGTATAAGGTATAGCGCGGCGCTCTCTCGCAAGAGAGTCGGCGTTCTACCGTCTATATAAGGGAGCTTGGACATGAGACCAACTTGCGCCTTCTGGCGCCTTCACGGTTAATCCCAGTCTCCAATTTGGTCATTCCATATTGGAGCACACTTTTTTGAATAATATTCCGTTACCCACAAGTAATATGGCTGGTAAACTATTAAATTAAGACGGACCCAAGTCGTACGCAGAATCAGCTTGCCAACAAGCCTAACACTGGCAGAAAGTAAAGTAGGACTTTAGACTGCCGGAGAATCAACATGTTAATATGCCCCAATGGAGATAGCTCTGGTATCCAATATATACCTCCCATAAAACCATTCTTTACTTCTAAACTGTTCGGGTGTCCGAGCAAAGTAGTCCCTCTCTGGTGGATGTTTTCGGTACCTCTGTAAAGAATAATAAAACAAAGTATTCTAACCTCACATAAACACAAGTCCAAAATAGTGGACCCACAAAGTAAAAATATATAATAGTCAAGTATTCCGATTCACTTTCAACAAAGTCCTAAATATCTGAAGTGCAAACTATTCATTGTTATAAAACTTTACAAATGGTTTTTTTCTTATTCATCCTGGAATTTGAATTTCCTGCTTCAGACCACGTGACTTTATTATACTTTACAACTGCAACAGCACTGCCTCCTGGTGGAACTCGGATACCCGAATAGTTATACCTTTCTTTAAAAAGGTTCACTACTCTTCCATCTGGAATATATTGTCAAAGCAATATCGTTTTGTTTTAGTTGTATTTAGTATAATGAATTGCATATAAAGCAATATCGGATCCAGTTATACATTTCAGATGATTTTGTCAACGGTGATACGAGAAGGCATTACATGCCGAGTATCTAACTAGATCACAAATTCACGCCAAGTAATAACTCGTATATATTTTCAGAGGTATAGAACAAAAATTATATAAATGGTTTAAATAAGATGAAATATGATAATAACCAGTGATGATACACCATAAGCAGATTTCTTTTTCCTGATTAGAAATTTACCTTTGAAAAAGGTCCACGTTGCCGACTAGTATGTTCCGTATTCTGTGGTTCGTTGTTGAATAAATGCCTAAGCGACTAAATTTTTTTGAGTGGGTAAAAATTGCAAGATGTCTTCTCAATCTTATTCTATTTCAATGCATCTAAGATAATAATTACAGAATATGAAGCCTTCTTTCTGCTTCATGTTTCTCTGTTACGGATTTCAAACTGATTAATTTCATACAAAGTAATATCAAGTATCAAGTATAGTAATATAATTCATAAATACGTATTTATGAATATGATATACGCATATTCACAAATACGAAATCAAATATATGTAAGATCATATTATTCAAATCTAATATGTTATTTTGAAAAGGGTTGACGAATTTCTCACAACATCTAGTTTTTTCGTTACTAATGACACGAATTTCATCTCCTCATATTATTTCGAATTTTGATTGGATCGAAAAACAAAAAATATGACCTAATTAATTTTGCACGTTGTTTCGATTTCCTACGATAGAAAAACTAGCGTATTCGTCCCAATTACAGATGTATGACTTCAATAGACATTTTTACTCGCACACTATCGTTATATATTTCAGTTCATTTTGTCAATTATGACTCAAGAAAGTAATGAAATCTTAAAATCGAATGCCAAAATATCCTACTACTAAATATATATTTTTGCGTATGTTATTATTGTATGTTGAGTAAAAATCTAAATGGTAGAAATCAAATAAAATACTCCTCGAGCAATTTTTCTTTTTCATAGTAAAAAATAGACCTTTAAAAAAGATATACGTGGACGACAAGTATGTTCCGTATCCGTTGGTTCGCTGTTGGATAAACTTTAATTCTACTCAATTTCTTTAAATAGAAAGAAATTTGAAAATGTCTCGTCAATTTCAGTCCATTCAAATGCATATAAGATATTATTGAATAAATTCTTAGGAGAATAAATTTTTTGATGTAAAAAGAAATTTGGAAATGTCTGTTTCATCTCAGTCCATCCAAATGCATGTAAGATTAATATGATTCAAATCTAGTATATTTTTTGGAAATACAGATCTACCACTTCAATAGACATATTTACCAGCGCTAGCGCCCCCTCCTGGCGAGTAAAGGCAGCTGGGGGCAAGCGCTACCCTTATACATCAAGTTCGGTTCACCGATTCTTGAATTTCACGAAGAAACACAGATAAGCATCAATTATGGATGTTATCTGGTAGAATCCGATGATTTTCCATTTTTCCTTGATGTACAGCTGGATTTTTTATCACGTACCATACGGATTTCACGTAAAGTGTCCGTTTGGTAGGTTAGATTGCCAAATAAATTTTTCTTCTATTCATAAGATATCTCGAAATGCCGATGATCGATTGCGAGATATCTCGCATCGAACTCGCTACACACATAAGTGTATATATTGTAACGAGTGCTTCGCGAGCACTCGTTATCGCGCGATCGCCACGTGGCGAGCCGGAAACGCGGGCGCGAGGGGAGTTTGCTAGCTGTCTGATTATAATGATCATTTTACTCAACATTGTCGCCGCGCGTAGAACTCCATTGGCTCGGCAGCTAGTACCTGCATCCATTCAATCGAAATGTGACATGCGTGAGGGTTAGTAAATGGTTTATGAGAATAATATGTAATGCAGTCCCACATAGCATGCAACATTGCGTTAAAATATTTTACTGAAATATTCCAGTGCAAGATTTCAGCAAGATTGCTGCAATATTTCAATGCAGCTTTCGGAAGCGGATTTGATATCTTTCAATGAAATATTTCAAAAATATTGCAGCAACATTTCATGAAAGATTCAACGAAATATTTCACAATATTACAATAAAATATTGCAGTGCAAGATTACTGAAAGATTTCTGGAATATTTTCCTGAAATATTCTATGCAACATTGCTGCAAGATTCCTGCAAGATTCTTCTGCAAGCTCATGTAAAGTCAAAGGCTACATTGGAATATTGCAGAAATATTGCATTGCAAGATTTCATGCAATATTACTGCAAGATTTCTGCAAGATTCAACTGAAAGACCCTGAGAAGTCAACGACTGCAGTAAAATATTGCAGATATATTGCATTGCAAGATTTCATGCAATATTGCTGCAAGATTTTTGCAAGATTCTGCTGCAAGATTGAGGACAGTCAGAAGCTGTATTGAAATATTGCAGAAAAATTGCATTGAAACATTTCATGCAATATTGCTGCAAGCTTTCTGCAAGATTGGACTGCAAGAAAACGCGATATGGCAATGACGAGGTCCGGTGGCGGGGGACAAGTGCGACGCCTATTGGCTCTGTCGCGCCGTTGCCCGCCGAGCGGTTTGGTGATTGTGCCGCGCGTCCACAACATAACGAGCACGAGTGGCACACAATATTTTTGTTGAAATTATGATTAGGTGGATGGGTGAGGGTTATAAAATGAGCACTTAGTACTCATTTTCAATAGTTCCAGCACCGTACTACACAGCCGATAGATGTGTAAACCCCTCTCGGGGGTCACAACTTAAATATAACATCCAAGATTTATATTGTTAGAATCCGTGGTGGTCCCGGGGCAAAGCTTTTGCTTCGCGACCCAAGGATCGGTGGTTCGCGCCCGACCCCCCAGAATTTTTTTTTTATTTAGTTGAATCTGATAGAATCATCCAATTTTTTGTATAGTATAAACTATACAAAGTACTAAACAAGTATAAACTCAACGGACCAAAATGAAAAAGAGGTGAAGAGAAATGAGAGAGAGGTTAAGTTTTTTTTCTCAAGCCGCGCCGGCCGCCTCCTCTTCTCCGTCGTCGCCCGGTCGACCGCCACCCAGTGAGTGAAGTGTGCTACGCAGTGACCAAGCTGGGAAAGGACGAGAACGCCCGGATAACGTGCAGCTACAAGCCACGTGGCTGACAGTGTTCTCTGGCATCGGATCAGGCTAAGTATTGCATTGTTCACATGTAGTGGTGTGCTTATGCCTATATATTCTCTTTTGCTGTTTGCTATTAAGTTTGTTTCTCTTCTTGAAACTAGTTAGCTTTGTTTTGTAACCTTAAGTTACTTCTTACTATTGCACATTGGCGCATTGCTTTCTCTCTTTATATCTTTATATTGCTTGACACTGGTATGTTTGAAACTTGCAGTGACTATCGCCTCAAGTACATATGCAGTGCATAGATGTACTGAAAGATTTCTGGAATATTTTCCTGAAATATTCTATGCAACATTGCTGCAAGATTCCTGCAAGATTCTTCTGCAAGCTCATGTAAAGTCAAAGGCTACATTGGAATATTGCAGAAATATTGCATTGCAAGATTTCATGCAATATTACTGCAAGATTTCTGCAAGATTCAACTGAAAGACCCTGAGAAGTCAACGACTGCAGTAAAATATTGCAGATATATTGCATTGCAAGATTTCATGCAATATTGCTGCAAGATTTTTGCAAGATTCTGCTGCAAGATTGAGGACAGTCAGAAGCTGTATTGAAATATTGCAGAAAAATTGCATTGAAACATTTCATGCAATATTGCTGCAAGCTTTCTGCAAGATTGGATTGCAAGAAAACGCGATATGGCAATGACGAGGTCCGGTTGGCGGGGGACAAGTTGCGACGCCTATTGGCTCTGTCGCGCCGTTGCCCGCCGGAGCGGGGTGTTGGTGATTGTGCCCGCGGCGTCCACAACATAACGAGCACGAGCTGGCACACAATATTTTTGTTGAAATTATGATTAGGTGGAATGGGTGAGGGTTATTAAGAAAGAGGCACTTTAGTACTCATTTTCAATAGTTCCAGCACCGTACTACACAGCCGATAGATGTGTAAACCCCTCTCGGGGGTCACAACTTAAATATAACATCCAAGATTTATATTGTTAGAATCCGTGGTGGTCCCGGGGCAAAGCTTTTGCTTCGCGACCCAAGGATCGGTGGTTCGCGCCCGAACCCCCCAGAATTTTTTTTTTATTTAGTTGAATCTGATAGAATCATCCAATTTTTTGTTATAGTATAAACTATACAAAGTACTAAACAAGTATAAAACTGGAAAAAGAGGTGAAGAGAAATGAGAGAGAGGTTAAGTTTTTTTTTCTCAAGCCGCGCCGGCCGCCTCCTCTTCTCCGTCGTCGCCCGGGTCGACCGCCACCCAGTGAGTGAAGCCTGTGCTACGCAGTGACCAAGCTGGGAAAGGACGAGAACGCCCGGATAACGTGCAGCTACCAAGCCACGTGGCTGACAGTGTTCTCTGGCATCGGATCAGGCTAAGTATTGCATTGTTCACATGTAGTGGTGTGCTTATGCCTATATATTCTCTTTTGCTGTTTGCTATTAAGTTTGTTTCTCTTCTTGAAACTAGTTAGCTTTGTTTTGTAACCTTAAGTTACTTCTTACTATTGCACATTGGCGCATTGCTTTCTCTCTTTATATCTTTATATTGCTTGACACTGGTATGTTTGAAACTTGCCAGTGACTATCGCCTCAAGTACATACACTGCAAGCTACTCGACTCACACTGCGTGCACCAGTCTGGCTTGGAATACTATGCACACTGCACAGCTTACTTGCTCGAACCTGACTTTTTTTCCTTGCATCAAGGCCTGACTCTGCTGCTAACATCACAACTGAATCGTCAAGAGTCCCAGTCTACTCCATCAAGCTACAAATGCAGCCTGCTATCCGCAAGTAACCTCCAGCTGTATTTTTGCAGTAGTTCTAACTGTGATTCAACTCATACATACACATGGTATTTTCAGTAGTTACTTAGAGTATAAGAGCAACCGACTGTTTGAGTAGACGAGTAGTCTGTGATATTGTTTAGTAGTCTCTTAATTCCTTTTAAGTGGAACTAGTCACTCGGTGCTACTCTTAAGTTATATATATAACTGATTATCTTAATTGAAAAAGTGAATCTCAATTGGCGGCTGTGAACTACTACTAGCTCATAAGTAATATTAATGGATATACGTATTTGACTGCTATTCTATAAAAGCATATCCGTACTGAATATCTAAGAGGAACTACTTTCCTTAGGAATAACAGCATAAATATTTTTCATATCAATATTGGAGAAAATCATAATTTTGGTTACTACTGTTGCACTTATTATCCATTGAATTTTGAGAAAAGCAATTGTGCGACAATTAAGTATGTGAATTAAATGCTTCATCTATAGTATTTATAAAATCTGATACGAACAACATTTTTGTTCATATTAAGCCAAAGTGATCAAGCTGATGGTTAGTTTAAGTGAATTTGACTCTGTTCGTCAACCCTCACCATGGTCCAATCGCATGGACTAATATTTTTGGAATTCAATTTCCTTCGTATAGCTTGATATGATATTGGTATTCCATCTCTTCAGGAATACTCTATTCACACAAGCTGGAGATAGGTGATTCAGAGTTAGATGGTCATCGATGACAATAGTTTTTGGAATTCACTTTCCTTGAGAAATTTTTTGATTTTTCTCATTCGATAAGCCTTCTGTGGCTACCTAAGGCTGATTTTGCTCATTCTTGAGAAATAAAAGATTGAGTACTATATCACCAAGTCAAATTTTTCTTCTTTTGCTGCAGATGACTGATTAACAAATATTAACAATTATTGTGATTTTTCTCATTCGAAAAGCCTTCTGTGGCTACCCAAGTCTGATCTTGCTCATTCTTTGGAAATAAAAGCTTGAGTACTATATCTCTAAGTCAGATTTTCTCTCTTTTGCTACAGATGATCTTGCTCACTTTAAGTAAAAACTGAGTACTATATCGCCTAGTCACTATGACATTGAGTTCTCCTAGTACAAAGAAAAATCTGTCCATGTTGAAATTTCTTACAGGAAATTTATCTTTCCTTGTATAACAACAGTTGATTTTGCTTATTCTCATTTAGAGAATAAGTACTATATCACTGAGTCGATATTTTTTCCTCATATACCAACAGTTGATTTTGCTTATTCTCATTTAGAGAATAAGTACTATATCACTGAGTCGATATTTTTTCTTCACATACCAACAGTTGATTTTGCTTATTCTCATCCAGAGAATAAGTACTATATCACTGAGTCATCTAATCAACAAGGGGTCTTTTCACTGCTGTGTGAACAGGCTGATTTTGCTTATTCCTTACCAGGAATAAGTACTATATCACGAAGTTCCCCTTCCCTGTTTCGAACGGTTTGACCATCGAATCTTGGATACTACTTTCTTCCAGTATCACCACCTGTCTGCGCGCAATTTCTCAAGTTACTGTTGGTAAAAAGTTGGTCACTATTGTAGATATTGTAAATTGGCAAGATCTGATTTATGGTCGAAAATTACTCACTTGGTGAAGCAATTCACTTGCTAAGGCTTTCTCACACACACTAGTGGATAATTAATGCAACTCTCGCCGGTTTCAAATTTTAGTTGTATATCTCTCTTGAATTTACAATGGACGCTTTATACGCTATCCAACTTTCTCTCTATACAAAATTGAATAATGCTTTTGCTAACTTCAAAAAGAAGGGTAAAGCCCATATGGATAAAAGTGGAGCGCTTACTCGACTGGAAAGTTTAGAGACTTCCTATGAGGCTTTTAGAACTCATCACTATAAAATTCTATCCATTAAGGATGTGGATTTGAAACATGAATATTTCGCTAACTCAATAGCTGATAAGGCAGAAGAAGCCTACCTGGACAGGAAAGCGGAATTTCGTTCTTTTCTGCAAGCAATTGAAGATGAGGAAAGAGCTTCGGCTATCCCTCAGTCTAATCAAGGCGATCAAGAAATTTTGAACGCATCCATGAGACAATATAATCCCTCGGCTTTTCCACAAGCTCTTCCAAAAATCCAAATGCCTACATTTTCAGGCAAACTTTCAGATTGGAATCAGTTCAGAGATCTCTTCAAATCGATGATACATAGAGCTGATGACTTAGATCCCATTGATAAGTTATATTATCTGCGAACCCATGTACAAGGCGAAGCCCTGGATCGTATTAAGAATTTGGAAGTGGTAGCTGAGAATTATGCCGTTGCTTGGAGCAATCTTCATGACCACTACGAGAATAAACGTAGACAGGTCAACCAAACTGTAGCCTCGCTTTTCGATTTGAAAGCAATGAAATCAGAGTCGCATGCTGAGTTACGAAAACTCTATGCAGGTATGTTCGACACCCTCAGTTTTCTTGAGTCTCTGGGTCGCCCTGTAACTTCTGATGGCACGGATCTTTTTGTTTTTCTCACTGTTTCCCGCTTTGATGCCACAACCAGGAAAGATTGGGAGAAGTTGCTTGGCAATACTCAAGAACCACCTACTATCGAACAGCTCAAAACTTTTTTGCAAAATCAAATGGCCACGTTAGAGTCAATTGAAAACGGTCTTAAGATCAGCCCCGTAGTCAATAATTCTGTCAACAAAATTACTGGCTCAACGAAATCTCATGCCGCATCCACTCAGCCGCACGAGCAGCAGCCAACAGTTCCGTATTGCCCCTTGGATAGAGAAAGTCATACTCTATTCCAATGTAAAACTTTCAGAGCAAAGAGCGTAAATGATAGAAAGAATTTTGTGATTGAGAAACGCCTATGCTTCCAATGTCTAGGCTCGGATGCATCTAAATACTGCAAATCAAAAAAGAGATGTCAGACTTGCAAGGGCAAGCACAACTCGCTACTTCATATTGATACGCACAGTGATAATGCTTCCGATCAAGTCAAAAGATTGGAGAAGGGTTCCGACTCCACTGACAAAAACATTATCTCGAGCAACGCTTGCACTACTCCAGTGCAATGTCTGATCAATACACCATCTTCTGGTTTTTTCTGTTGGCCACGGCGATCTTTAAGGTTACCGGCTCAAACGGCAGTTCATATTTCGTCAGAGGTCTTATCGATCAGTGTTCCCAGTCTTCCTTTATCTCAGCTTCTTTAAGCCAGAGGCTCGGCTTGGTGAAATCTGAAGCTTGCGTATCAGTCACTGGAGTGGGAGGTTTGTCACCGACCACCTCTAAAAGCATGGTAGAAGTGTCCATCATGCCCAGATTCCATTCGACATTCTCTTGCGTCGTAACCGCATTAGTTCTTCCCAAAATTTCTGGCTATAAGCCACCCCAAGCGCCAACTCGTAACGATTGGACTCATTTGATTGGTCTAACTCTTGCAGACCCACACTATCTAGACGACCGTCCTATTGACATGCTCTTGGGAGCCGATGTACACGCCTTGATAGTACAGGGAGAAATAATCAAAGGTGAGCCCCATCAGCCCATTGCTACTAACACGAAGCATGGTTGGATTATTTCTGGTTCTACAGGCAGAGATCAGTCCCAAACTTCCACGCTTATCCATTGTGTAAATAATTCTCAACTTAACGAATTACTGCAAGGTTTTTGGAGGCAAGAAGAATTGCCAACTTCTGAGAAACTTCTCACCCCCGAAGAACAGTACTGTGAGAATCATTTCTTACAGAACTACTCACAAAATCCTGACGGAAGATATGTCGTAAGACTCCCGTTCATACAAGGAGCTCTAGAAAATTTGAAAGTTGATCTCAATGATTCATACGACATAGCACACAAGACTCTTTTCTCTATGGAGAGAAAATTCGAGAAAAATCCAGAGTTCAAGCATAAATATTCTACCTTCATGAAAGAATACGAAAGTCTCAACCACATGCATGTCTCACAGTCATCTTCTAAGACTGCAATAGACAACGGTTATTTTTTACCACATCATGGGGTCATTCAAGGCTCTAAAAAACTTCGCACAGTTTTTAATGGTTCTTCCAAAGTTCATGGTATTTCTCTCAACGATCTTCTTCAACCAGGGCCTAATTTGATTCCCGAGCTATTTGATTTGATAGCTAGATGGAGAAGATATGAGTTCGTCTTCGTTGCTGACATCGAGAAAATGTATCGGCAGATTCTGGTTGATTCGAAAGATAAGAAATATCAGCTCATTCTCTGGAGGAAAAACTCATTACAGGAAGTACCCATTTATGTTTTAGACACTATCACATATGGTTTAAAATGCTCGCCCTTTCTGGCGATTCGTACACTCGTACAATTAGCCAAGGATTACGGGCATCTGTTTGGGCAAGCAGTTCCTATAATATTGTCAGAGTCGTACGTTGATGATTTCATGTCTGGGAGACACAGCATTGAGGAAGCTCACGATAAGCAGGTTCAGCTCATCGGACTGCTCAAGGTGGGCGGATTTGAGTTGCGAAAGTGGGCAGCAAACGCCCCGGAGTTCGAAGATTGGTTACCAGCAGCTCATCGCATACGAGACTCATCCATATTCGATTCGCATTGTTCCACGTCGATTCTCGGTCTATCTTGGCGGCCAGATGAGGATAATTTTCTTTTCAAAATTGTCCCTCAAGAGTTTGAGATATCCAAGTTGACCAAAAGGAGAGTGTTATCTCTGACGGCAAGAATCTTCGACCCAATGGGCTGGCTAGCCCCAGTTGTAATTACTTCAAAATCTTTATGCAAGCTCTTTGGTTGCTTAAATGCGATTGGGACGACTCACTTCCAGAACAGTACGCCGAAAATTGGGCCAAGTGGTACCGTAAATTACCGTGTCTCGAGAGTATCAGGATACCCAGATGGTCAGGTTTACAGCCCTGCCGACACCAAATATGAGTTGCACGGATTCGCAGATGCTTCTTCAAAGGCTTACGGAGCCGTTCTGTATCTACGATTGTTGAGACAAAATGAAGTAATAGTTTCGCTGCAATGTTCAAAAACTCGCGTTGCGCCTACTCAATCTATTAGTATTCCTCGACTGGAGCTATGTGCAGCTCATCTTCTGGATAAGCTGGCAAATCGATTCATCGGCCTTGTGCCTCTCGAAACTGTTGTTGTCCATTTGTGGTCAGACTCACGAGACGTACTATATTGGATCCGAGAGCACCCCTCACGTTGGCAAACTTTTGTTGCGAACAGATGCTCTCATATTCAGACGTTAGTTCCTACTGCCTTTTGGAACCATGTTAGATCCAAATCTAACCCAGCCGATATCATCTCTAGAGGTATTGGAGCCCGATTTGCTTGAATCTTGCTCTCTTTGGTGGAATGGTCCGGAGTTTCTGCACGAGCATTGCCTTCCTTGGGACACCGAAGCAGATTCAATTCTTATTCAGCCTCTCGAGGAGAAAACTTCCTCTCACGTAGTCTCGTCCGACTCAGGCACGCTAGATCAAGCATCAATCAATTCAATCGCATCGGTCAATTGTTGAGCGATTCTCAACACTCAATAAACTGCTTCGAGTTACAGCTTATTGTTTAAGGTTTATAAACAATATTGGTAAAAACTGAGCAGTAAGCTCAGAAATAAGATTCGTCTCTTCAAGTTTCTTCAGTTAGACTTCGCTCGTGAAAAGTTTCTGTGTCACCGAGAATTAATGAACTCAGAGTTGCTATGGATATTCTTGTACCAACAAGCTTGTTTCGCCAAGGAAATTAAGTATTTGGAATCAAATCAAGTTCTCAAAAACGCTAGTCTCATAAAATTACATCCTTTTCTTGATAAAGGTCTACTACAAGTAGGAGGTAGACTACAGCACTCTGCTCTAGACTACGAGGAGAAACATCCATTGATCCTGCCCAGCCGAGGACACCTAGCTGTTCTTCTCGTCAGAGACGCCCATATAAAATCTCTACATGGTGGCACGCAGTTGACTTTGAGCACTCTCAGGATTCGCTACTGGATTCTCAAGGGACGTCAGTTGGTGAGAAATTCTATCAATAAGTGCATAGCTTGCCTTAGATACTCTGCTAAAATGCAGACTCAATTGATGGGCAGTTTGCCCAAAGTAAGAGTTGAACCAGCTTTTCCTTTTGAGCGCTCAGGAGCAGACTACGCGGGCCCGTTTAAGCTTCGGCTAACTGAGTCGAGAGGTAAGGGCACGACCAAGGGTTATGTTGCAGTGTTCATCTGTCTGAGCACGAGAGCTGTACACCTGGAAGCTGTGGAAGACTGCAGTACCGAAGCCTTCATCGCAGCCTTCAAGAGATTTACTTCTCGAAGAGGACACTGTTCGCTTCTCATGAGCGACAGAGGCACCAATTTTGTAGGAGCAAGCACTGAGCTTCGACGATTCTACGACGAGGCTGCGGCAGAAAGTCAGCAGTTTGCTTCTATCTTGGCCAAACTAGGAACGCAATGGCAATTCAACCCTCCAGCCGCGCCACACTTCGGTGGCATCTGGGAGGCAGCAGTGAAGTCAGCGAAGCATCACCTTCGCAGAATTGTCGGTGAACACGTTTTGACATTTGTCGAAATGTCCACCTTACTCTGCCAAGTCGAATCATGCCTCAATTCCAGACCTCTTTCCCCTCTTACTGATAGTTCCTCAGATTTTGAAGTCCTTACACCCTCTCATTTTCTGATACAACGACCTTCATTTATCCTTCCGGAACCTTCTTTGTTAACTAGGATATGTCCCATCGGAGAACGTTGGCAAAGAGTCACGCAGATGTCACAGCAGTTTTGGTCCAGCTGGTCCAGGGACTATCTGAAGTCCTTACAGGAACGAGGAAAATGGTCTAGGTCCACTCGCCCTATTTCCGTAGGAGATGTTACGCTACTTCGAGACAACCTGACACCACCATCGAAGTGGCCCTTAGCACTTGTCACCAACGTCTTTCCAGGCAAGGATGGACAAGTTAGAGTTGCAGAGGTCAAGACGGCCACCACTACACTCACTCGTCCTGTGGTCAAGTTGATATTGTTGATACCTGTTCAGCATCTCGAACATCCTGAAGACTCCTAGTTAACGCTTAAAGTTTCAACCATTTTAGTTCTGTAAATTCTTTAAATTGGTAATTTCAGTCAATTATAATTCTGATAGCCTTGTTTTTTATTATTCTTGAAATCAAATTATCACAGCATAACTGTATCTTTAAGCAAAAAGACAACTCCAACCGCCCCAGCAACAATTCGGCTAACGTCGAGAGCTCGGTTAAGCCGTTGTCGAAACCACGCCGGCCGTGCGCTGCTTCGGACAAAGCTGCGAACCGAAGCTCTTCGGCACAAATGTTGCTGCTCGTCGGGGTCACCAGCGTGGCGGCTGCCAATCAGCCAGACCACGGTTAGCTGGGAAAGGAGTACGGCAACAATCCAATAACAAAGTAATTTATTAGTGTTGTATTAATTGTCTCTCTCTCTTCAGAGCCGACCGCTCAGCTTGGGCTGCTGAGTCTCACTGCAGTTCAGGCATGCCGAACTGCGCTCACGCTCGCTAAGTCGCTGCCGCCTCAGCGGTTCTTGCCTCTGTCTCTCCTCTACGCATGCTCACCTGCAGGGGGGGTTAACAGCACCGCCTGGTCGCTACACTACTCTTATCGCTACACTCATCCGTTCATCCTCATGCGTTATGACCGTTACAATAGCGACAATTGACTAGTGTCGAGTTCTTTTGTTCAGTGCAATAATTCATAACAATCAAGCTGATTGTTTATAACATCTTGGCATATTCATCTATGTTTAACATTACATAATCGACGCAATTGTTCTCATGATATATTCCCAAACAGTTTTCATTTTCATAATAAATTAACGTCACAATATCTCTGAACATTATCAATTAACAATATGTTAACATTGTTTATTCGCAAACAAATGATATTATTCTCATTATTCAATGTGTATTTAATTATGGAGATCACGTACAAGTGTCTATCATGACGTTTCCCCAATAAATATTATATAAAATAATTAACAATAAACAATTAGCATTATTATCTGATGTTTCATGATACGCTCATATATCTCTACATTAGGTTCTCGTCCTTACTTAGACTGTCTCGAAACTCCTTTGAATCACTATTTCCCATCATAATTCACGTCACCAGAGCTGTTAACAGTTGACGTAATTTGATAATCAATATTGCCACTTTTCTAGCCTATCTGGCTAGGTCGATCTTCGCCCACTCAATGGCGCATTGTTCGGCGTTTTATACACTGATACAATATTTTGGTATCAATGACTTTCTCACATCTTCGCATACGAATGTATGTATCTATATACCTAGATTTCTAATTCATCCGATGATTTATGTACACCGCGTCACATGCGTCCATGTACACATTCGCACACATTCTTATATCAATTAAAATTATCAACTCGAATCCAGCCCGGGAAGCGTGGAATTTTTTTTCTCGCAATATCACTTAGGATACTCCCCCAAGCCTAATAGAATTCATTCATTCATCGTTCTCATATCAATCACTCTCATGCCATTTCTAACATTTGATATTCATTTTTTATTATTATCACATTTTAAGGACATGAGTTGCCCTTACGAAGTTAACTGGTGAACCAATCGACAAACTAACAATATATTACAACCTTGCAATGAGAAGACAAAGGAATCTGTGCCAATTTATACCACTTATCATCGATAAACGAGCAGCCTCGACATCACTTATGCACGGAAAGTCCGAAATCATGATGCTCTTGGCAAGCTCAACAGGCGAAGGTTGGAGGCATGGCAAACTTCCACCATGATCTTCTTATGTCTATGTCAAAAAAAGTATTCAAAGCTGTCAAGCCAATTTACGAAGAACTGAGCAGAGATGGACTTCTCATACGTTGTTTAGGTAGATTCACACAAAACTCTAATGAAAGTTAGAATTCAGTTGTGTGGTCAATGGCATTTAAGCATGTTTTCAGTGAAAAAACTGTACTTGATTTGGCATTTTTTGCTGTTCTGCATTTCAAGGATGGTTTCAATGAAATTCGACGAGTTATCAACCAATTAGGTATCACTATTGGAGTGAATGCTATAACTTCTGCACCGAAGCCGAGGAAATCCGTATCACGCTTTCCGAGCGCTCCTCCATCGAAGAGGCTTATCATGCTCGCAAAGACGCAATCTCGTCAAGAAACGATGAGGAGCAAGTGAATCTTGTAGTGGGAGGCCTACTATATGGAGCAGCCATCCCAGATTAGAGGTGAAGCAAAAATTTTCTCGATTTTATAGTACTCAAAACTTTGAACGCGTTTCTTGAGACCGTTTTGTTGACCTGGCCGTACTCATAGCCCCCGTCAATTTTTGACCGATTTACTTGGAATTTCGACTGTCGCTTGGAAACATGATCTTTCAGGAAACGTCGTAGGATTTTCCCTGATATTTTAGTTTTTATTAATTTCAGAGTCGATTTTGAATCAATTTTCCCATGAAAAAAAATTCAAATTGACGCCATTTGCTCTCAAATTCGAATTCCGAAAAAAATCCTACAGTGTGCCTTGAGTTCTGTTATTGCAAACTCCCATTCGATTTTTTTGTTCTAAGTTCAAAACTGTGACCTGTAGGAGTACGGCCGAGGAGACAGAGTGAAAAATTTTTTTTTTCCTCGACGAGCTGGTACGCCGCCATTTTGTATTTTTTGGAATGAATAAAGTGTGCATTTTGCAGTTGAAGATTAGTACTATTATATCCAACAAACTTCATATTTTCAAGATTTTTCCTGCGCTTATGGTAAATCCTTGAAAAAGACGTCGAACACAAAGGTATATTACTCTTTACACTTCTGTGTACATTATCTTGATAAAGCCCACGCATTATCAAGATCATTCACGTTTCCTGAATGCCTTGAACGACGTACTTATCGTAAGCTAGCCATGGCATTTCTTCTCTGTTATGAATACGGAGGGCCCCAGTACAGTAGAGCCATCCCCAACGCGAATAGTTGGCTGCATTACCATCTTCAACCGATGATTACGCTCACCCTTCTCAGTGTATCTCAAGAGCTGATCATAACCAGTGCGTAGCATATGAATCGGCATGAATTTTTCTTCTTTCATAAAATTCATTATCCAACCTGCTAGCTCCAAAATGGGTACATGATGATGAGTTGGCTATGAAGCAGACTATGGTGCCGGTGAATTATGCAGTGGCCTCAATGAAAATTCAGATCAATCAAAACTGGAATCATGATCACAAAATTCCCCAATATTGCAATGCAGGCACCCCTTAATAGATAAACATAACTTGGGAACACGACCGATGCAGGTTTATTTCTGGGCAACTCATTGACTCGGTGACTCTCATCACCTGGATGTGTGTCGATTCATCTGGCAGAGCTTGAGATTCATTCATATTAATTTCGCGTTCCCGCATAATATTGATATGCTACCACGAGATGGAGACATGAGAACGTCATATCAAATTATTTGGATTCAAACCGAGAATTCCCATCTCTGTAACTAGGGAAAATAATCCAAACCATCATTCCTCTGGCCAAATGTCAACGCAGAATGAGCATTGATCATTGTTCAGAATGAGTAAATTATAAAAGTATCAATGCGATTTTTATTCTGCAGTATGTATGAGAAATATCGTCCCTGACGTTACAATATCATTCCACGAACCATTCAAAGCGATAACAGTATGAGGAGCTGATTCCTTACTTCAGAAGTGTATTCGTATGTATGAGGAGCGTTCCACGACCCCATCACTGTAACGAACCGACAATGGTAAAAGAGTGCACAGTGGCTGGCCGCAACAGAATCCTATCATCAACCTACTTCAAACGGAAAGTCTACGTGCCGTGGCCATTAAGCCGGGTAAAGTCAAGTATGTGCCGTGATAGCGATGAAGAAATAACGAATATGGTGTTAATGAGAAAAAATATTTTTTCATTCAGTTCGAACTTCTCACTTAAGCGAGATCATCTCGAGAAGCAAAGAAGCAGAAGAAAGAGAAAAGAATCTGTAGCCAGAGAGCTACTGACCGACCAGCAACACGACACCGAGATTCGAAAAGCGTCAACGTAAGAGAGAGAGATAGCTGTGATTCCCTGTCCCCCCCTCCTTCCGCTGACCACGCAAGAGTCGCACACATCACTCACCACGCTTCCCCTCCCAGCGCGCCACAAAGTGATCGTCTGCATATTTACGATCCGCAGGCCTCGCTTGGTGACGTCCGCTGTTACAGCTGTATGAAGCGACCCTCCCACCACAAAAGCGCATTTCAAAGAAGCGAGAGAGGCAGTCAAATATTTGAATCAAAATTCCTTCACGTATATCCTCAATACGATTTGATGAATGTTCAGGGATAGTACCTAACAATTGGGAACTTGGTATTTTAACCTGTTATCTCTATGTCCACAGGTTTCAGAAGACCCAAAAAATTGATGACAGTTCAGAAAAGTTTATACTTGAGTCAATGTGAGGAGCAAGAATATGTTCGAGACTTTCCAGTGAGTATTCAATTGACTCTATGATCAACTGTAGCTCACATGGAATATGCCTCTACTAGAGGTAGATCAGATGTTGACTAATATAGAAAACTAAGCCTAATTCTCTGATTGTCGTTCGATCACGTGGCATTTTTAGAAATGTGGATCGGTCGAATGTGAGCAGAAACATTCGCGTAAAGGAGACTAAGTATATTTACGTACACCAAGCAGTAATTGCAAGAAAACCCTGCATTAAGTACTCTAGTACCCTATCATCACGAATGGTTCTGTAAACGTTCATAAAACTCCTATCTATGGACGTTCAAACGTTGTAGCTGAAGGTCAAAAATATGTTTCATAAATATTTTCACACGTGAAAATTGTTCGCCAAAATTTTGATGGAATAAAATGATATGAAATTCATCATAATGTATCAACAATATCTACTGAAAATGTTTCCAAAATGTTCACAAAATATTTTTCATACGTATATTGATTGGATAATTCACAAATCGTTCAGTGAAATATTTTGAATAGATTCGTGACTTGTTCATTATGCGTTCAAAACTTCATGTTTTGGGAAGATTTTGCAAACATTCTTCAAACGTTTCATTGATTCCCCAAGTGAAATTAAAGATTATTTTTTCACCGCGAAATTTATCATTATTAAGGAAAATCATCGGAAAATAACTTGAGAGGTATAGTCACAGTGATATTTTATTCATCACATCAACTACTATACTAATTATATGATCCTATTCACATTACTGTTACTATTATTATCATTATACATATTGAAGAGAGATATATTTTTTGATTTCTAAACGGAGTTTGGATTTTTTTTACCTTCCGTCATTGATCATTGTATAATTGCGTATTGAAATTGAATCTTGAATTAGTATTTACATCGTAGTGGTTACTTGGAGAGAGAAAAATTGTATCATCTATGATTAAATGATCCTACATAAACCGGCTTGGAAAAAATGGATGACTTCGTGGAAAATCTTACGTTAACGGAGATCATCACCGAAAGAATGGAGAGAATGACATCACTTTCATTTCTCAAATTACCTCTGAAAATGGAATAAAACTATCCATGGTGTAAAATTTTATAATCATAAATGAGTATGTAGACACTTATTCAGTTTGAGTTATTGTAAGATTGGCGTCTAGAATCTCGGAGGCAAATTCTTGAATGGGAGAAAGTTGACTTATTTTATTTGAAGACTTATTTGATTTGAAGAATTGTCATACCAAAAGTGGAGCGAATGACCACCACCAAGCTTGGACGAATGCCAAATCACAATGAATACGGAACATTGAATCATTATTAGTGGAACTGAGAAGATACGTATAGACTGAATGATGCCGCTAACAATTCTCACGATGTTTATCAGAAATCGTATCGTAAAAGTTTCCAATGATTCAAAATAAAGTTTTGAAACTTCATTTTATGCAAATTGAGGTGTCAAAAACTAGTTTCCATTCACATTTGAAGTAAAAAATGCTATAAATATTTGAGTTCACAATAGATTTTCAAATCAGATATCTGGTTTGAACATCGCCAACATTCTCTTTCTCATGCATTTGCATTTCATATTCTACACGCTATAGCTCTTCTAGATCTGAAACTCAAGAATATACATACTGGTCACCTATTGTAAGGATCTTTTTTTTGGATATTCTTATTCGATTTTCAGGAACAGTTCAAGGGATCAGAATCATGTCATTTTCTTGGTTGTCACCGGCTTGATGCCGACTCACAACACGTTATTACCGCGATGTAAATGCTCATTGAAGATCTAATTTCGATACGCAATCATAGAGACAATTTTGGATTGGATATATAATTCATCTTTTTCCTCCAGAGATAGCTTTGGAGTAGCAAGTTTTATTCACAGACGCTCATCTCTACGACGCAAGACGATTCCAATGAAAAGTCACAGAAATCTATTGGCAGATGGCGAGAAGAAGGATTAACTCTATCTCGAAATATTATGAAAGAATATATCTAATTCTAGAATATATAATAATGAAATGATCAGATTGATTTCACTAGAATCCGTTTGGAAATTTCATATTGGATGATAACAAATACTGCAACTGTTATAAGATGATATTCTGATAAACGCATTCCAGATTCAGGAGTATCATACCTTTCTCAAGAAAGGTACTGCGGCGACATGCTGTTTTTTTTATCGATTGACTATTGTAATCAAGGAGCAATCTCCAAGAATTTCGGTTGAAGGTGGTAATGTGGGCACGTTGTCCTGCACTGCAATAATGAATGAATGAATATATAACTGGACACACACAAGGATGAGGAGCGCACGGGTAAATGACAATGGTTAAATTCGTAAGAGTTTATAATCTTTATTCAGGTAGAAAAGAACTTCGGTATCACAGCAATTCTGCGATGGAATTTGGAGCGATGTTAGCGCAATTTTCCTTGATCCGAGTAAATAAAAAATCGTCCTTCAAAACGTGAGGAAGTGGTGGACGACAACCACTGCTTCCTCGCCGATGGCTTTATTCTAGGAAAGTAGAAAGTAATAGCAAGATTATAATAAAATTATTCGTTAGATTTTTTAATGATTAATGACGCGATCCGAGGTGATTTTACGTCGGAGAATCAAATGGCGTGATTACTATTCCGAGTTCCCAACGAATGACTTGATTCCGATCAAGTCGTGTTTCGAGTACCACTCGGAACTTAACGTTGAAAAATTTGATTCTCCTATGCAGGACCACACTCTGCATGCACGTCGCTCTTACGCGATATAAAACTACTTATGCTAATTACCACATGCAATTCACGCGTAACCGACACGAACAAGTCCGACGCGTACGCGATCGCGCCTACGCGCCTTCAACAACCGCCTTTGTGCACTTGCGAGCAAGTGCACTTTTGCAGAATTACGCCGTTGGCCTATCCAAAGTGTAGGACACGCCGGTGGGGTAAAAATCTCTGCCGAAGCGAAGATTTTCAGCGCTGGCTGACTTGCGTTGGTTTCGCACGAAGCTATTTCCAACGCTGATTGTACTATCTTGGAATTTGAGTCGCGCTCGTTGTCGTCGTGGTTGTAATCCTCCTGGCCATGCCCGTCGTGGTCGCCACGTGGCGCGTTCTCGGCGTTCCTTGACTGGAGCTCCTGTAAGGCTGCTAGTCGGTGTGGAGGATGAGACGAGAATGCGCTTCCTCCGCTGAGAAGTACGCCGCTCTCTTCGCAAATTTCGGAGCAAGGCGGCGCAGATCTGAGTGCGCAGCTACGCAGTTATTGCAAGCGGCCGGGCACGTGACGTGAGCATGAGCGGTGTATGTCCGCGTTATGTGTGTAGTATGAGTGTGTACGTTGGCGTACCGTCGCAGTACGAATTCCTATCGAGTGAAGAATGGCTCTATGATGATGCGTATTTGTTCAGATCTATGACGGCCTTGTTAATATTAGAAAAATAATAGGAAATTTATACACCTCCTACTGTGTGTGTAACTGGCAAATCTTGATATTAATCGATTTTCTTGCATACATTGGTTAACTATGGGCAATCAAGGAATCTGCTCACTTTGGGACTGCTTTGGATACTTTGGTCACATGACAAGCTAACTTCTGGTGGGTATGAGATTCTGATCCGGTTGATCGAAAACAACTCTTGCTTAAAGTGACTATTATGATGGTCATGTGACCACCTTTGATGTACTTTACCTTTGGACATATTTTTTCTGAAAACTTCCACACGGTTGAACAACTGCTACAGCTGGTCGTCGAGGCAGAGGCCAACCTGATGGCGGAGAAAATATACAAGCCGTCACCAGATCCCTCGACAGCGCTGCTGCCGGAATTTGCTCTCAAAAAGAGCGAAACGAGCGAATCGAGAGCAAGTGAGACCAAGGCGAACGCCTCGCTCCGGATCTCGGCAATATCCCCCGCCCCGGAGGGCTCGCAGCCGAGCTTAAAGGGCAGAAAGCGAGGCCCGGCAACGTCGGAACAGAGCGACGGCATCAGCTCGGGATGGGGCCAGTCGAAGTCACCTTGGCAAAAAGAGTAAGGACAGTGGGCGAACAACGCGCCGCCCGTGGCGAAGGAAGAACAGTTTTAGCCCACGATTCCCGATCCGGGTAACCACGACTGCGGCCGTCCGGATCAGAGCGGCCCCGTTAAATGCTACGGGTGCGATAAGGAGGGCGTGATCCACCGCAATTGCCCAACCTGTGCGAGAAACGCAAGCAAGAGCAGTCAAACAAGGCCAATTCCGCTTCTCATGCCCTGCAGGCCTCAGTCGAGCCTCGACGCTAAGACCCAGAGCGTTCGACAATCGAGCCACAGCAGGATGAGCTGGTGAACGCCGGGTCGGGCGGCTCCATAGATGCAAGTGACTTTGACGAGCCCGCTCAACCCTACGGACAAGAGGGAAATTGGTGGCTCCAAGTCACTATCGACGGGTATCGGCTGCGTGGCCTGTACGACACGGCAGACTCGCGCACGACGATGGGCAGCGTCAAATTACAACTAGCCACGTCATGCGGCCACGGGATATGTAGATCTGCCGTTCGCAATCGCGGGCATCCAAAAAGACGTTCGCGTGAACATCATGCCGGACTGTTGAACCGATTGCATAATCGGATCCAACATAATCACCGCATTCGGACTCGCTCACGACCCAATCTCCGGCAAGTGCTTCGTGGGAGCGGCACACGACTCAGTGGATTTCAGCGAGCTCGGAAGCGACGTTTCTATGCTCTGCGCGGCCAGGCTCGCCGTCTTAACTAAATGCGAGCGCCTGCAACTAATTTCGTTGCTCGACAAACTCTTGAGCGACCGCCAGAGTAACCAGCTGGGGTGCACGGACCTGATCGAGCACGAAATCAATGTCGATGGCACGCGGCCCGTGAAGCAGCGCTGCTATCCTATCTTTAAAGAATCTTGGAGGAAATGCATCGCCAAGCCGCCGAGTGGTTAGAGACGGGCATTATCAAACCATCCACAAGCGCATGGTCGAGCCCGATAGTAATGGTCAAAAAAAAACTTTCGCAAGGTCAACGCGCTCTCGCAAACCGACCCATATCCACTGCCGTTTATGGACAATATAATGCGCAAGCTGAGATACGCGGAGTATATCTCCACGCTCGACTTAAGCAGCGCATACCTCCAAATAAGATTAAAACTGGGAAGCAAGTCCATAATGGCCTTCACAATCTCTGGTCTGGGGCTTTTCCAGTTTAACCGAATGACATTCGCACTCTCGTACTCGTACTCTCTTCCAAAGATTGATCAATATAATCATCAACATGATTTCAAGCCATACGCGTTCGCGTATCTCGATGATATTATCATCGCCACTGCTACGTACGAGAAAACACTTGGAGGTACTGCTAATTGTCCTCGAGCGCTTGAGAGCTATGAATCTCTCCGTAAACAGAGAGAAAAGCGTTTTCTGTCGCTCCGAGGTGGAATACTTGGGTGTTCTAGTCAATCGCGACGGGATACGCTCTGACCCCGAGAACATCGCGCCGATCATGGACTTTCCTGCACCTACAACCCTGAAGTAGTGTGACCTGGTGCCCGTTCGCACCAGGTTGCACGAGGGAATACACGCGCACAGGGATTGGCTCTATGTACAAGGACACTCCGTATTTGTATACCAGGAGTGCCTCGGGTAGCTCGAGAGCACGGGGATCTCGCGTGGGGACGGCCGGTGCGCGGAGACTCGAACGGAGTCTACTCCGCGCGCTTCACACTAACCGTGACGTCGGGGGGGGGGGGCGAGGGAAGAGGCCCGGGCCAGAGCCGAAGCCCGTCGTTCTTGGGGTTTGTTGGCGCGCCCGCCAACACACACGTTCACGTGGGGATAACCGAAGCCGCGACGCGCACACCAAACCTTTCAACACTCTCGTTCTCTCTCTCGCTCTGCTCTGCTCGGCTCGGCTGCTGGCTGCTGCTCGGGTCGTTGGTGTCTGCGTCGTCGTCGGCCTCGGCGTCCTGGACTCGCACACGCACACGTACTCGTACTGGGGGACACTCGGACTACTGCGCGTCGCGTGTTACTAGCTGCGGGAACCGGACGAAAATGCCGTCCGCCGCGTGCTCGCTCCCGGCCTCGCACCGCCGAAACTCTCGCGCGCCGCGGCTTGCTTGCGCGCTGGAGAGTGCTACCCTCCCGAGCTGGTGGCTGCTTGCTAAGGTGCCGTACTGGCCGGATTGGCGAGCAGCCTCTCCGTCCATAGTGACGGGCTTCCCCGTCACAGCAGCTGCGTTGATTTCTCGGGTTGACGTTCTGGTACCGGAAATTTCTTAAAAAATCTGCCGGTCCAGCGGAACCGCTGTCCAGGCTAACAAGCCCGCAACACGGCTTTCGCTGGGGTAATGAGCAAAAGCAGGCGTCCGCCGCTATCAAGAACCTGGTAGCATCCGCGCCGCTCCTTCACCGATCAGACTTTAGTTCGCAGTTCGTCGTGCAGACGGACGCGAGCGATATCGGCCTCGGCGCTGTACTCACCCAGGTAGTCAACGGTGAGGAACGTTCTAGAGTTCGCCAGCCACGTGCTGACGTCGGCTGAGTGAAACTATACAGTGACCGAGAAGCAATGCCTGGCCGTGCTTTGGGCCATCCGCAAATTCCGCCCCTACGTTGAGGGCTACGAAATCAAAGTGGTCACGGACCACAGTAGCCTTCGTTGGCTATGTAATCTCCGGAGACCGACGAGCCGCCTTGCTAGCTGGATGCTTGAGTCGCAGGGCCAAACGTACGAGGTAGAGCATCGGAAAGGTACGCTGAATGATGCGCTATCTCATGTGTACGGGGGAGCTGAGACTGTCTGCGCAGCGCTCTCCTCAATGGCCTGTACCAAAGATCGCTGGTACAGAGAGCAATACGATAAAGTAGCCGATGATCCGAACAGCCACCCACAGTGGAAAGTCTTCGACGGGCAGCTTTATCGCTTTCGCCCGAATCAAGAGATGCGAAATCTCTTGGGGGTCGACGACAGCTCGTGGAAGCTTGTCGTACGCCAAGAGGAAAAAAACAGCGTCCTCCGAGAGTGTCACGACGAAGCAACAGCAACAGCCGGACACCTCGGAAGAGAAAAAACGTTCGCCCGAGCGGCCAATAAATATTATTGGCCGAGGATGTATGTAGAGGTAGCGAACTACGTGCGTGGCTGCCAGATTTGTCAGCAGTGTGGAGTCGAGCAGCGCAAACCGGCCGGCTTGATGGGCCGCTGAATAATCGAGCGACCGTGGCTTCTAACATCTCCGGACCTTACCTTAGGACCACGGCCGGATACGAGTACATTCTCGGATTTTAAGATTTATCCACTCGATGGGTTGAGTGCATACCCATCAAGGAAGCTGACGGGAAGACGATCTGGAAGAACTCCCACGTGACCGTCACGACAATTCACGGAGAGGCCCCGCCGCTGAAAACATCTGCAGTTAGGGAGCCGTGGGAGACCACGTCGGACGCCGGGGCCCCTAATTTTTCTGATACAATCATTTTTTTTTCTTCTCTTTCTTGATATCTTTTCCTAGTTTTTGATACTTTTCTGGATAAATAGACTTGAATTCAGTACTCTCCCGTTCCCAATTCCCCGGAAAATTCCACCTCCCCGATTTCATCGCCCCAGATTCCGTCTGGGAGAGGGCTGTAACAAGTGATGCTCACACTCGTTATGTGAGAGCGCCCGCGACCC
The DNA here is from genome assembly GCA_020882685.1 of Aphelinus atriplicis. Classification (NCBI taxonomy): domain Eukaryota; kingdom Metazoa; phylum Arthropoda; class Insecta; order Hymenoptera; family Aphelinidae; genus Aphelinus; species Aphelinus atriplicis. Next base: position 431,233 of record JAJGQD010000038.1, read on the forward strand.
GCACATCGAGAGCAAGTAAGCGGGGCCCGTAATCGCGCGCGAGCCGGCCGGCGCTTGCCAGGCCGGCACTCAGAATTCGAACGCCGCCGGAAGCGCTCATCACGCGATCCGCGCCACGCAACTGAGCTTCTCTGCCTTCAACCTCGCGATGCCTGCGTCCACCGAAAACGACACTTCGTTTCCTTTGCGATTACCCGCGGCGCCGTACGTAGAATCCTGCTTGCCCGATCTTGCGCGAAGTCCACTGCCTAGCGACCCGCCGCCATACTTGCGAGCTCCCCGAGGAAACGCAGAGCGAGCGCCTGCCACCTGCGTGCGAGGTCTTCCTACTCCGCCAAACCCCTCCAACCGCCTGCGCCTTTTTGTTTTGTCGCTTGGACAAACTCCGCAGCATCGTAATTGCTACTTTGTAAGCCCAAGCTTCCGCGGGCAAGGTTAAGCGCCCTTTCCTTGTTGGCTATCGCCACGCGGGCGTCGAATGAGCAAGCCGGCCCTCAGCTTACGCGAGCGCGCAAAAGCCCTGGCGGCGGCATTAGCACTGCCAGGCATTACATTTCAGTTACTTCTTTCTCTCCAATGAACCGTCTTTACTTATGACTACCTTCTACTATGACAAAGTTGAAGATTTCTTTGTGGAGTTCGAACGAGGATGTAGTCAGTTTAAAGCAGCAGGTGGGTCGCTAGACGAGCAAGAGAAAATGAGATATCTTGTCAGAGCACTGCTATCAAACTAGTTTTATTACAGATTTTATTGATGTGATTCCAGAGGAACAGCAATCAGTGGAATTTGTAAAATCAAAAATTCAAGAAAAAAATATGACTAAGAGTGAGGGTGACCACCAGAGAGATGTGAGAACGTTCAATACTGGAATCAGAGGAACCTGTTATAGCTGTGGCAAAGTAGGCCATTACAAAAAGGACTGCTGGAATTCACCATCGCTCAATAGAGGCAAAGGAATATGTGTAAATTGTCGATCTTTAAGGGCCAATCCAGAGTGAAGTGGGAAAGGGAAAACTCACAAAATCCACCACATGTTTATTTAATGCGACGTTTCGCCAGTAAGGTTTACTGGCTTCATCAGGCTAACAATTTATTAAACAAAAAAATACGTAATGAATAATACAATTTAAGTACAAAACAGTCGACGAAGTAACAATAAAATATTCTTTCGCACCAGTATTGAATGAAAATATATCATAACGTTCGTGCAGTGGAAGCGGCTGCTTCCACTGCCATTGTCAAACTATTGTGTATAGAGATAACGTCAGTGGTCTAGAGGCAGAGGAAGTTGCCCAAACCGTAGACAGCGAGGGCCCATAGGGGCAACAACAGAGGGAGGTCACCCAGAGGCTGCACACGAGGACAAGGCACAAGTCACCCAAGAGAAGACTCATTCAGTCAACGCAATGACAACAATTCAACGGAGACATGGGCCACTGAGGTTAATCATCACAAGGTGTATAAATTGTATGATTCTGAGTATAAAATGGATTATCAAATGAATTGGTTGTTAAACAGCGGTTGCAGTGATCAAATGTAAACGATGCTAGATACTTTAATAATTTTATATTTAGAGATCAAAATGCTGAAATCTATGATAAAGCTAGAGGAGTAATTGCTGTAGTAAATAAACTAGATGATTCGTATTTGCTGGAAAGTTTTGTTCACAAGAGTAATGAGAAGGGAATATATGCAAATACAGTAAGTTTAACAAACAAGGAAAAATGGCACAGAGCTAACTTTAAATACTTAAAGCTAACTTTAAATACTTACTCGTTAACTTTCAATACTTGAATAAAATAGTAGTCGATAAAAAAACTGTTAGATGGATAGCCAGGTGCATTAGAAAATAATTTCAAGAAATGTTCAAAATTGTATTCGAAGTAAAATGACGAACGTACCATTTGACAATAATAAAACAGGATCTAATAATATTCTGGAACTTGACCATACAGACTTGAATTGACCACATAACACACACGGTTATGGCTGGTGAGAAATATTTTTTAACTTTTGTTGAAGATTATAGTAAATGTAGTAGAATATACTATATTGAAAGTAAGGCTGAGACTGCAAGTTGCTTCATAGACTATGTAAATCTAGTGGAAGATCAATTTAACAGAAGAGTTGAGAAGATTCAATGTGACAATGGTAAAGAATACTTGGACAAAGAGATTTATGATTTAATTATATAAAGGTATAAAATTATTACCATGTCCACCCTACGTTCATGAATTGAACGAAGTAGCGAAGAGGTTCAATAGATCAGCTATGTAGTTATCATTGGGATTTGAGATTCTAGTAGAATAACGTCAGCTGTACTATGAGAAAGATAATTTCGATTATGGAGTATTTTATTTGATTTCAAATTATTATGAATTTAATACAAAGTGTTACTACTTGACATAGAATTGTGATTCTAGTACTTTCTATCTCAACATTGGTAGATGTATTTGAAATGTATGTAACTACTTGACATGGATCTTTGATTTCAGTGCATTCTATCGGAACATGAATGAATTGATCTGGAGTGCATTGACATTTGATAACAGTTCGTGCAACAATTGCTTTATGGTATACTTTGAAAGAATATTAGTTCTGTATAAGGCTCACATTAGTTAGATACTTGTCAGTTGATGCTAGATTTCGCTACTTTCTCATGTCATCATTGAAAAAATGAACTGGAATATATATAACGATAGCGTTTTGGTAAATATGTCTATTGAAGTGGTAGATCTGTATTTCCAAAAAATGTATTAGATTTGAATCATATTAATCTTACATGCATTTGGATGGACCAAGATTAAACAGACCTTTCCAAATTTCTTTTTGCATCAAAAACTTTAGTCTCCTAAGAATTTATTCAATACTACCTTATATGCATTTGAATGAACTGAAATTGAAGACATTTTCAAAATTCTTTCTACCTAAAGAAATTGAGTAGAATAAAATTCATCTGACTACGAACCAAAGGATACGGAACATACTTGTCGTCCACGTATACCTTTTTTTAAGGGCTATTTTTTACTATGAAAAAGAAAAATTGCTCGAGGAGTATTTTAATTGATTTCAACCATCTATCATTTTTCTACTAAACTTATACAAAATTATATGAGTTAAGTACTTGACATGGATTTGTGATTTCAGTACTTTCTTATCTTAACATGAGAAAATTGATCTGCATTGTCATTTTCAATGGTGGCAAGGATCAAGTGAACATTGAAAAAATGTTCATTGTGTAGTCGGATGAATAAACATACTAGTTGGATACTTGGCATTTGATGCTAGATTTCAGTGCTTTCTCGTATCACTAATAACAAAATAAACTGGACTGTATAATTGGATTTCATATTACTGTATTTAATATTCAGGTCATTAGTTCAAAATCCGTAACAGAAAAACGCGAGGTAGAAAGAAGGCTTCAAATTTTGTGAATACTATCTTATATGCATTTGAATGGACCGAAATTAACGAGACATTTTCATATTTCTTTCTACTTAAAGAAATTGAGTAGAATAAAAGTTTATCCAACAGCGAACCAACGGATACGGAACATACTTGTCGTCCACGTATACCTTTTTTAAGGTCTATTTTTTACTATGAAAAAGTAAAATTGCTCGAAGAGTATTTTTATTTGATTTCTACCATTTAGATTTTTACTTGGCTTAGAATTGATTGTGAATGTAATTTGCAAAGATATATGTTTAGTAGTAGGATACTTGGCATTTGATTTTAGATTTCATTACTTTCTTGAGTCATAATTGACAAAATAACTGGAATATATAACGATAGTGTGCGAGTAAAAATGTCTATTGAAGTCATACATCTGTAATTGGGACAAAATAAGTTAGTTTTTCTATCGTAGGAAGAGAAAATCGAATGAACGTGCAAAATTAATTAGGTCATATTTTTTGTTCTTTGATCCAATCAAAATTCGTTTCATTAGTAACGAAAAAAACTAGATGTTGTGAGAAATTCGTCAACCCTTTTTCAAAATAGCACATATTAGATTTGAATAATATGAATCCTCAATCTTACATATATTTGATTCCGTATTTGTGAATATGCGTATATCATATTCATAAATGCGTATTTATGAATTACTAGCGTCCCCCGTCGCGGCTTCGCCCGCGAATATGTGTATTGAGTTCGAAATGTTGTTACTCTCATTTATTGTTGAGAAACTCGTATAATATCTATTCATTTGTAAACTTTGATTAACTTGATATTTTGTAATCCTTGGAGTTGTATTTTCCATGTATCTTCTGAGAATTGGAAATTTCGAATAAACGGCGTTCTTAGTTTTTGAATTTTGAGAAATTAATATGAATTGGTTACGTGCAACCCCTGTCCGTGAGAGAGCAACATACAATTGACCGCGTGAAAAACATTCTGTTTGCAATTCTATCCCTACGTACTTAAAAGTCTGTCCTTGAGATTTGTTAAAAGTCAAGGTGAAAGAAAGTTTTACAGGAAATTGTAATCGTTCGAATTGGAATGGTAAGTCTGATGGAATCATAAGTATGCGAGGTATGAATACTGTTTCTCCAGCAGGTCCTGTAACAATAGTTGCTTCGATTATATTTTCCCGGATAACTTTCATTTGCAACCTCTTGCCATCACATGAATTGGGAGGATTTAGTTTGCGTAATAGCATTATTGGAAATCTAATTTCCGAATTTCAAGTCATGAGGTAGAAAGCCTGAAGGATCAAGAGAGTTCAGAAATTCTTGAAGGTAGTGTACAACTCCATCAATGTTGATCACTGTATCGATAGAAATATAATGTCGTATTTCTCCATTTAAACTCTCTTAAAATAATATTATTAATATTATGAGCGGTAGCGTTTCGAGGAGTTATAATTGCCCTTTCGCGTAACCAATCTTAAGGTTTGTCAGAGAGATTTTCAATTTCTGGATAGACTTCAAAGTAAGGTCCATGACTGTATTAACAGTCGTTTCTCTTTTTCTATCAATATATATGTAATCATTTCCATTTGATACTTCCCCATCTCCAATTTTTAGTTGTTGTAAAGCAAATTGCAAATCTCCACCTCCAAGAGGCGATGAACTCCCAATACTATAATGTACTTGCCCTTGAATTTTGAAAAGTTGGCCTAAAATTTCCTTCTCGAATTTCGTTAGCTCCAAATGAAGTCATTTGGAACAGTGTTATTATACTTCCTTAAATAGGCCAGAAAAATATTGGAATCAGTGCGGTTCTCTGAAAGAAGACTTTCGAGAGGTTTCTGGTGGCTCTCCAACAGTAGAAAGATTAACTTTTCCACCAGAACAACACAATCCAGGAGCTTCATCTGGCCACTTTTTGGCTTGACACTTGTCACATACTTTATCTTCATAGATCCAACTACAATATCTTTCATATAAGCGTAATTTTCTATTAGATCATACTCAAAAGCAGATCTTCCAGTTTCCACATACTATTAACGGGGCTTCAATTATTCGACCCTGGCGAATGGCTTGCGTTCGTCTGGTTCTAATCGTATACCGCCTAATATTACTTCTGGGTCTCGGCATTGTTACCATAATTATTTGGCAGCAGGGGACTGGGATACAAAAGATCCCAGAAAGAGGCTGAGCTCATTTTCAAGCTCTCCTATATAGCCGATAGAACGCTGACTCCTTGCGAGAAAGCGCCGCACTATAACTTATACACGTACGACTCAACGCTCGCCATCTACTGGCGCGCCATGGTACTTGATCGTTACCCCGCCCACCACAGAAAAATGCATTGTCTATTTCTCGGTTTCTACTCAAAATTTTAAGACGCCACATATCCATAAACATGCCTGGAGTGGTCAATAATCAAGTATCAAAATTTCATGAAAATCGGTTCAGTAGTTTTGAGATTAGCGGCCACAAAAACAGGCTGTCCTTTTATGTATAGATATTACTATACTTGATATTACTTTGTATGAAATTAATCAGTTTGAAATCCGTAACAGAGAAACATGAAGCAGAAAGAAGGCTTTGTATTCTGTAATTTATTATCTTAGATGCATTGAAATAGAAAAAGATTGAAAAGACATTCTTGCAATTTTTACCCCACTCAAAAAAATTTAGTCGCTTAGGCATTTATTCAACAACGAACCACAGAATACGGAACATACTAGTCGGCAGCGTGGACCTTTTTCAAAGGTAAAATTTTTAATCATGAAAAAGAAATCTGCTTATGGTGTATTTCATCTTATTTAAACCATTTAAGTATATAATTTTTTGTTCTATACCTCTGCCATGAGCATAGAAAAGCCAGCTGCCAAAATATATGAGTTAATTACTTGGCGTGAATTTGTGATCTAGTTAAAGATACTCGGGCATGTAATGACTTCTCATATCACCGTTGACTAAATCATCTAAAATGTATAACTGGATTTCGATAATTGCTTTTATATGCAATTTATTATACTAAATACAACTAAAACAAAACGATATTGCTTTGACAATATATTCCAGATGGAAGAGTAGTGAAACTTTCTAAAGAAAGGAATAACTATTCGGGTGTCCGAGTTCCACCAGCGAGGCAGTGCTGTTGCAGTTGTAAAGTATAATAAAGTCCACGTGGTCTGAGGTAGGAAATTCAAATTCAAGAATGAATAAAAAAAAACAATTTGTAAAGTTTTTATAACAATGAATAGTTTGCACTTTAAGACATTTAGGACTTTGTTGAAAGTGAATTGGGAATACTTGACTATTATATATCTTTACTTTGTTTGGGTGGGTCCACTATTTTGGACTTGTGTTTATGTGAGGTTAGAATACTTTGTTTTATTATACTTTACAGAGGTACCGAAAACATCCACCAGAGGGGAACTGCTTTGCTCGGACACCCGAATAGTTTCCAAGTAAAGAATGATTTTATGGGAGGTATTATATTGGATACCAGAGCTACCGACATTGGGGCATGTTAACATGTTGATTCTCCGGTAGCCTAAAGTTCTAAAACTTCACTTTCTGCCCGTGTAAAGACTTATTGGCAAACTGAATTCTGCGGTACGACTTGGGTCCGTCCTAAATCCTAATAGTTTACAGCGGCCATATAACTTCTGGGTCACGGAATATTATTCAAAAAAAGTGTGCTCCAATATGGAACGACCAAAATGGAGATTGGGATTGACGGCGAAAGGCGCCAGAAGGTGCGAGTTGGTCTAATGTCCAAGCTCCCTTTATATAGACGGTAAGAAAACGCCGACTCTCTTGGCGAGAGAGCGCCGCGCCTATAACCTTATACACGCGCGATCTCAACGCCTCGCCATCTACAGGCGAGCCATGGTACTCGGCCGGTTACTCGAAAATGAGTTCATACTCTTACTCTCATATACAAAGCTAATTGGTAATTGAATCAAATCTTACAGTAATTGCACTATTGAGAGAAGAATGTTTCTAAGATCATTTAATTATATATCCTCATAGCAGCCTGTAACCCCTTAGCACATCACATTAGATAATAAGATTTAGTTAACAAATAAAATCACTAATGAAAAATACTTGAAAGTCATTTTTGTACGAATCTTTTCATACCGGTATACTGTCTATTCTTTCTAAATTGGTATTGCACTGATTGTGTAATCTAAGAAAGATAATCACATTGAGTGTTCTTCGTTTTTTCGTAATCGGCTAAAATATGGAGCTGCCTCTTGCACCAGCAGCGTGTGACAAACATCACAAAGTCTTGATGGCTTTCGCTTTGGTACATTTTTCACAATATTATTCAAGCACGACTGACTAACACAGAACAATACAAATTAGGAAGTGTAACAATAACAAAAATAAAATCCAATTTTCTTATTTAAATAAGTGTTTGTAATTAAATTAAAACAGAGTATGTACATTCAAAAGCTTTAATTTTTCAATCGCCATTTAACTTAATTTAGTACAGTCTCATATTTACAAATGCTTGACAATTACCCTCTTTTAGCACTTGACTCTGTTAACCCATTAACGTCCAAAATGTCAAAATTTCTTGCACGTTTTCATAGTGATTATTTCCTATGTAATTGGCGTTGAAAAAATTTTTGAACCACATATTCTGATGTAAACTTTCATGCTCTTTTAGAATCCTTCCAGAATCATGATAAATTTTACAGGAAAAGAGATATGCTCGATTGAAACATAAAAACACCTAAATTTTCGAAAAAAAAAATTTTCAGGATTTTTTTTCGAAGTGTTACGGTGAAGATATCACCTTGCGACCGTGATCAAAGGTGATCATGGGAGTTGAAGTTTAACAGGGAATTTTTTTGTTGACCTTGAACCATCTCTTCTTTACAAAATGGCGGAAAAACGAATTTTTTTTTTTCAATCTTCATCAATTTTTTTCTCACAATCTATGGACTTTAGAAAAAAATTTATAAGAACAAAAATGCCTTAGAATCGCTCGAGGAATATTGTCAAATTTTTTCAGAATTTTTTGAGACATTTTTGAAAATCCCATTTCCCAAGTTTCCCGGAAAATCAAAAATTGTCTCAAAAAATTGTGAAAAAATTTGAGAATGTTCCTCGAGTGTTTCTGAGACATTTTTGTTCTTATCGATTTTTCTCTAAAGTCCATAGATTTCGAGAAAAAAATTGATAAAGTTGAAAAAATAAAAATTCGTTTTGGCCGATGTTTTGAAAACCTATTGGTAAAAAAACGTTCTGTCTACGTGTTGGATATATGTATCATTCGGCCCTCCTCCCCTCTCCGCCGGCCACGGCGAGAGCTGGCGCTGTCGCGCCGGTCGGCACAAGCCCCGCGACTGCCGTAGCACGGACGCACACACGGTTGTGTCTGTATAGAGTCGGCGCGTATCACAAATAAACCTTTTTTTAGACATTACTCGGAGCATTCTCTTATTTCACCTGCCCCGCGTAGTAACCAACAGGTTATGGGAAAGGCCCGCTTCCACTGCGCGTAAAAGTGTTTCCGAGTGATTGCGGTGAGTGAAATTGTGAGGTGTGAAAGGCGAGACGAGGAGAGACGCGAGTTTCCCGACGCAGCCAAGGATCGAGAGGATGTTGGACGGCGGAGACGCTCTAGTGTTGAGCATGCCGACCCCGGAAAGCTCAAGTAAGTAGGAGTGCTTGAAGCGGTGCGCGATCTGTGACGTGGGGTCGGCGCCGAGTCGCGGCCCGTTCATCGCGCGACGATTGTGTCCGTCGGAGCGCGAGGCTCGGGTTCTCCTAGTTGCACGTTGCGGATCGAGGTGTCGGGGTGCGTGCTCGAATATTTTAATAAAGGCGCGAATCGGAAAATTCGAGAAAGGCGAAGTCCCCAGTGCGGTAAGGGGAGCAACGCGTGGGGACACGCGATCGGTTATTGTTCGACCGTTGAATTCGCGAGTACTCGGAAGCGCGCGACGATTGTGTTTTGTCGTGGCGCAAGTACTCGGAAGAGCGCGACGACTGTTTCTCGCGGCGCGAGAGCTCGGAAGCGCGCGGTGACTGTTTCGCCGCGGCGCGAGAGCTGGGAAGCGCGCGACGACTGTTTCGCCGCGGTGCGAGAGCTCGGAGGCGCGCGGTGACTGTTTCGCCGCGGCGCGAGAGCTCGGGAGCGCGCGACGATATCGTTTAGCGCGGCGCGAGGCTTTCTGCCGCGCGACGTTTTCAAATTGTCGCGGGGCGAAAGACGAGATCGCTGGAGGCGTGATTGCTGAGAGCGCGAGAAAGGCGAGGTCCTCGGTGCGACGAGGTGAGCGGCGTGCGGGGACAGTCGATCACTGTTGATCGACCGTTGAGTTTTCGAGAACTCAGAAGCGCGCGACGACGTGTTGCCGGCCAGCACTCTTGCACGCTGTGGCGACAAGGCGATGCGGATACGCCTTTGCGACGACGCCACTAGATGGCGAGGCGGTTGAAAGGGCGCTCGAGGCTCGGAGCTCGCGGTTCGGCGCTCGACATGGTAGTGTAGCTCTGGCAGCAGAGCAGAGCAGTAGGCTCTCAAAGGAGAGCGAGAGTTGTACCGACATTTACTTATAGAATAAATTATATTCCAGAGTAAACGGCTTTTGGCATATTCCTTCCTCCTTGAACACTGGAGCTTGTGGAGGCTCCTTAATCCTGACGCACATCCCCACATTGGTGACCCCGACGGAGAGGTTCCCCACATTGGTGACCCCGACGGAGAGGTTACCCACATTGGTGAACCCGACGGAGAGGCGACTTCAGTCGCCCGAAGGACGAGCGACGTTTTGGCATTGTCACCCACATTGGTGACCCCGACGTTCGTCGCTGACGACGCTTTGCCGCTCACCGCGGCACAAAGGACGCCACGCCATTTTGCACGCCGCAACGCCTGTTGCTGAGCAATTCGTCAACTCTCTCCCGCTTGGACGATCTTGCTGCTGCGGCCTGTTTCGCCCTGCTCAGCCCGCTGAGACGCATCCTTGGAGCTGCGGCTGGACACCATCATCAGCACAACTTCAGAGGTATTAACGGTAATTGTCTCTCGAGACACGTGGCGTCAGCCTAATTGCCGCATTCCGGCGGGCCGGGCATTGGCGGGAACTCGCCACTCTTTCCTGGAATTTCGCTGCCACGCGGTTGCTGTCGAGGCACGAGTCGCTGTATGTCCCGACTTTGTGTTTCGACTTTTCTGTGAATAACGGTTGTATCCGCACGACTCAAAAGTAAAAAGTATCAGAATTTCAACCAATTTCTTCGAACACCGGGTTTGGCGAGTAGCTGCACTTCGTAGTTTTAAGTAAAGATATCTCCAGTAATTCATGTGCTGAAAATTTTTAACTTGTTTTGCACTTGGTTTTTCTAAGTGTACGGAGTCTTAGTACTCGTTTTACACATGTTGACCAAGATTGCAATTTTCATTATCTTTGTACAGCAATGAATTTTCTTTTAAGTAATCGTAACTAATAGAAATTGAGTACAATTTTACCAATTTTTATCTGACATTTTTCAATTGAAAAATTACTTATAGTAACGTATAAGACTGACAATTATTTTATAAGAATATTTTACTGAACTATTTATTCTGGAAATTCTTTATCTGCTTTTGAGCAGAATTTTTAAGTGAAAAATTTCTAAGTAAATTCCTTTTTCATTATTTTCTGTATGCGTTGGTCATTATCGCATACGGAGTTTTAAACTCGTTTTATGTGAGAAGATCATTCGTATTTTCATTTTCATTTCATATTTGAATTGTATAAACTCTAACGTTCAATTTGCCATTGGGCATTGTGTATTCATAATTGAAGGTGACATCCTTGTACTGTTTGTACCTGTTCAAATTTGTTGTCGCGTGAGTTGATTTGACTTTGAAGCTCTTGTTTACATAATCGGATTTGTGAGAATTAGTTGGGCTAGTGCTCTCAGCAGCATTATTATGGGTAAAGTCCAGCACTCACCAGTGGTGAGTTACACACAACAGAGCAACAATAACATTGACTCTCAAACAGTTTCGTCGGCTCAAATCTCTGACAATAACGTTACAGTGACGACAACGTCAACAGTTATGACACCTTTGGAAAGACCATCTAATCTTCGCTTGGACATGCACAATCCCTTTGATCAAATTACTCCTACTAACGCAAATATTGCAAATTGTTGGGGACGTTTTAATCAAGATATTAACAAAAGATCCTTGTTCAAAAGTAATAGACCTTCTATTCCACATTTAAATCCAAAGGATTTAGATGAGGAATCCTTACTTTCGCCCACGAGTCCAGATATTCAGGAAAATTCGGAAAGTGTTTTGGTCGCTCAATCTTCAGTCTCTATAAATAATAATACCGTTGTACCTAGTAATTTACTTAATGATGAAGTCATGAACAACAATTTTGAACTTGCTCAGCGCTCTGATTTAGAGGACGTTGTTAATAACACAGTATCTGATCCAATGGTACTTCTTAATCGTAGATTAGAATTGATGCAACAGCAACATTCAGAATCAACAAATAAATTTATGGAAGCTAATAGAGAATTACGAAGAAAGATTGAAGAAAGAGATGAGACCATTGCAGTTCTCCTGAACAAATTAACTTTAAAGGAACCACAACCTGCTGGCTCTGTTGTTAATAAGACTCGGGCAAATGGGGCTTCTTCTACCTTGCCTTTTGATTTGATGAATTCATGCTTCAATTCTCAGCCTAATAATTTTGCAAATAAGTTACCGAACCCTCCTAATTCCCAGAATAATTCAAATTTTACTTCAAATTCACGTCCATTGTTACCGGAATTGCATTCTCAACCTTTTTCCAGCAACTTTGACTCTGTACGTACTCCATTTACTACACAGCCCAAGAGCATTAAGTTCCAATCTTTCTGGATTAATGAACCTCAACTTTGGTTTGACCTATTAGAGTCGCAATTTGTTTATTATAAAATCACAGATGATAATGCAAAGTTTTTCAATTTAATGAACAATCTTGGTATTGATGCAACTCATGAGATTTCAGACTCATTGAATGCTTTATTGCCTTATGGCAGGTATGACCAAGTAAAAGCTTTGCTTTTAAACAGATTTACTAAAACGGAGGACCAGAAGTTGGAGGAGCTTTTTGCTTCTTGTGAGTTGGGTGGTAGGAGACCTTCAATATTTTTGAATGAACTATTACACAAGGCTGGTAACTTAATTCCTAGACCTACGATAATCAAAGCTTGGAAAAGTAGATTGCCGGGAAATATCAGATTATTTATTGATGATATTGATGTGAATGATGAACTTGCGTTGGTAACAAAAGCCGATAAATGTTTCAGTATAACCTATAATAGTCCCAGAGTTGATGCAATGCACTTGGATAATAATAATTTAATTTCCACCATGAACAAATTAATTTCTACTTTAACTGATAGATCGCGTGCCAGGTCTAGAGAAAGGAAAAGTAAAGATAATAATTCTAACCCTAATACTAAAACAGATCCGAAACCGAGATCCAAGAGCATGGGCAGTAATTCTAAATCAAATGATGCGAATGTTAATAATGAAACGCAAACAGCAGAGAAAGACATTTTGTGCTGGCATCACCGCTCATGGGGTGAGAAAGCTCGTAAATGCAAACAGCCTTGCTCTTGGGTCGCGCGTGGAGGAAAACCTGTGCAAAATAGTAAAACAGTTTGTCCTCATGAAACTAAAGTGCAATCTGATCTTGAATCTATAAACAATCAAAAAAACTAATTGACTGCTCCTGGAGATTGGAGACACTTCAGGAGAAGGTGCGTCTCCAGATTCGAGACAGTATTTCAAATCAATCCTTTCTCATTGATTCTGGTGTCGAGATTTTTGTTTTACCAAAATTAAGTAACATTTCAAGTAAACCCCTTCCGTTTAAATTAGTAGCTGCTAATAATTCAGTGATTGAAGTGTATGATATTGTAACTAAAGGAATTGATTTAGGTTTTACAGAGAATTTAAAATGGACTTTTCTGGTCGCTGACGTTCCTTATCCCATTTTAGGGGGAGACGCTTTGAAACATTTTCATTTGTTACCAGACTTGAAATTGAACAGACTTGTAAATGCTGACACGTCTGAATTTGTACAAGGTATTAAGCATAATTCTCAGTTTTTTGATATTGCAATTCTTGAACTTAAAGATCATGTTTATGAAAAGTTACTCAGAGACTTTCCTACTGTTATAGGCCTTAAGCCAACTCCTACACTAATCAATCGCGGAATTTATCACTACATTGAAACATCCGGACCCCCTAGAGCCCAAAGATTCAGAAGACTTTCTAAAGATAAACTTGAGTATGCGAAAAATGAATTTCAGCGTTTGCAAAATTTAGGATTATGTAAACCCTCAAGAAGTCCTTGGGCCTCTCCCATTCACATGGCAAAGAAACCAGATGGGGAGTGGAGAATTTGTGGTGATTATAGGCGATTGAATTGTGCTACTTTACCGGATAGATATCCTATTCCACGTTTACATGACTTTGCTGGCCTTCTGCATGGCAAGTCAATTTTTTCAGCTCTTGATTTAGAAAAAGCTTTTCATCAAATACCCATCGCTCCTGAAGATGTTCCAAAAACGGCTTTGATCACTCCCTTCGGTCTTTTTGAATTTGAAGTGATGACGTTTGGGTTTAAAAATGCAACTCAAACCTTTCAGAGATACATCAATTTAGCGTTACAAGGTCTAGATTTTGTTTTTGCTTATGTTGATGACATTTTGATTGCATCTTCTTCTCCTGAAGAACATGAGCGTCATCTTCGAGTTGTTTTTGAAAGATTGGAGGAATTCCATTTGAAATTAAATTTGAACAAATGTGTTTTTGGTCAGAAAGAGTTGATATTTTTGGGACATCATATCAGTGCCGATGGTTTTAAACCTAACCCTTCAGCTGTAGATTCAATAGTAAATTTTCCTAAACCTGAAACACTTCATGATCTTCGTAGATTCCTGGGAATGCTTAATTTTTACAGAACATTTTTGCCAAAGGCTGCGGCCTCGCAAATTTCACTCAATAACCTACTTGGTAATGCCAAGAAAAAAGACAAAAGACCTGTTCCTTGGAATGATCAGGCTGCTAAGGATTTTGAAGATTGCAAAACTCAACTCGCCGCGGCAACACTTATGGCTTTTCCATCAAGTGATGCTGAACTGAGACTGATAACTGATGCCTCAGATTTTGCTATGGCGGGTGCGGTGGAGCAATTAGTAAGTAATGCATGGCAACCCTTGGCTTTCTTTTCTAAAAAATTTAATAATGCTCAAAGAAAATACAGTACTTTTGACAGAGAACTCTTAGCTATTCATGAGTCCCTCAGACACTTTCGTTATCTCTTGGAAGGACGTGATTTTATTATTTACACAGATCATGCTCCATTAACGTATGCTTTAGATTCTAATCTAGAGAAATGTTCATCTATCAGAGCATGTAGACTTTCAGAGATTGCAGAATTTAATTGTAAAATTCGCTCGATAAAGGGTGTCGACAATGTTGTTGCTGATGCTCTGTCAAGAATTGATTCTGTAGCGTTGTTGAGTGAGAATACAGCCAGGGTTGACGCTTTTGCCTTACCAGTTTATTTCAATGTCATTCAGCTTGCCAAGGAACAAGAACAGGACGAACAATTGCGAGACATACTGGCAACTGACAATCATCCTTTGAACTTATTAAAGTTAACTATTGGTCCTGAAAGAACCCCTATTTATTGTAATGTCCTAGAAGACAAAATTAGACCATATGTTCCTAAATCACTGAGGAAAACGGTCTTTGATATCTTTTATGACACTGGCCATCCTGGGCCAAAAGTAACCGATCGTCTAATTTATCAGCACTATGTTTGGCCGAATATGCATGTTAACATAAAGAATTGGGCCAAGGCCTGTTTGAACTGTCAAAGAGCAAAAGTTTCACGTTCAAATAAATTTCTGCCGGATCATTTTGTTATTCCGGAAGGCCGTTTTGCTCACGTACATGTTGATATCGTTGGTCCCTTGCCAATTAGTGCTGGCTTTAAGTATATTGTTACTATGACGGATCGTTTCTCTCGGTGGCCGGAAGCCATACCAATTCCGGACTTATCCTCAGCGACAGTGGCAAGAGTAATCTATGAGACTTGGATTGCTCGCTATGGCACTCCGGTGAGACTTACGACTGATCAAGGTTCTCAATTTGAAGCGAAATTGTTTCGAGAACTTTGCAAATTCTTGGGCAATGAACGTATTCACTCTGCCCCTTATCATCCTCAAGGCAATGGGATTATAGAGAGGTGGCATAGGTCACTCAAGGCTGCCATAATGTGCTGCTCTGAAGCGGTGCACTGGCATCGTGTGCTCCCCTCTGTACTCCTTGCCCTTCGGACTTGTATTCGTTTGGACACCGGAGCTTGTCCTGCTGAATTTCTCTATGGCACAACCTTACGGTTACCAGGAGATCTTTTAGATTTTGACGGCTTCAGACCAGATGAACATTCTTTTCTAACTGAATTCAAATCCTATATGAATCAGATAAAACCAGTACCGGTACAACATCATATTAAACATAAACCCTTTGTATTCAAAGATTTATGAATGGCTTGCGTTCGTCTGGTTCTAATCGTATACCGCCTAATATTACTTCTGGGTCTCGGCATTGTTACCATAATTATTTGGCAGCAGGGGACTGGGATACAAAAGATCCCAGAAAGAGGCTGAGCTCATTTTCAAGCTCTCCTATATAGCCGATAGAACGCTGACTCTCTTGCGAGAAAGCGCCGCACTATAACTTATACACGTACGACTCAACGCCTCGCCATCTACTGGCGCGCCATGGTACTTGATCGGTTACCCCCACCACAGAAAAATGCATTGTCTATTTCTCGGTTTCTACTCAAAATTTTAAGACGCCACATATCCATAAACATGCCTGGAGTGGTCAATAATCAAGTATCAAAATTTCATGAAAATCGGTTCAGTAGTTTTTGAGATTAGCGGCCACAAAAAACAGGCTGTCCTTTTATGTATAGATATTACTATACTTGATATTACTTTGTATGAAATTAATCAGTTTGAAATCCGTAACAGAGAAACATGAAGCAGAAAGAAGGCTTTGTATTCTGTAATTATTATCTTAGATGCATTGAAATAGAAAAAGATTGAAAAGACATCTTGCAATTTTTACCCACTCAAAAAAATTTAGTCGCTTAGGCATTTATTCAACAACGAACCACAGAATACGGAACATACTAGTCGGCAGCGTGGACCTTTTTCAAAGGTAAATTTTTAATCATGAAAAAGAAATCTGCTTATGGTGTATTTCATCTTATTTAAACCATTTAAGTATATAATTTTTTGTTCTATACCTCTGCCATGAGCATAGAAAAGCCAGCTGCCAAAATATATGAGTTAATTACTTGGCGTGAATTTGTGATCTAGTTAGATACTCGGCATGTAATGCTTCTCATATCACCGTTGACTAAATCATCTAAAATGTATAACTGGATTCGATATTGCTTTATATGCAATTTATTATACTAAATACAACTAAAACAAAACGATATTGCTTTGACAATATATTCCAGATGGAAGAGTAGTGAAACTTTCTAAAGAAAGGAATAACTATTCGGGTGTCCGAGTTCCACCAGGAGGCAGTGCTGTTGCAGTTGTAAAGTATAATAAAGTCACGTGGTCTGAGGTAGGAAATTCAAATTCAAGGATGAATAAAAAAAAACAATTTGTAAAGTTTTATAACAATGAATAGTTTGCACTTTAGACATTTAGGACTTTGTTGAAAGTGAATTGGAATACTTGACTATTATATATCTTTACTTTGTTTGTGGGTCCACTATTTTGGACTTGTGTTTATGTGAGGTTAGAATACTTTGTTTTATTATACTTTACAGAGGTACCGAAAACATCCACCAGAGGGGAACTGCTTTGCTCGGACACCCGAATAGTTTCCAAGTAAAGAATGATTTTATGGGAGGTATTATATTGGATACCAGAGCTACCGACATTGGGGCATGTTAACATGTTGATTCTCCGGTAGCCTAAAGTTTCAACTTCACTTTCTGCCCGTGTAAGACTTATTGGCAAACTGATTCTGCGTACGACTTGGGTCCGTCCTAATCTAATAGTTTACCGGCCATATAACTTCTGGGTCACGGAATATTATTCAAAAAAGTGTGCTCCAATATGGAACGACCAAATGGAGATTGGGATTGACGGCGAAGGCGCCAGAAGGTGCGAGTTGGTCTAATGTCCAAGCTCCCTTATATAGACGGTAGAACGCCGACTCTCTTGCGAGAGAGCGCCGCGCTATACCTTATACACGCGCGACTCAACGCCTCGCCATCTACAGGCGAGCCATGGTACTCGGCCGGTTACTCGAAAATGAGTTCATACTCTTACTCTCATATACAAAGCTAATTGGTAATTGAATCAAATCTTACAGTAATTGCACTATTGAGAGAAGAATGTTTCTAAGATCATTTAATTATATATCCTCATAGCAGCCTGTAACCCCTTAGCACATCACATTAGATAATAAGATTTAGTTAACAAATAAAATCACTAATGAAAAATACTTGAAAGTCATTTTTGTACGAATCTTTTCATACCGGTATACTGTCTATTCTTTCTAAATTGGTATTGCACTGATTGTGTAATCTAAGAAAGATAATCACATTGAGTGTTCTTCGTTTTTTCGTAATCGGCTAAAATATGGAGCTGCCTCTTGCACCAGCAGCGTGTGACAAACATCACAAAGTCTTGATGGCTTTCGCTTTGGTACATTTTTCACAATATTATTCAAGCACGACTGACTAACACAGAACAATACAAATTAGGAAGTGTAACAATAACAAAAATAAAATCCAATTTTCTTATTTAAATAAGTGTTTGTAATTAAATTAAAACAGAGTATGTACATTCAAAAGCTTTAATTTTTCAATCGCCATTTAACTTAATTTAGTACAGTCTCATATTTACAAATGCTTGACAATTACCCTCTTTTAGCACTTGACTCTGTTAACCCATTAACGTCCAAAATGTCAAAATTTCTTGCACGTTTTCATAGTGATTATTTCCTATGTAATTGGCGTTGAAAAAATTTTTGAACCACATATTCTGATGTAAACTTTCATGCTCTTTTAGAATCCTTCCAGAATCATGATAAATTTTACAGGAAAAGAGATATGCTCGATTGAAACATAAAAACACCTAAATTTTCGAAAAAAAAAATTTTCAGGATTTTTTTTCGAAGTGTTACGGTGAAGATATCACCTTGCGACCGTGATCAAAGGTGATCATGGGAGTTGAAGTTTAACAGGGAATTTTTTTGTTGACCTTGAACCATCTCTTCTTTACAAAATGGCGGAAAAACGAATTTTTTTTTTTCAATCTTCATCAATTTTTTTCTCACAATCTATGGACTTTAGAAAAAAATTTATAAGAACAAAAATGCCTTAGAATCGCTCGAGGAATATTGTCAAATTTTTTCAGAATTTTTTGAGACATTTTTGAAAATCCCATTTCCCAAGTTTCCCGGAAAATCAAAAATTGTCTCAAAAAATTGTGAAAAAATTTGAGAATGTTCCTCGAGTGTTTCTGAGACATTTTTGTTCTTATCGATTTTTCTCTAAAGTCCATAGATTTCGAGAAAAAAATTGATAAAGTTGAAAAAATAAAAATTCGTTTTGGCCGATGTTTTGAAAACCTATTGGTAAAAAAACGTTCTGTCTACGTGTTGGATATATGTATCATTCGGCCCTCCTCCCCTCTCCGCCGGCCACGGCGAGAGCTGGCGCTGTCGCGCCGGTCGGCACAAGCCCCGCGACTGCCGTAGCACGGACGCACACACGGTTGTGTCTGTATAGAGTCGGCGCGTATCACAAATAAACCTTTTTTTAGACATTACTCGGAGCATTCTCTTATTTCACCTGCCCCGCGTAGTAACCAACAGGTTATGGGAAAGGCCCGCTTCCACTGCGCGTAAAAGTGTTTCCGAGTGATTGCGGTGAGTGAAATTGTGAGGTGTGAAAGGCGAGACGAGGAGAGACGCGAGTTTCCCGACGCAGCCAAGGATCGAGAGGATGTTGGACGGCGGAGACGCTCTAGTGTTGAGCATGCCGACCCCGGAAAGCTCAAGTAAGTAGGAGTGCTTGAAGCGGTGCGCGATCTGTGACGTGGGGTCGGCGCCGAGTCGCGGCCCGTTCATCGCGCGACGATTGTGTCCGTCGGAGCGCGAGGCTCGGGTTCTCCTAGTTGCACGTTGCGGATCGAGGTGTCGGGGTGCGGGCTCGAATATTTTAATAAAGGCGCGAATCGGAAAATTCGAGAAAGGCGAAGTCCCCAGTGCGGTAAGGGGAGCAACGCGTGGGGACACGCGATCGGTTATTGTTCGACCGTTGAATTCGCGAGTACTCGGAAGCGCGCGACGATTGTGTTTTGTCGTGGCGCGAGTACTCGGAAGAGCGCGACGACTGTTTCTCGCGGCGCGAGAGCTCGGAAGCGCGCGGTGACTGTTTCGCCGCGGCGCGAGAGCTCGAAAGCGCGCGACGACTGTTTCGCCGCGGTGCGAGAGCTCGGAGGCGCGCGGTGACAGTTTCGCCGCGGCGCGAGAGCTCGGGAGCGCGCGACGATATCGTTTAGCGCGGCGCGAGGCTTTCTGCCGCGCGACGATTTCAATTGTCGCGGGGCGAAAGACGAGATCGCTCGAGGCGTGATTGCTGAGAGCGCGAGAAAGGCGAGGTCCTCGGTGCGACGAGGTGAGCGGCGCGCGGGGACAGTCGATCACTGTTGATCGACCGTTGAGTTTCCGAGATTCACACTATACATATGCGCGTGCATATATATATACAAATATATATACATATGTATACGTGTAATTAATTAAGCAATTGCATGTGATGAGAAGTTGTGTATAATATCATTGATTTTAAGTTAACTAGATTTTCTATCCACAGCTATCTTGAAAGAAAAGTCGGCGTGGGAGGTGCTGACGAGCTCCTTCTACCTTGACATAAATCACAAGGGGGAGGATATTTTAGTTGAAATTGAAGAAGATAATTTTACTTTAATACCTGAAAAGGGTGAACCCTATACTTCAGGTAAATAATGTTCGACATTTACGATGAGACGAGACAGTTTTATAAAAGTGCATATGTATATATATAGGTTAGCATATATATGTATATAATAATTGGTAGCACTTTTGAAAAAGAAACACTTGATCAGTGTAAACAAATATATCCTTTGCTGGAAAAATCCAATTAATGTAAATTTACAATATTATATAAACATATCTCTGACCGGTTGGGTGACAGATGTGTGCTTGTGTTCGGTACGCATAAGCTGTCTAACTGGAATGAACATTCGGAATGTCTTGTGTTCAGCCACTCTTGTTTGTTCATTCAATCTTTGAATTAAGTTATGCTTGTTGTTCGGTAAACTTATTTGAAGATGACCTATGGCAAACATGATCATGTAACAAAGTAAAATCTCGAGTACAAAATTATTAAAATAATTGGCTAAGTGTGTTATTAATCTGCAAGAAAGTGATCAATGAAATACCATAGTTCAATGGTATGAGGATCAAGTCTTGGCAGAAACACCAGCCATAATGCCAAGGCCGAGGTCAGAGGACGACTCGATTCATGAACCAAGTACCTCAATAATTGATAAGGGAATTGACATAAGATGTGATGTTGAATCCCAGAAGGAGAAAGATGAGAAAGAAGATGAGGAAACTCCAGCTCAGACACTCATATATTCATGACACTTAGAAACTAGAATTCATAAAAAGTGCTAATATGAAAAGAGATTATAAATTAACAAATGAGATGAGATTTGAACATTTTTTGGATTATTTTGTGTCAGAGCTGAGAGCCTGTAACTTCTCACACACTATTGATGAGAACAGCGTTTAGCGTGTGGATGAGACAGGTTTAGAGAATCACAAGTTCCAGAACTCGTGACATCCTAATAAATCAAAGCAGGCGAGGTAAATTTAGCATCTTACACTATACGCAAATCGCTATATAATATGGAATATATAATTGGAAAAGAAACGGCTGCCGAATTTTGTGAGAGATTTGAAAGTGTTGTAAGAAACTATGAAAACTCTCCCGGCGCCAAGCTATTATCGGAAGATGAGAAGAGAGACGCGTATTATAATGCTGTTATGGTATCACTACCTACAGCTGAAACTATTGAGTTTGTTTCAAAGGACATAATGGCGAAAGTACTTCATACGGTAAACTAAAAGCAATTGTTGTACAGGAAAAGCAGGTGACAAAATTAAACTCTAACACCATCCCAAGGAGCGCAAATCAGGCCAACCTATCCTCGATCCAATGATATGAGTGCCAGGGCTCAGAGCACATTGCAACTGACTGTCCCAACAAAGGAAAAGGTGTCCGGTGCTACAACTGCAACGGATTTCGGCACAAGGCTTCTGAGTGTCCAGAGTGCTCCGGAAAATGGGAGAAGAAGGTATGTCAATAAGACTAAGAGATCTCATAACTCAAATGGTGGTAGGCCTGTGAGTGGTGTGAAAAGGAAGAGTAATAACGATGAGAATGCGACGGGTGCGAAAACGTGGTCGAATGTCGAGAGGACGTGGAAGATCCAATTACCAAAACACCGGAAATCGGAAGCAACAAAACAGAGAGAAAGGTGAGAACCAAACGGTGAGCGTTTATAACATAAGTTGCGAACAAGATCAAATTTTCTCCAAGTTTCTAGCGGATTCCGGTGCTACGGAACATATAACTAATTCCAAAATGATCTTCACGCCTCTTGATGAAAGCGATTGTGGCGTGATAAAATGCGCTAACAAAAAACAGTTCAGCTGACATAAACACAGAAGGCGCGGGTACAATATTTGTGAGAATGAATAACGGAGAAATTCTATAAATTGATAAAGTCATTTTCGCCAACGCGTTAAAAGATAATCTCTTGTCGTTACGAAAATTCGCTGATATGGGACTAGCTATATATTTAGATAGTACCAAAATAAATATCTTTGATTCCTGCTCAAACGGAACACTCCTATCAGGCATATACAGACGACCTTATTGGCTAATAGAACTAGAAATCAGTAAAGATTTGCCCAATGGCGAGACTGTCACACAGAAAATAAATAGGCAAATATTTGCCAATACAGTAGATGCGAATTCAGATGCGAAAAGATATAATACACGAAGTGTAACAGCTCAAGTTCAGTCTTTACCGGAATCGGTTCCGATGCCTGGTAGCAGTGAAGAGTTTGAAATTGTAACGAATGAGAGATGTGAGAATGGAAGATGTGAGAATGAAAAATGTGAGAATGAAAGATGTGAGAATGGAAGATGTGAATGATGTTGATAATAGAATATTTGAAAATAATATAAGAATACTTGATTTATCGAACTTTGATCTCTATCACAGATAGAAAATTTCATAATATAGATGAGGCCCCCATGACAGAAGTTAACCCTGACGAATCCCCATTTTCGTTGGACACAAAAAGATTTCTTGAAAAGAACAAAGCCATGCTGTGGCTCGTAAGATTTGGTCATGCTTCGATCGCCTATCTCAAGGCATTGCAAGCCAAATTCCCCAAAAATAAAGAACTGCAAGATGCGATTTTTGATGAGGCGTTAAAAGACTGCGAAATCTGTCTAATAGCCAAAACGAACAAACTGCCTCTTTCATCAGTACGTACTCGGGCTACTGCTTCCCTACAAATTATTCATTCCGATACCATGGGTCCAATCTCACCACCTTCTCATCCCAAAAGACACAGATTTATATCTGTATTCATAGATGATTTCTCAAGACTAGCAATAGCTTACCCCATGACTCATAAGAGGGAAACTGGGTATTGTCTTGAGAGATATGTAAGGAGCGCAAGAAATCTTCTAGGGTACGACGCAAAGGTGTGTTATTTGCGCTCGGACCAAGGGACTGAGTATACAGGTGGATACACGGTAGAATTATTGAATAATTTGGGCGCAGAATTACAACTAGCAGCCCCAGACACGCCTGAACACAATGGTGTGGCAGAGCGATTTAACCAGACAATTCAGAAGAAGGTGAGAACATATATTTACGATGCGAAGTTCCCAGAAAATCTGTGGGATATAGCATTGACAGCTGCTGTATACGCATATAATCGGACTCCGCACAAATCGAACCAAATGGTGGCACGTCTGGAAAAGTTTGCTCCCCAACATAATTTCAGTATTGATCAGATCAAAAGATTTGGATGCCTGGCTTATGTGAAAGTTCAGAGAAAAACAGGCCCAAAATTCAGATATGAAGGAAGGCGAGTTATCCTGGTGGGCTACACACCAACAGGTTATATTTTGTTGAAACCAGAAGAAGGAAAATTTTATGAAAGCCGAGATGTGAGGTTTAATGGAAAACTGGTTTACGGAGACAAATATAACAAAAATGGAATAAAAGATTTCCCTGTTGTAAGCAATGATATGAATAAAGATGAGTGGTTTATCAAATCTGAAATGAATGAAAGATGCGAAGAATTTTCAAAACAGGAGGGAGAATCCATGCAAACTTTAAAACCGGAGGGAGAGATCAAGAGAAAAAGAGGTAGACCCCGTAAAACTGTAACCGTTGTTACTAAAAAAGCAGATGAGAATGATGAGATTTTTCATGCCTTGCTTGCTGATATCAACTCTGATCCCTCTAACTATAAAGATGCGATGAATTCAGATGAGAAAAATTGTTGGAAGTCAGCAATTAAAGATGAGTTGAATTCTATGAAGAAAAATAATGTCTGGGAAATAGTCAAAAGACCTACAAAGATGCGTGATGGAAGAAAGGCAACAATAATTGACTCAAGACGGGTATTTAAACGAAACCTGGATTCAGAGGGTAATACCAAATACAAGGCGAGATTGGTTATCCGTGGGTTTAAGGATAAAAACTTCTATGAATTAAGTGAAACGTACGCACCTGTGTCAAGGTTGACACTTGTACGAGCTGTGATAGGTATTATCAATAAGTTCAAATTACTTGTATGTCAAGCTGATGTTAAAACAACTTTCCTAAACGGCGTCCTCGATGAGGAAATATATATGGAAATACCTGAAGGAGCGGAATTTACAGAGGAGCAAAAACGAAAATAAGTGTGTCGAGTGATGCGTGCTCTATACGGATTATGCATCAGCCCAAAGAAATGTAACAATAGTTTCACTAAAGCAGCCAAAGATCTAGGTTTGCAAAACTCTAGAACCATGTTTGTTCATTTGGCGAGAAGGTGCAAAATTTCTGATTGTACTTCTCTATGTCGGCGACCTACTTATGGCGAGTAACGATGAGAGAAAATTGAAAGAGGTAACAAAAAGGCTCAGTAAAGAGTTTGAAATGAATATTCTAGGTGAGCCCAAGGAATTTCTAGGCATCAGCATAAGGCGAGATATTGAAAACAAAATTATCGAGCTGAGCCAAACGAAATACATAGAAAATATCCTTACTAGGTTTGGATTCAGTGAATCACATCCGCAAAGAACACCTATGATCACTACACAAGTGAATAATAGGAACAGAAAGATGAGAGAAACGGATGCTCATGATGAGTTACTTACAAAAACTAAAACCAAGGAAAATGTTCCTTACAGAGAAGCCGTGGGAAGTCTGTTATATCTGGCAGGCGCGACAAGACCAGATATTTCATATGCAGTGAACATTCTGAGCAGACATCAAGTAAGTCCAACCGAGGATGATTGGAAAATGGATAAGAGATTGTTCCGTTATTTGAAGGGAACTAAAAATCTGAGCTTGAGATACAAAGGTGAGACAGAAGATATCCAAGCCTTTTCAGATGCAAGCTTCGCTGATTGCAAAAAACTCACTCACTACGTGTGGCTTCGTTATAAAACTGTTCGGAGATGCGATAGTGTGGCGAACCCACAGTCATACGTGGCACTGGTCTACTTGTCAGGCAGAATACGTATACGCTATAGCGATGAGTGAGGCGAGCCAAGAGATGCTTTCTGTATACAACTCTCTTAGACTGATCTTAGTCGAACCTCCGTTGCCAATGATCTTGTGGTGCGACAATAAAGCTGCGAAAATAAATACTGAGACGAGTGGAGAAAATATACTGCGACACTTGATAGATGCGAAAGTGAATCGCATAATTACTTAGTGACTAAGTTGATGAATCATGATCTTAATTATTAACCATTTTTTCTTCCAGGGGCTATAATTATTAGCCATTATTTTACAGAGAATAAGAAGGTGTGAGTAATTAAAGACGGCGAGGAACCGGAGGATCTCATGGGAGGGAGTGTTGGATATATGTATCATACGGCCCTCCTCCCCTCTCCGCCGGCCACGGCGAGAGCTGGCGCTGTCGCGCCGGTCGGCACAAGCCCCGCGACTGCCGTCGAGCACGGACGCACACACGGTTGTGTCTGTATAGAGTCGGCGCGTATCACAAATAAACCTTTTTTTAGACATTACTCGGAGCATTCTTTTATTTCACCTGCCCCACGTAATAACCAACACTACGAAAACTCGGAAAAAATTTTACAATATTGCTCGAATGATTCTAACTTATTTTCATTCTTTTTTCAAAGACTTATAGATTCCGACAAAAATTTCATCCTTCATTTCCATGTCATTTCGGCAGATAAGCGTAATTTTTGGTCTCATGTATTCATAAATATTCGTCTTTCTTTGTTCTCTTCTTTCGTGTTTTTGTACATACGGATGAGTGATAAATAAACGAAATCATTAATTTCATACATTATGTCGTGGAAACGTGTAAGATCTTCTGAATATGAATCAGATTCTTCAGATAGTGATTCAGAACGCAACGTATTGATTCCGGATCCTGACTATTCAGGTTCCGATGATTCTGGTTCCGATTTTGATTCAGATTGCGAACATGAAATACCCAATATCACTTACAATAAAGCTCGTGCAAATTATTCTGAAAAACAAGATAAACTTGAAAAAGGTCATGAATTCACTTGGATTGAGGGTGAAAAGTTACACCCTGATTCTTGTGAAGATAAAGTATTATTGTCCGAATCGCAAAAAAAGAAAATACGTAGGAGCGAACCTTTTCAATTGTTTGAAACCTTTTTTTCTATTGAAATGAAAAAATATATTATTGATGCGTGTAAAGACAATGGTTATGATCTGAAATTGAAAGACCTTGATACTTTTATTGGAATGGTTATTTTTTCTACATTCAATCCCAGAAAATCACAGAAAGATTACTGGTCATCTGATCCGTATTTATCTAATGAAGTAGTTTCTTCTGCAATGTCTCGCCAACAATTTGAAATCACAAAATCTAAATTGAAGTTTTCAAAAAACAAAGACAAAGATCCTAATGATAGAGGATGGCGCGTTCGTTCTCTACTGAAACTTTTTCAAAATAATATCATGAAATTCGGAATATGGAGAACTGCTCTATCCGTTGATGAGATGATGGCCAAATCCTATGCAAAAACTGTTTTGAAACAATTTATTAGAGGAAAACCGATAAGACTTGGTTTGAAATTTTGGGGCTTGTGTACTTCGGACGGCTATCTACTGAATTTGGATCTTTATTGCGGCAAGAATTCTCAAATTGGAGATAAGTTATCTAAATGTGCTTTAGGTCCACGAGTAGTATTATATTTATTATCGGGGGACTCTTAAACTTGAATAATTATCAAATTCAGTATTATAAAACCTTTCTGAAGAAAAGTATAAATTTCTGACGAGTAACGTAACAGTACATGCATTTGTTAATTATTTGTTTATTTTTTTACGTTTCGGTACTGGTTTTTTGATCAAATTTTCAGTAGAATTTACGAAGCACATGAATCATCTTAGATTATCGGGGGACTCTTGAACTTGAATAATTATCAAATTCAGTATTATAAAACCTTTCTGAAGAAAAGTATAAATTTCTGACGAGTAACGATAGGTTAACAGTACATACATTTGTTAATTATTTGTTTATTTTTTTACGTTTCGGTATTTGTTTTTAATCAAATTTCTAGTCGAATTCTTGAAGCACATGAATAATCTTAGATTATCGGGAGACTCTTGAACTTGAATCATTATCTAACATTTGTTAATTATATTTTAATTTTTATTATATACTTACTATTCCATATTTAAAGACATACATGAATTCATTATATACCAGATCTACCGAAATCTGAGCATATGAAAGTAGAAAAATCCATTCATATTTGTCCTGGCAAGTTCACATTGATTCTCTTTAAATATACAGGTTTTGTTTTGGTTTTCAAATTTTCCTCTTCGTTCAGCTGATAAACTCCTCTCAGATGCTAATTCAACAGTCAGCCTGCGATCCTTTGGAACCCCATCTGGTAATCTATCTTTCTTTTTTTTTGCAGCTGCTCTTTGCAGCTAAATCCATGATTTAATCAGCCACATTCTGTCGCCCAAGTCCTGTAAAGCTCTTTGAAGCCCACCGTCCGCGAGATTCTTCTCATCTCACCATGTGTCTCTCGATGTTCAACTTTTTCGAACATCGAGAGGAATCGCGACCCCGGGTGTTTCCGTGTTTTAATTACCTATTCAAACTCAAGATCCCAAAATGGTATATGTACTAGTTATATTTATTGTAGCTGATTTTCATCTCAAAACATTGGTAAATTAAGATTGAAAAAGGAAATTGCTGTTACGATTATAACAGCAATTAAAATATCTAGATACTAAAATATCTACATTCGTATCTTATCATCACAAATAATTTGAATCAATATCCAGTATGGAACACAAGTATTGGAAAACACGTTATTTACAGTGATGGGTACTAACTCAGCATTTCTAAATGGAATAAACTTTGTCTCACTCATTCTAATCGAATTTTCCATGATAATTGGGTCAATTGAGATTGATGAACTGGATCACTGTTTCGTCTCCTCCTCGAAAATTACTATGAATATATTTGAGAACACATTGTTCGTAATGATTGAAATTGTATAACAATCATTTCTGATTACAGTCTTGAAGCATTGGAAAATGGTTCATTTTGTTTCCATTTCTTGTATTCTATTCCTCACTCGCCGGCAAGGTCTCTCACAGTTTTTCTATGTCCTGCATCATACAATTATAAATGACTTCCCTGATATCACTGGATTCCATTTGTTTATAACGTGATTGTAAGAGACATGAGCCTCGAATCGAAAAAATGTATTCTTACTTTTCTTCTTGGTTTTTCTTCTAGAATAATAAATACAACTGAAACATAACAATATTGCTTTGATAATATATTTCTGATGGAAGAGTAGCGAACCTTTAAAGAAACGTACAACGAGTTCACGTATAAAGAATGGTTTTAGGGGAGGTATATATTAGATGGATACCAGAGCTACCTACATCGGGGCATGTTTAAATACAGAAATGTAGAAAGCTGTTCATTCTATTGAAACTTCGAACCTGTGAAAATATCAAGGTTATGAAGCGAACGCATGGCTTGAAAATGGTAACAATATGTTTCATAGATCCAACTTTACTTTCTGCCCGTGATAGGCTTATTGGCAAACTGATTCTGACGTACGACTTGGGTCTGTCTTAATTATATAGTTTACCGGCCATAATACATCTGTGTCACGAAATATTATTCAAAAAAATCTACTCCAATATGGAATGACCAAATTGGAGACTGGGATTGACCACGAAGGCCCGAGTTGATCCAATGTCCAAGCTCCCTTATATAGCGGTAGAACGCCGACTCTCTTGCGAGAGAGCGCCGCGCTATACCTTATACACGCGCGACTCAACGCCTCGCCATCTACAGGCGAGCCACGGTACTTGGCCGGTTACTCGAAAATGAGTTCATACTCTCATATATAAAGCTAATTAGTAATAGAATCAAATCTTACAGTAATTGCACTATTGAGAGAAGAATGTTTCTAAGATCATTTAATTATATATAAACACAAAATAAAATGTTTAAAAAACTGATAAATTTACAAATACTTGACAATTACTCTCTTTTATCACTTGACTCTGTTAAATGTAACCAGGGTTAACCTTCACTTTTATACTTCTATCGAGTTACAGATATACTCTTTTTTCATCCAAATTTCCACAAACTTATGGTAAAATTTGAAAATTTTCTATGTACAATTAAATCAGAGTATGTATATTCAAAAGCTTTAATTTTTCAAATGACAATTTAACACTGTAATGTAAAATTTGAAAATTTTCTATGCACAATTAAATCAGAGTATGTACATTCAAAAGCTTTAATTTTTCAAACGACATTTAACTTTAATTAGTACAGTCTCATATTTACAAATACTTGACAATTACTCTCTTTCATCACTTGAGTCTGTTAAATGTAACCAGGGTTAACGTTCACTTTTATACACTATCGAGTTCTATCACTTTTATACTTCTATCGAGTTACAGATATACTCTTTTTTCATCCAAATTTTCACAAACTTGATACATCATTCACTGTACAAGTTGGAAAAACTTTTGAACTACGTTCCTCATAGCAGCCTGTAACCCCTTAGCACATCACATTGGATAATAAGATTTAGTTAATGAATAAAATTACTTATTAATTCAATTGAAAAATACTTGAAAAGTTATTTTTGTAAGAACCCTTTCATACCGGTATACTGTCTATTCTTTCTGAATTGATATTGCACTGATTCTATAATCTAAGAAAAATAATCACATTGAGAGTTCTTTGTTTTTTTTGTAATTGAAGAAGGGTCTCAGCTGAAATATGGAGCTGTCTCTTGCACCAGCAGCGTGTGACAAACATTACAAACTCTTGATGGCCTTTGCTTTGGTACACTTGTCACAATATTATTCAGGCACGACTGACAGAAGATTTGACTGCAATGTCGACAATTTTGCTGTTGGTCATGAAACATACACATGTATGTTAAACTGCTTGTTGTGCAACTGTTCCTCTAAAAAAATTTGAAACTTGTCAGAAGTTGAATTATGCATAAATAACCTTAAATTATTATTAAATTATGATTTTCTACCATGATTGATGAATGGACTCCGATTTTTGAATGTAGGTTGGCCCAATATTCCAGGTGACTTGTAGTAGATGGGGAGAGCCTGACCGTGGGGAACATTTTCCAGCTCATGGACACAATCTGTTGTGCAAATGTTATAGGTTGTTCCTCCATGTACTGACTGAATGATATCTTTTAATTTCACCAACAGCGAACTCTCAGCATATTTATCCTGGAACTATTTCCTCCTTATTACCTAAAAAATATTTCATTCCATGAACGTTTGTCAAATCATTGATTAATTCATTAATATCTACTTGGGCTTCGTTAACAATATCAGTCTCGTTGCCCCTACTTTGTTCAGTCAGTTGTTTCTTTTTCTACATTAATTTGAGTTTCACAAAGCGCATTAGAGATATCTGAGGAAATCTCTGTGGAATCGTTATCATACCTTTCAGATTGAGTATCTGTTCCGATGATAGGCTGCTCTGGATCAGATACAAAGGCACTGATGCCACTGAGCATCCAGTTGGAAATATCAATGGCAATAAACTAGCTATACCACAGTTGATCTTCATTGAATTTGGCTGCCAAGAGTTCACCTTCTTTAATATCGCCAACTTCTTTAAACAGCTCTGCGTCAATCATTCTCAAAGTAATATCAACCAAAATTGGGAACTGGGTCTGCTTGCGTATCCAGAATTCCAATGGTGAACATACATAACTGATACAGCCCATATTAACATTCGGTAAATTTTCTTCACCTATGGGAGGTGGTCGCTCCTCTCCAATATTATTCTTTGCATCATCAATCTTTGTTTATTATTCTTTGCATTATCAATATCAATGCCTTCATCGATTGGTGGAGTGATCTTGGCGCATCTCTCTAGAAGTTCCAGAGCCAAACCCTTCATATCATGGGTTAACTTTACGACACATGTCTCATCTTTGTCAAGTACATCCAGGAGGAAAACGGTAGCACCGCTGTCAGCAATCATTTCAAACTCCGTGTTAACACCATGTGGCCAGTGTTCAACCCCATCAGGTTTGGCTAAACAACACTTATGAGATAGAGGAGGTATGGATGCGAGATTGTCTGGAATTTTTCTTACATCTCTTGTCATGGCTGTGTTTCCATATTCCATATAGTGGACTTTTGTGCCTTGCTCGGTAGTAGAGACCATCGTCGAGATATGAGCAATGCAGATCAGATCTTCTTTGATATCCATGACGGCAGGAAGAATATTAACCATTAGCAATATATCCTCGAACATTCTTAGGTCACTCACGTATTTTTCTTCTTACAACCAAAATTCATCGACTGAGACACAATAATTAACAAAAGCTGATCGAGGATCACGCTCTTCTTCTACCAACTCTATATTTTTCCTGCAGGCAGCTAGTTGTTTGCTGATCGAAAGTTTACTAAGGCTTTGTTCTCCATTAAAATGATCAATTTACAAAGGTGCTTTGTTGGTGATTATGAGAGCTTGAAGTTTTCATATACGTTAGCTTCTGCCTGCAAAATGGACCGGCGTAATCATCTTTCAGCATCAAAACTCAGCAGAATATTAGGTACTTGTCACTCGCGTACAGTCTAAGTATACAGATGGTAGCTGTGTGGGGCAAAGAACCAATTTTTCTTATTACTACGAGATTGTTAATTAATATATAATTAATGAAGGGAACGATGCCAAGTCATGTGCACATATATTGAGAAAACTTTATACTTATGTGCGCGTGATTGCGGCGTAATTCTTAATTTTTCACTTCGAATTATTGAATAATATTCTTACCTAATACAGATTGGAGGTTAGCCTATTCCAATCAATAGAAAATCAAAGACACAGCTCGGTCGACGTCTGGCACATTTGCAGCACTAGACGACCCGGGTTATGTCCGCTACTTGCGATCTCGCGTTTTTATATAAAATATAAAATATATATAATATATAAACGCGTCCGAGTTGCATGTGTTCGCGTTTCACTCCATGCTTATACCAGCTTATACTACATATATAGCAGACGCCATGATGAGTCTCTACGGCAGCTCAGTAGCCTATACCTATATATATGTGAGAATCGAGATATCTCGAAATCGTTCGTCGCCGCGTCGAAGTGGCTTATGAACTGAACGCAAATCTTTTTTTCTCCATTCTAACCTAGCAGACAAGACTCATTACATGAAAACATCTTCTTTAGGAAGTGAATAGGGCTGGATACTAGGGAAAAATAAATAAAAAATCATATTCTACCAGATAACATCCATAATTGATGCGTATCTGTGTTATTTTATAAAATTGAAAAATCCGTGATCCAAACTTAATGTATAATAGGGTTGCGCTGCCCCCAGCTGCCGTTACTCGCCAGGAGGGGGCGCTAGCGCGCCCCTGGATTACATTTATTACAACCATTTTTTCAAATAATAAGTTATAACAAAATTTCTCAATTTCATCTGTACTTTGACAACTTCTTCACGAACATGGATTTGGTATTACATTTGAAGAAATTGCGTTTGAAATGCACTGGTACTATCAGAGATAATCGAGTCAAAGAAAAAAATGTGCTTGATAAGAAAGCTCCAAGAGGGACATGTGGTGAAGCAGGACGTAAACAGTGGCATAAATTTCATCACTATCATGGATTCGAAGCCCGTCTCAATAGCTTCAACTGCAGCAGGTGTCAATCCTCTATCTATTTCAAAAAGATACAGCGCAGAGGCTAAATCTAAAATTGAAATACCTTTTCCGCAAGCTTTTCACCTATATAACAAATTCATGGGAGAAGTTAACCTGCATGACGGACATTGCAATGACATACTCCCAAGTATACGATCAAAAAAATGGACATGGGTAGTTTTTATGAGACTTGTACAGGCGTCTATTACTAATTCTCTTGTAATTTTCAATGCTGCTAACGATGGAAAGAAAAAAGTTGGAATAAAAGAGTTCACTATTTCGATTGCCAAATACTACTTACAAAAAAGTAGTCGCAAAAGTAAAGCACATGAACGATCTAATAGTGACAAATTGAGGATTTGTTCGAATGGAAACTGTCCAATAAGAACAAAAATTTTCTGCAAAACATGTAATTTAAATATTTGCAATAAATGTTGGCTAAAAAAGCACAGCTAAAAGTATGAATAAGTGAGAGGCAAGGGGACTCACGAAAAACAAGCACCCCAAAGGAGACAGAATTTTACCACGTCCACGCCGTAGTCTCTGGGTAACGCTGAGAGTAAAAAAATGTTCCTAAAATTTGCACAGAAATCGTTTTTTACCAATAGGTTTTTAGAACATAGCGGCCGAAACGAGTTTTTATTTTTTCAACTTTATCAATTTTTTTCTCGAAATCTATGGACTTTAGAGAACAATTTATAAGAACAAAAATGTCTTAGAATCACTCGAGAAACATTCTAAAATTTTTTCAGAATTTTTGGAGACATTTTTGAAAATTCCATTTCCCAAGTTTCCCGGACAATCAAAAATTGTCTCAAAAAGTTCTGAAAAAATTTAAGAATGTTCCTCGAGCGATTCTAAGGCATTTTTGTTCCTATGAATTTTTTTCTAAAGTCCATAGATTTTGAGAAAAAAGTTCATGAAGATTGAAAAAAAAAAAATTCGTTTTTTCGCCATTTCGTAAAGAAGCGATGGTTCAAGGTCAACAAAAAAATTCCCTGTTAAACTTCAACTCCCATGATCACCTTTGATCACGGTTGCAAGGTGATATCTTCACCGTAACACTTCGAAAAAAAATCCTAAAAATTTTTTTTTTAAAAAAATTTAGGTGTTTTTTATGTTTCAATCGAGCATGTCTCTTTTCCTGTGAGTTTTATCATAATTCTGGCAACGGATTCTGAAAGAGCATGAAATTTTACATCAGAATATGTGGTTTAAGAATTTTTTTAACGCCAATTACATAGAAAAAAACCGCTGCCAAGTGCCTCAGCAGTATGCTTTCTCAAAGTATTGCAATTGAACCTTAATTTGCATTAATCACCACTCTTTGAGAAAGCAAAATGAACCTCTAACTTATTTCCTCCACTCCATAGTAACGGTTGCTATGGTAAATATCCGAGCTTCGGTGTTCTTACTTCTTAGTCGTCAACAGTTCCGAAAATGGACCTCTAACTGACTTTTCCCACTCCATAGTAACGGTTGCTAAGGACGTAAACAACGGTTGCTATGGTAAATGTCGGAGCTTCGACGTTATTACTTCTTAGTCATCAACAGTTCCGAAAATGGACCTCCGACTGACTTTTCCCACTCCATAGTAACGGTTGCTAAGGACGTAAACAATGGTTGCTATGGTAAAGGTCGGAGCTTCGATGTTCTTACTTCTTAGTCATCAACAGTTCCAAAAATGAACCTTCAACTGACTTTTCCCATTCCCTAGTTACGGTTGCAAGCGATATAAACACCGGTTGCTAGAGACATCAACAATGTTTTCTACGGGAAATGTCTCTTTGATTCTTATAGAATCCCATAAATATACAAAGCCAAATGATCATTTATCATGAATTATATGGGAACTTATCAAAAACACGATAGCAACGGTTGCCATAGAAATAAACAACGGAT
Organism: Aphelinus atriplicis; assembly: GCA_020882685.1. NCBI lineage: Eukaryota > Metazoa > Arthropoda > Insecta > Hymenoptera > Aphelinidae > Aphelinus > Aphelinus atriplicis. Next base: position 466,153 of record JAJGQD010000038.1, read on the forward strand.
ACTGCTAAACACGTTCACATCTTTCGGAGACCGACCTGTGTGCAAAATTTCAGGACAATCGGACTATTCCTTCCAAAGTCATCGTACGACAAAAAAAAAGTCAGTCTGAAGCTGAATTTTGTATCTCCATAGCAACGGTTGCTAAGAGAATAAACAATGGTTATTCCAAAATGAATGTCTTATCAATTCTCATCGATCGTCGAAAGAATTGGAGACCCATCGTGCATTGATGATGATTTTTGGAGCTTCTATCAAAAACACGTTAGCAACGGTTGCTAGAGAAATAAACAACGGATTTGGCTGAAAATTGAACTCGACCGAGATTTTGTAGCGACTAACCTGTGTACAATTTCAGGACGATCGGACAATTTCTTCGAAAGTTATCGTACGACAAAAAAGTGCACGTACGTACATACATACAGACATTTTCGGATTTCCATGTTTTTTGACCCGTAGATTACGAAAATCGAGGTCCCGAAGTCCGATTCGGTGGGTCGATTTTTACCCCGTTACAAAGCTTTCTCTTTGAGAAAGCAAAATCACTTTGAAAACGTGCAAGAAATTTTAACATTTTGGACGTTAATGGGTTAAGGGGGGATATACAGGTCGAACGACAAAAAAATTCGATTTTTTTTTCTTTCATGAAAAGTTAGTAAATTTTCCGTAGAATACGCTCCTGAAACCCTTTCTTCGAAACTCGAACTCCAAGTGTTTTTTTCAAGGGATTGCTGATTGAAGTGTAAGTACGATTTAACGGTAATTTAAAACTTTCAACGCGTTTTTCTCAAAACTGCATTTTTGGAGTTTATGCCGGTGATAACTCAAAAACTAATTATCCGATTGAGCTGAAACTTATACGGTTTCTTTATTATAGTATTACCTATCAGATGAATTAAAAATTATTGTAATATTTTATTACTAAATATGGAAAAATGTGAGAAAATGGCGGGGAAAAAATTGAAAAAAATTGAGTTTTTCGAAAAAGATACGCCAAAAGTGCAAATTTTTTTTTTAATTTTTTTTTGATAATTCATCTACTAACTATGAATGTAATTAATGTAAATTTTTTTGATTTTTTGATTTCCGATAAAAATTGCGACCAGGAGAGCCGGCACAAGCAAAATAGAGGTAATTTTTCAACGCTATCTAACGGCCGCCATTTTGTGAGAAAAAATTTAAAAAAAATATTTTTGTTTACTACATGGATCAACTTATAACTGTCAAAAATTTTCGATAGATTTGATTAAAAACTACCCTTGAAAAACGATTTTCAAAAATGAGTTTTTTTTCTCGTTCGACCTGTATATCCCCCCTTGAATGTAACCAGGGTTAACGTTTACTTTTATATACTATCAAGTTCTTCTTTTTTTATACTTCTATCGAGTTACAGATATACTTCATCAAAATTTTTACAAATCTGTACAGGTTGGAAAAATTTTTTAACTATGTTCCTCATAGCAGCCTGTAACCCCTTAGCACATCACATTAGATAATAAGATTTAGTTAACGAATAAAATCACTAATGAAAAATACTTGAAAAGTAATTTTTTAAGAACCTTTTCATACCGGTATACTGTCTATTCATTCTAAATTGGTATTGCACTGATTGTGTAATCTAAGAAAGATAATCACATTGAGAGTTCTTCGTTTTGCTTTCTCAAAGAGAAAGCTTTGTAACGGGGTAAAAATCGACCCACCGAATCGGACTTCGGGACCTCGATTTTCGTAATCTACGGGTCGAAAAACATGGAAATCCGAAAATGTCTGTATGTATGTACGTACGTGCACTTTTTTGTCGTACGATAACTTTTGAAGAAATTGTCCGATCGTCCTGAAATTTTGCACACAGGTTAGTCGCTACAAAATCTCGGTCGAGTTCAATTTTCAGCCAATTCCGTTGTTTATTTCTCTAGCAACCGTTGCTAACGTGTTTTTGATAAAAGCTCCAAAAATCATCATCAATGCACGATGGGTCTCGAATTCTTTCGACGATCGATGAGAATCGATAAGACAATACAACCATTGTTTATTCTCCTAGCAACCATTGCTATGGAGATACAAAATTCAGCTTCAGACTGACTTTTTTTTGTCGTACGTTAATTTTCGAAGGAATGGTCCGATCGTCCTGAAATTTTGCACACAGGTCGATCTCCGGCAGATGTGAACCGAGTTCGGTGTTCAGCAACATCCGTTGTTTGATTCCATGGCAACCGTTGCTAGCGTGTTTTCGATAAGTTCCCATATAATTCATGATAAATGATCATTTGGGTTTGTATATTTATGGGATTCTATAACAATCAAAGAGACCTTTCCCGTATAAACCATTGTTGATGTCTCTAGCAACCGGTGTTTATATCGCTTGCAACCGTAACTAGGGAGTGGGAAAAGTCAGTTAGAGGTCCATTTTCGGAACTGTTGACGACTAAGAAGTAAGAACACCGAAGCTCGGATATTTACCATAGCAACCGTTACTATGGAGTGGAGGAAATGAGTTAGAGGTTCATTTTGCTTTCTCAAAGAGTGGTGATTAATGCAAGTTGAGGTTCAATTGCAATACTTTGAGAAAGCATACTGCTGAGGCACTTGGCAGCGGTTTTTTTGTAATCAGCCAAAAAATGGAGCTGTCTCTTGCACCAGCAGCGTGTGACAAACATTACAAAGTCTTGATGGCCTTTGCCTTGGTCCAATTTTGTACAATATCATTCAGGCACGACTGACAGAAGATTTGACTGCAATGTCGACAATTTTGCTGTTGGTCATGAACATACACATATGTGTTAAACTGCTTGTTGTGCAACTGTTCCTCTTCTCCTTTGTATTCCTGTAACCTCTTTTTCTTTGTATTCCTGTAATTCATCGTCTGTTGTTCTTAGATTTTCTTTCAATCCTTTTATTCATTCTTCTAATGGCACAACCAAAGAATGTAATGATTAAGCATCTTCATCTGTCTGTAAACAAGATTTTAAGTATATCCAACCAACATTTAACAAGAAAAAATTTATCTGAGTTAATGAACTTTTAACATACATACCGTTTACTCTTTGAAGAACTATCATCCATTTCTGAATGAAGAGATACGAGTCAGTACCTAACTGAGATGCAACTTTTTTTGCTAATCTTCAAGTTTGCCCAACAATATTCAGGTGACGTAGGTGGTAGACGGGGGAGATAATATATACTGATGATTTCAATCGAGCAGATCTCACTGTTCACAGCTGAGCTCACTCGAGAGCGTGCATGCGCAGTCGGGCGCAGTGCAGTAGCAGTTCAGTTGCATCAATATACATATATGTATGTTGGACGTAATATACGCTACGCTGAGGAGTGACTTGCGCTGGGCTGTGAACCAGTCGGACGTAATATACGTCACATGTGGAAGTGTGGAAGAATTATTGAGGAGCTCGTGGGCACTTCGTCTGCTAGTGAATTTGAACTTCTATTCTCAAATATAATGAAAGCTATTTCGATGAAACTTTTCTGACAAAAGTAATCGTAAGTGACCGTAGTTCATGCTTATAACTGTTGCAAGACTGCGGGACAGCGGTAAATGAAAAATAATTAAAAAAGTGAGGTTGAACACGAAATTGGGCTGTATATAATGACTAGTCGCGTCCCCTCGTGCGCTTGCTGCGCATACTTGTCGTCGGTGGCGCTGACGCGCCACCTGATTATTCACCCGAGCGAGGTTAGGCGATTTCGGCACGAAAAACGTTTTCGATCCGAGCGCAGCGAGGATTGCAAGTTTGCGCGTGTCGAAATAGCCTAGATGAGCGAGGTGCATATACTATTTATCGTACCCCGCGGCAGAAAAGTGCCATTTTTTGCAAACGCCAGGACGCAAAGTAGGCACTTTACTGCCGCTGGGACGAAAAATTATATTCATGCCAACGTACCAAATACGTTTCGGGAGGCGATAAATTCGAAAGAATCCATACAACTGAAAAGAGCTATGGACTAAGAGATTGAGATTTAAGAAAAAATAAAATATGAGTAGCAGTAGACAAACGTAAAGATAAGAAAATTGTTGAAGTTAAATGGATATTTAAGAAAAAAAGTGATAATACATTCAAAGCTAGATTAGTAGCTAGAGGATTCCAACAAAAGCAACATATTGAAAATGTTTATTCTCCAGTCGGCAAAATACAGACTCTGAAAATTCTGAAAAGCTATTGTTGTGCGAATTATTGAGATATTATATTTACTTGAATAACGTTCGAATTGAATTATGTGAAACAGGCTATGCAACACGTTATTTTGTTTAAAAAGCCAACCCTCTTTCCTATTGTTTATTATCCTTCTTACACGCACTATCTGTATTTTACTTTGAATGATTTGATAAAACGTATTTAATTGAATCTACGGAAACTCATTTATAGAAGTTAATCAAAAGGTTATGGAGCCCAGATATGCCATACAAAAGTGCGAATGCTAAAGATAAGATTCAAAATAATACGAGGTTTGTGAAGAGGTTTTTTTCCGCCGCCGAGCAAGAGAGAAATTGATAATCCTCGATAAAGTTTCTGCACACTCAAAGAATATGGATTCTGATGTGAGTGTTTGTAAATTGCAAGGAATAAACAACTGGAATTTTTGGAAATTTCAAGTTCAAGTGATCTTGAAATCTTCAGAAGTATGGGAAGTGGTTACTGGATCGAAATTACTTCCAGCTGAATTGCCAAATACTGCAACAGAAATTGAAAAGAAAGCGCATGAACAAGAAAGTTTGAAATGGTTTGAAGCTGATAATTCAGCTCAAAGAATTATCGCAACAAGTATAGCGGAAAAACCCGCGTTGCATATCATGAATGCTCAGTGTGCCAAACAAATGTGGGATAATTTAGCGGATGTTTATGAACAAAGATCAGAAGCTACCATACACATTTTACAACAACAATGGTTTACGATGCAAAAGGATTCATCAGATGATCTTGCAACTCATATAGCTAGAATTGAAGATTTGGCTCACAGGCTTCAATCACTTGGTGAGCATATAGATGACAAAATTATAATGACTAAGATTATACATACTTTATCACGTTTTGACTATTTCGTGAGTGCATGGGAATCATGTTCTGCTGCTGAGCGTACAAAAGCAAATCCAACCTCGAGATTATTGGTTGAAGAAATAAGACGTGTCAGAAGAGAGGAGGTTAAAGCTTTTGTTTCAAATTCTCATCATAAAAAATGTCAAGGATCAAATGAAAATAAATACAATGATAAAAGAGGTAATGATGAAAAACAAGGAAATTGTTTCAAATGTGGAAAATCTGGTCATTGGGCTAGAAACTGTCGCAATGAATCTTCTGATAAAAATAGCTATAAAAATAATAATCATAAGAAATTTGGTAATAATAATAATAATACTGAATTGAAGTCCAAGAATCATAGATCTGAAAGAGGCGAAGCTCTCGTAAGTGAAGCTTTTGTTACATTACAAAAAATGGATACTAGTGTAGATACATGGTATATGGACTCTGGAGCTAGTGAACATATGACTCATAATCGCGAATGGTTTGTCACTTACGAAAAACGAGATGAAGAAATACCAGTGAGGATTGGAGATGGAGGTTTCCTGAGGGGCATCGGTCATGGGAGTATTAATATAAAAGCTTTTAATAGCAAACAGTAGATAGAAAAACATCTTACCAATGTATTATATATGAGCCATTCCACGAAACCTTAGGATTCCATGTTTCTGTTGTGTTTGATGGCTATTCGATGATTTTTATGAAGTTTGCGAAATAGGACTGTATACTAAAAATCATTAAATATAAGATCATATGTTCATAATTATTATAAAAAATCATTTACTGCCCGTAAAATATCATAATATCCACTATTTTCATTGATTTTCGTTGCTACCAACCCAATTTTTCTGAGTTATTAGGGATCTGTATGCAAGCATTTTCCAAAAAAATACTCGAAAAAAATTTTTTTGTAAAGTGTGATGATCGGAGAATATAGTAGAAGCTGTTTCAAAAGTGTGCCCTAATCGAAACTGGCTTAATAAATCAATATATACCTGCAACTACTTTTCAAGAAAAATGAAAATGTTTCGCTTTTGCCTCTGTAGAAAAAAGCTTTTTTCGATCACATGAAGTTAACATACTGTATATCGTACATTTTTTTATGGCGAACCATATGCCTTTGTTTAAATGAGTGTGCCGCAATTGATAAAAAAGTTATACTGATGTAAAGTTAGGTAGTCGCATAGGCCCCTCATTGGGAAAATTCACATTTTTTATCGGCACATTGCTGGTACGTTCGGCACATTCTTCAAACCGATGGCTCTTTTCTCTCCATCCCTTTTAAGATATATATCCCGATGATTGAGACAGAATTCACATTCTGCAGCGAGAGAAAGGCTTAAGAAAATTTTTAAGAAATGCGAAATTATTCTATGCATGGTACGAAAGATTTTGAAGTTATAAACAACTTGGAAAATGATGATTTGAAGAATATTCGGTATGGTGGGTCGAAAGAGGAGGTCAAGAGCTACAATTTGAACTGGTTATGTGTTGGAAAAATTGATATTGCGGGGGGCGTAGTGACCATAAAAACAATTATTTGACGTTTGATTCCAGAAAAACGTTGAAAAAATAATATAAATGGGTTATCTATTCAAAATTTGATCTTGCAGATTTATAGAGGAGATTGAGCATTTTCATAATCTGAGGTGAAAAGTCCAAAAAAATAGACGCGGGGGCGTAATCTATGTCATAAAAAATTATGCATAGTCGTCATACGAAAGATTTTAAAGTAATATACAACTTGGAAAATGATGATTTGAAGAATATTCGGTATGATGGGTCGAAAAAGGAGGTCAAGAGCTACAATTTGAACTGGCTACATTTTTTTCTCCATATAAATAGTTTTTTTTTTCACTTTTCCTTAAAACATTGTTGGATAAAATGAGGGTCCCTATATTTTTTATACTGTCATGGTTATTTAGGATGTTATAGAACAAGTTTCAGTGGTGTGCCTTCAAAATTAATTCTTTGATTTTTCTTCATCCAAAATCCTAAAGTTCCGTGGAATTGCTCATATACCTCAACTCAAATATAACTTTTTCTCATCTGGAGTCGCCCTAGACAAAATTATGCAATTAATCGCTGACAGTGAGATTTGTAGATTTACAAAAGATGGTGAAACGAAGGCTATGGGAGAACGTTTAAATAAACTATATGAGATAAAATTTGAAATAATTGTACCTAAACAGTCTTTTGAAGCACAAATAGCAAATGTTGATTCGTTGGAAGTATGGCATCAAAAATTAGTTCACCAAAACTATCAACGAGTTCACAAAATATTGAATAATTTCGACATAAAAGTAAAAAATACTAACGAATCTTTCTGTGACTCATGTGCCCAAGGGAAAACTCACCAATTGCCATTTCCAAAGAGTGAATCAAAAACTAGTCGAATCGGAGAAATAATTCATGCTGATGTATGTGGCCCACTACCTACCGTATCATTAGGAGGAGCAAGATATTTTTTACTCATGAAAGATGATTTTTCTCACTTTTGACACATATATTTTCTACAAAATAAATCGGATGTAGCAAGCTGTACTGAAGATTCCATCAAGAAGAATGAAAAACACTGTATTCGGGGAATCGGAATATTGAGAACTGATAATAGTTTAGAATTTGTTAATCAGAAGGTAACTGATCTATTGAACCGATTTGGAATACGTCATCAAAGAACAGTCGCTTACTATCCAGAGTAGAATGGAAAAGCGGAAAGAGAAAATAGAATAATCATGGAAGCAGCACGTACGATCCTTTATGCTAAAAATTTTGAGCATAAGTTCTGAGCTGAAACAGTTAATACTAAGGATTATTTTTAGGTTATCAAACTGATGTAAAAGGTTTTCGCATTTGGCTCATACAAGAGAAAAGAATAACTATTGCAAGAAATGTCATTTTTTCGGGTGAAAATTCTTTATTTCAAGAGAAAGATAAAGAAAGTGATCAAACTTTATTACATTTACCTAACGAAAATGAATTGAATCGAAACAAAACTATTTTACCTGAAATAGAAGACGAAGGAATAGAATACTTACCTGAAGAACCCGAAGAAGAAGAAGAAATACCTAGAAATATAATCAGTGAAAAAGAAAAAGGAAATTTGACTAAAAATGCAGAAAATGAACCTGAAAATGTGAAAGAAAACTTACCAAGTTATGGAATTTAACCTGTTGAAAACGAAACTTTACCTTTGAATAAGGTTGATCAAATTCAAGAAGAAAGACAATTAAGGGATAGAAGTAGATTAAAAAATCCTGATTTCTATCATATACAGAATATGTTTTAGTGCTTGGCGAAGAACCTTCAACGTATGAAGAAGCTATAAAATGTGAAAATGCTCATGAATGGAAAAAAGCTATGGAAGAAGAAATGGAATCATTGAAGATAAATAATGTTTGGAAGCTTGTTGAAGCACCTAAAGGCTCAACTATTGTGGACAATAAATGGGTTTATAAAATCAAGACAGATGCTGATGGTAACGTTCAAAGATATAAAGCAAGACTGATTGCAAAAGGATTTACCCAGCGACAGGGAATCGATTTCAACGAAACATTCAGTCCTGTAGTAAGATTTGATTCTATAAGATTGATTTTAACAATGGCTGTACAAGAAAATTTAATTATCAAGCAATTTGACGTTAAAACTGCATTTCTTCGTCAATCATCTAGATGTTGGAATAAGAAATTCAAAATATTTCTATTGAAACATGGCTTTAAGGAATCTAAAGGAGATTCATGTTTATTTATATTAATCAAAGCTAATAAGAAATTGATTATAGGTCTTCATGTTGACGATGGAATAGTAGCTAATATAGCTAATATAGCTAATAGTAATGAATCTATGAACCAATTTTTATACGAACTCCAAAAAGAATTTCAGATGACGTATCATGATATTGGTACTTATCTTGGTCTACAGATAGAAAAGAGAAATGATGGATCAATTTTTCTGCATCAATCTGCTTACACAAAGAAAATACTGGACAAATTTAGAATGAATAATACAAATTCTGTAACAATACCTGCAGATACACATTAACAATTACATAATGTAGATAAATCATTAGAGCCTCATGTACCTTACAAAGGAGCTGTTGGTAGTTTATTATATTTGTCCATTGGAACTAGACCAGATATTGCTTTTGCAGTAAATAAGGTTAGTCGTTATTTGGAAAATCCATCAAAAATTCATTGGCAAGCTGTGAAAAGAATCATGAAATACCTGAAGGCTATAATTTTGAACTTCAGGTGTTTCATATGGTTTACTCTTATTTCATATGGTATACTATACATCATGGTTTACTCTAAAAGAAAAGCAATAATCTTCTTCTACGAGCATTTAGTGACGCAGATTACGCTGGAGAAGTAGAAACTCGTCGTTCAACTACAGGCTACATAATCGTATGGAGCGATTGCATAATTTCATGGAATTCGAAAAGACAATCATCAGTTGCGACATCTACGACAGAATCTGAATACATGACTGCATGTGAAACAGTGAGAGAAGTCATCTGGTTATACAAGGTGATTGAGGAACTATACAATTTAAACAAAGTTGAAACAACACTTTTCGTGGGATAACCAGAGTGCGATCGAATTGATAAAAAATCCTACTTTTCACAAACGAACTAAACACATTGGCATACAATCACGGAACGCGGTAGTGTTCCATGCGTCAAGCAGAAGACACCGCAACTATATAATGTTTGAGATTGCACGCTCGACTTTTACATTGGCTTTAATTTAGCCAAAACGACTTTTTTTGGATGCGAAACAGGATTTCATGATCATCTAGCATTCCAATTTAGCAATTGACAAAAAGAAATACTCAAAAACTCGTTCGCAATAATGAGTTTGGAGTACCGTGTCAAGCGATCCACTACTTTTTTCTCCCGACCAGATTTTTGTTCAGATTATTTTTTCTTATTACCATGAAGTTAGCCGCGGTAGCCTGATAAAGCAGCTATGTTCACGCATAGTACATAACACGTTTACATGCTCTTGCTTCCCGCGTAGATTTGAAACCATGGGATTGAAAGTAAATTATTAATGTATTATAGTTAGAAAGAATATGGCAAAACTATTGGCCGTGTCCCATAGATTCAACGAAAAGTACTGCAGATTTTTTCAAACTTACAGAAGATAAGACAAGACATATCAAAATTCACTCCATGTTTTTTTTTCTAATTGATTTTACACGGGCAAATGGTAGTTTAGGATGCCGATGTCAGCGTGTCAACTTGAGTTTTATTTGAATAAGCATATACCCTAATACCCGATAATGTCCAGGTAGCTAGTGTCGCCGATGGCAGCGTCCCGAGGGTGCGCTCCTCGTATTCTGACTTGGAAAAGCTGACCCTGGACCCGAACGATGTCCAGGTAGTCAGGGTACCCGATGACGCTGTTCCAAGGGTGCGCTCCTGGAATTTTCGCTTAAAGCAGCTGACCCTGGACCCGAACGATGTCAAGGTAGTCAGGGTACCCGTTGACGGTGTTCCAAGGGTGCGCTCCTGGAATTTTCGCTTGAAGCAGCTGACCCTGGACCCGAACGATGTCCAGGTAGTCAGGGTACCCGTTGACGGTATTCCAAGGGTGCGCTCCTGGTATTTTTGGTTGAAGTAGCTTACCCTGGGCTCAAACGAGGTCCAGGTAGTCAGGGTACCCGATGACGGTGTTCCAAGGGTGCGCTCCTGGAATTTTCGCTTGAAGCAGCTGACCCTGGACCCGAACGATGTCCAGGTAGTCAGGGTACCCGATGACGGTGTTCCAAGGGTGCGCTCCTGGAATTTTTGCTTAAAGCAGCTGACCCTGGACCCGAACGATGTCCAGGTAGTCAGGGTACCCGTTGACGGTGTTCCAAGGGTGCGCTCCTGGTATTTTTGGTTGAAGTAGCTTACCCTGGACCCGAACGATGTCCAGGTAGTCAGGGTACCCGATGACGGTGTTCCAAGGGTGCGCTCCTGGAATTTTTGCTTAAAGCAGCTGACCTTGGACCCAAACGATGTCCAGGTAGTCAGGGTACCGGTTGACGGTGTTCCAAGGGTGCGCTCCTGGTATTTTTGGTTGGAGTAGCTTACCCTGGGCTCAAACGAGGTCCAGGTAGTCTGGGTACCCGATGACGGTGTTCCAAGGGTGCGCTCCTGGTATTTTTGGTTGGAGTGCCTGACCCTGGACCCGAACGATGTCCAGGTAGCCAGGGTACCCGATGACGGTGTTCCAAGGGTGCGCTCCTGGTATTTTTGATTGGAGTGCCTGACCCTGGACCCGAACGAAGTCCAGATAGTCAGGGTTCCCGATGACGGTGTTCCAAGGGTGCATTCCTGGAATTTTCGCTCGAAGCAGCTGACTCTGGACCCGAACGACTTCCAGGTAGTCAGGGTACCCGATGACGGTGTTCCAAGGGTGCGCTCCTGAAATTTTCGCTTAAAGCAGCTGACTCTGGACCCGAACGATGTCCAGGTAGTCATGGTACCCGTTGACGGTGTTCCAAGGGTGCGCTCCTGGTATTTTTGATTGAAGTAGCTTACCCTGGACCCGAACGATGTCCAGGTAGCCAGGGTACCCGATGACAGTGTTCCAAGTAGCTGACTCTGGACCTTAATGATGTCCAGGTAGTCAAAGTAGTCAGCTTCCTCAAACAAAAATACCAGAAGCGCACCCTCAGGACACTGTCATCAGCGACCCTAGCCACCTGGACATTATCGGGTATCAGGTTATATACTTATTCAAATATTCAGTCGACATGCCGACATCATCATCCTAAACCCTAAACCACCATTTGCCTATGTAAAAATAGTTATAAAAAAACATGTGATAAATTTTGATGCCTTGTCTTAAATTCAGATAATAGATTAATTATTTTCTACTGATTACATATATTTTTTTTGTGTATCGCTCATCCATATAAATATTAGCATTTTGGAAAAATATCTATTTAATTTTATTACTGACGCTAATGCATATACATTTTATTGATTATTATTTTTATGATATATTATACTCCGCAAAAAGAATTGAAATCCTCAAAAAAACCTTTTTTAGAAAAAGTAAAAATGTTGCGTCAATCATGTGGCAGAACTAGTTTATCTCTTATATTGCTTAAAAAAAAAATGAAATCCATAATAGACACATGAGTCAATCTATTATTTCATCAGTATTCATTCAGATTAATTCTCATATAGTTGGAGTATTACGTATTCTTATTACAGTTTACATACTGTAGAAGACGTTGTCAACTTTATCTAACCAATTACGAAAAAACTTACCAGAATGCTCTTAGGTACCTCAGCAATTATTTGAAGAACTAATGACGAACCAAATTGACGCCACTTGGTAGGCATTTTTAACGTCTTAAGAATAATAATATTTCACTAAATCACTGGATGTAAAAATTATCATAGAAATATTATAGAAATATTTATAAATTACTGAGACATATGATCAATAGTTTGAATTATTAATATTTGTCTCATTGAAAGACAATGAAAGTATTGATAATAGAAGAATATATAAAGTCTATCTGAATTATAGGATTAACTGCATTGCAATTACGATACAAAAATATATTTGAAATGAATCAAACGATTGAGGAGAGGTTGTGAAACCGTTTAACTAAAAATAAATAGGTAATGAAATAAATAGGTAATGAAGAATATTATATGTCAGTTTAATAAGGCATTCAAAGATATTCGATCCTACCAAGTGGCGTCAATTTTGTTCGTCATTAGTTCTTCAAATAATTGCTGAGGTACCTAAGAGCATTCTGGTAAGTTTTTTCGTAATTGGTTAGATAAAGTTGACAACGTCTTCTATAGTATGTAAACTGTAATAAGAATACGTAATACTCCAACTATATGAGAATTAATCTGAATGAATACTGATGAAATAATAGATTGACTCATGTGTCTATTATGGATTTCATTTTTTTTTTTAAGCAATATAAGAGATAAACTAGTTCTGCCACATGATTGACGCAACATTTTTACTTTTTCTAAAAAAGGTTTTTTTGAGGATATCACTATGTTAGAGAAAAGTACGAAGAAGATTTGCACTGCAGTACATAAGTACAAAACTTCAATTAGCAGACATTATGACTGAACCACTATCAAAGGGAATATTTGAATTACATCGAGACAATCTATGCTGTGATCCTAACAATGATGAGATGTGACCAGTTGTTATTTAAATGATGTTTATGTATTCAAGAAAATAGTGGGAGTATTGAGATATTATATTTACTTGAATAACGTTTGGATTGAATTATGTGAATTATGTGAAGCAGGCTATGCAACACGTTATAGAAGTTAATCAAAACAAATAATCTGTATATTGATCAGATGGATGTAGAGACAGCTCTTTTCAATGGTAAAGTAAAAACGGAAGTATACTGTTACGAACCAAAAGGATATGAGACTGATATAAATAATGTGTGCAAATTATTGGAAGCCCTTTGTGGCTTAAGACAACAAAATTTGTGAGATGCAAGTATGACTATCGTTTGTATGTGAAAAAAGCAAGCAAAGACCCGACATATCTATTAGTATTTGTAGACGATATTTTGATATGCTGTACAGATAAGACTAGAAGTAACGAAATAAAAATTAAATTAATGCAATAATTCGTAATGAAAGTGTAACGTCGGGATATTTAGATGCGGCGCGCGTACTTAGTTAATCGCGAAATTCTGAGCCAAGCTTTCGCTTTTAGCTCGGGTTACCGGAGAAGTAAAATAATAACGTGCGGGTGACACGTTCGCAAGTTGAAAAGGACTCTATGATACAAGAAAAAAGTTAGATGTAGAACTAATGCAAAAAAGGACAGAGATTTTATCGCGTGATTTTAGAAAAAGGCCTGCCAAAAGACCTCTGTATAGTTATTATCTAGCCTCGTTTAACTCTCAAAGACCGAGAGGAGCCAGAAAATACAGGGTTGGAAAAATAAAAGGATTTGGATTTGACTCGAAGAGAGACTCGTAGTAGTGAACGATCTCACTGAATTATTCAGAGACCTTAACAGTGGCTCTGGTATAATCAGTTATCAGGATGATAAGAAGAAAGGTAAATAGAGATAAAGAGAGAGAGAAAAACTTACTTTTCTTGATTTTTGTTTATTCAACCTTGAAACAATTTCTCAGCCTTGGAGAAAAACGTCGACTATCAACCCAGTGACAGAAACAGCGACTATTGGCTATAATAATATTAGTGGAAGCGGCTGCTTCCACTGACATTGTCAAACTATTGTGTATAAAGCTAACGTCAGTGGTCTTATATACCATCAGATACATTGGTGTGTTTGTTTTGAAAAATCTTGCTAAGCTTCCTATACGTGTGACTGAGTTGTTGTGTGTCTTCCTTCCTATTAAGTGTGTGTTGGTACATATTGATGTGAAGCATTTTCAGAAACTAAGAATTTTTTAAAAAATAATAGCAATATTTTTTTCACTCGTGCAGACAAAGGTAACTTGACTGTGTGTATGAATACTAGTGAATATAGAGAAAAAATGAACTCACTTTCAGAAGATAAACATACTTATAAAATAGTTAAAAGGAACCCACTTAAATGATTACAACCTAGAGTTCATAAGATACTATCCAGTTTAAATGACCAAGACTTCTTTGATAAGCGCTTCCACAACATTCAATTGACACAAACTAATACTGTTCTAGCTAAAGCATATGGTTTGCCTAAGATGCATAAACCCGATGTCCCATCGAGGCCCATCATCTCTTTAGTAAACTCACCTACACATCTTTTAGCAAAAACCTTATATGACGATTAAAAAAATTGTGTAAAACCACCAATCTCTCGTGTGAATAATAGTTTCGAATTTAAAGAGCAAATTTCAAATATACATGTCCCAGCCGATTACGTATTACTTTCACTTGACGTCAGCTCGTTGTTTACAAACATACCGTGTGATTTGGTTTTGAACAGCTTGGATAAAAGATTCTCACATATACACAGTACAAGTAAAATACCGTTTGATGAAATTCTTAAAATCACCCAATTTCTTTTTGATAATACATTTTTTGCCTTTGACAATGAATATTCTAAACAAATTTTTGGCACACGACTGGGCTCTCCTATTTCCCCATTGTTTGCAGACCTTGTCATGGACGATTTAGAAATAGAATGTTTGAACAAATTAAAACTAGTATATAACAGTGAACCGCTAATTCACAAGAGATATGTTGATGACACCTTTTTATTTTAACGTTAAAATTTAAGACCGCGAAGCGAATTATAAGAAACGACTTATTTCGGAAATGCTCCACATCAATATGTACCAACACACACTTAATAGGAAGGAAGACACACAACAACTCAGTCACACGTATAGGAAGCTTAGCAAGATTTTTCAAAACAAACACACCAATGTATCTGATGGTATATAAGATCACTGACGTTAGCTATACACAATAGTTTGACAATGGCACGAACGTAATATTATATTTTCATTCAAAACTGGTGAGAAAGAATATTTTGTTGTTACTTCGTCGATTGTTTTGTACTTAAATTGTATTATTCATTACGTGTTTTCTTTGTGTAATAAATTTTTAGCCTGATGAGGCCAGTAAACCTAACTGGCGAAACGTCGCATAAAATAAATATGTGGTGGATTTTGTGAATTTTCCTTTCTTCACTTCACTCTGGATTGGCCCTCAAAGATCGACAATTTACACACATTTGAAATTATGGAGGGTGCACAATATAATATGTATAAATTGTATTTTGACAGGCGGCCATCGGTTTCACACGGAAAAGCTTATGGTCTAGACGTCCGCGCTCGTCATCTTAGGCATCTCGAGTGCGGTATCAATGACGCTATAGTGTGCGGTACTTAGCGGATGCTTATTTACGAAGCGTTGATCGCCCGTAACAACGCAGCTGCGTGCAGCTGATGACGTAGCATGGCCCGCTTTATCTTTCTCGTTCTTCGCATCGGTATGCGAGATGCGCATTTCAATATTTGATCGTGATCGCGTGAATTTACATGTAATCTAGGTTAGTAAAAGGCAGAAAAATTTATTTAATTCAGAGAGTAATTTGATACTAAACAAAGCATAGTACGCATGACGTCACAAGAGTCTTGGGAAAAGTGAGCAATTATATTGGAATTAATATTGGACATAATGATACAACAAGTATTGTGAGGTGACCTTCTGACCTTCTGGTGAGGAGTTATCTCTATTTGCGAAAGTGGAACTCGGCAAGTGTTTTCATGGAAATTTAATTACTGAGTACAAAATTAAATTTCGAAGTAATTTCAGAGCTACTCAAAGCTGGGGCTACTTAAGCTTACTTATTCCAAGCTGATATTGGATTTTCTAACCACTGTCACTAGTGGCGTACCACAATACATAATAAGTTTTGTCAACATCAATTACTTTAGATGTGTGTAAATTGTCGATCTTCGAGGGCCAATCCAGAGTGAAGTGGAAAAAGAAAAATTCACAAAATCCACCACATCTAGTGATCATACTCTCAAGTGGATTGATTCACATTAGTAGAAATCATCCTTGCCCACATTGGTCACTCAACGCTCGTCAAGCCCCACACCACATGGGTACTAAAAGTTGTCCCAACTCAGACCAAATACAGCCTATATAGTGAAAAAAATGGCCTGGGCTCTGGAAGCTCCCAAAAAATTAATATGTTAACTAAAATAGGGGTAAAAAGAGGCTAAAATGACTATTCAAGGGGAGCCTTGGACCGCCAACACTTCCAAATTTTGCAAACACTTGTCTGTGGTAATATTACAATTATCCAATGTAGAAACTCACATTCTATCATACTAATACACATCCTGAGTTATCAATATCATATTTATATAGATCAAGCATTACTGATACTTGCCGCCACCTAACTTTCAGTAGTTACATGTATTGATGGTCAATATATTGTCTCTATTGTGCTAAAATTTACAAGAAACTATCAATAAAGTACATGTGTCATGGATTGCATTCACTCGATAAGAAAGACTAATCCACAAAGTAAATTATGAGCTTATGTGCATTACACGTACACCTTATAACACACTAGGCAGTGCAAAGATATGGCGGCTGAAGGTCGTTTTCTTAACAAGATCAAACATATGTGTGAAAATCAGCCTTGCCCTCATGACCACCCTAAAAACCCCCTGGGCTCTCCAGCTACAGGGTTCAAAAATAGAGGCTCCAATTGGTAATGTAGAGTAACTTAATATGCTCCAATGACCTTAGAGATAATTTTTCTATAAAATTCAGGCAATTTGCAGACAAAAGTGTCCTATTCATTTTTTGCCTCAGGGGTCGTTTTCAGAGTGTAAATTAAGGTTGTAAATGCCTCTGAAAATGCAAAAACAGCAAAATCAGCAACTTTGCCTACTTATTAAACAGGGTTAAAGTGCTCGGAAAAATCTGAAAAAATTCTGGGAATTCAGCATGATGCCCTAGAACTTACATGAAAATTTTGAGCTAAATCAAATTTTTTCATGTTCGATCCCACAGATATACGTTGCCCATATATACGTTGCAAAGGGGTGCACAGAAACACACGGACACTCGCGGCATTTCCTCCCCGCGGGCACCACGGGGTACACGTAATCCGTTTGATCAGAGGCTCGAGAGGGGTGATAGACGCCCTTGACGACGCTTTTACATACATCAGGTACAACTTGCGACGATTTATCGAATTAATCACGGCTAATGAAGTATATAACCCGGGGAGTCGAGCCGTCAGAGGGTATCGTATTATCTCGTGCATGTTTAATTAAAGGGGGGTAGAGATACCTGGTGGACGCCCGTGTATGCGCAACCCACACAGCATGGAATATTCCAGTGGAATATTTCGGAAGATTCCTCTGGAATATTCCAGTGGAAGATTTCTGGCAGATTTCTGGAATATTTCAATGCAGCGTTCAAAAACCAAACTATGAATCATTCAGAGGAATATTTCAGAAATCTTCCACTAAAATATTCCAGTGGAATCGTCCAAAATATTCCATTGAAGTATTTCAGAAAGATTTTTTTGTAAGATTTTGAGAGTTAAAAGCTGCGTTGAAGTATTCCAGAAATCTTCCACTGGAAGATTCCATGGAATATTTCTGGAAGCTTTCTGAAAGATTTCTTTGGAAGGTTTTTAAATGCCCGAGGCCACGTTGAAATATTCCAAAAATCTACCATCGGAAGATTCCGTGGAATATTTCTGGAATCTTTCTGGAAGATTTCTTTAGAAGGTTTCCAAATGTCCGAGGCCGCGTTGGAATATTCCAGAAAGCTTCCACTGGAAGATTCCGTGGAATATTTCTGGGAGCTTTCTGGAAGATTTCTTTGGAAGGTTTCTAAATGTCCGAGACCGCGTTGAATTATTCCAGAAATCTTCCACTGGAAGATTCCGTAGAATATTTCTGGAAGCCTTCTGGAAAATTCCTTTGGAAGGTTTCTAAATGCCCAAAGCCGCGTTGAATATTCCAGAAATCTTCCAGAAATCTTCCAATGGAATATCCAAGTTATATTTATTGAATCTTCCAGAAATCTTCCAATGGAATATTCCAAGTTATATTTCTGGAACCTTCCAGAAGTCTTCCAATGGAATATTCCAAGTTATATTCCTGGAATCTTCCAGCAATCTTCCAATGAAATATTCCAAGATATATTTCTGGAAACTTCCAGAAATCTTCCAATGGAAGATTTATTGATTGTTTATGAATGACCATTGGAATATTTCAGAAATCTTCCAGAAATCTTCCAATGAAATATTCCAAGATATATTCCTGGAATCTTCCAGAAATCTATCTATGGAATATTTATTTGTTATTTCTGAATGACCATTGGAATATTGCAGGAATCTTTAGAAATCTTCCAATGGAATATTTCAAATTATATTACGGAAAGCTTCCAGAAATCTTCCATGGCATATTCCTACGCAGCCTTTTCGCGGATATATAAATATTCCAAATCCATCTTCCAAATATTTTTGAAAAATTCCAGAAATATTCCATGCTCTGTGGGAAGTAAAAACACGCTCGATTCTTCAATAAAGTCGGCGCTTATCAGTTCATCGATGGAAAAAGCGAATTTATCCTTTTTCTCTCTTTTGTTCACTCGCAGCTATTCTGCGAGAGAACAAAAGAGAACTGAATTCTTTCATTAAACTGAAAGAATATGATCCTACACACGTCACTATTAACCTGAAACTGAATAAACAAACGTTTAACAGGAACATAGCTGAAGTTGAGCTTTTATTTTGATTCGAATCGTTCAACATTCTTTTCAATCGAACTAAATCGAAGTTTTAAGTTTTAAGTTTTATTGATTCAGATGTGATGCAATGTGAAAATGCCAAACTATTATTGTATTCATATTCCAAAAAATATTTTCTCAGTAACGACTCACCGACAATTACAAGAAAATCAATATTAGGTTTTTACAACATTGACATGAGATACTTAGAGTACAGATGATTGGTCCTACAACGCAATAGGAGGTTGGTTCCCTTCTAAAAAAATTCGGGTTACGCTCACTGAATACATGAAACAGTATTAGTACAGGAGAACTAGTTGGAATGCATGAGATCCAATATTCGCGACCTCGCCGAGATGACTTATCTACCACTCGATCAAGTCACAGTCTATCCTCATCACAACAGAGTATACAGAGCCAATTGCGCTCCTCACAACGATGGGCTCTACGAACCCTTGCCGCATCTTCAGAATTGACCTATCGCGAACCCATAGATTGATCATAATTATGAATCATAACTTGTAGAAGTAGCATATCCATTTTCAAAATCCGCTTAAACTACATCTCGTAGAGCCCCACTCTGGGGAGCATTTGCTCCCTGCTGGTATGCGAATCCCTGGCGTGTCACAATCCATAATTCCCGTGGGGTCACAACACCTATGAGGGAATGTGAGAGAGAAAAATCACCTGAGCTAAAACACCTGGCGTTATCCATCTAGGGTGATCCTCCAAAGCTTACACACTAGAATAACATGCCTGAGGTAGAAGCTTCATACAGTGATAGCCTCACTAGTTCATATCTACTCGAATCCATTTAATCTTTAAAATATTGTGTAATGAACAAAATTGTACAGTTCTCACAATGAATGATCTCTTTTCACATCATGAGGCATGAGCCGTATATAACCGCTCAAACTCTTCACTCGATGGTCTGAAAAGTAAATTTTCAAGGATCCAAAACTCGAAAATATTTCAGTTTGGATTACTTTAGTGGGAAATTTCCCAATTGAAAAGTAGTTGACTCATTTGAATTACAAAAACATACTACTGAGACTGATTTTTCATCAATATGTGCATGTGTATTAAATTCCAAGGGAATGATTCGAATCTGAATTATTTTTGTTTTGATAGGGTACATCGATAAGGAGTATCAAAGACGCAATGGAAAAAACTGTGAATGCAATCAAACCAATAAAACGATCCGCATTGGAATCAGAGTTTTCTCTACTAGATCCAAAGCCAGTTTCTGATCATCAATTGGGACATATGCTAAACAAGGAATGTAAGAGTCAAAAATGCCAAACAGACCAAAACGAAAGACCCAAGTGAGTATTCAATGTTACCGATAATCATGCACAGTTTAGAGGAAGAGAGGTGAGTGAGGTATAGCCGGAAACAGCTGTTGTTAGTTAGATGTACAACTTCATAAAAAAAGGAGTGTATAAGAGTCTAAAAATAGATACAACCATATATCTCCTACAAAGTCATTCGATAGAAAACAGGGTGCTGATAAGCCCCTCTCATAAATACACTGGAATTTCGAATTCTCACATGTAAGCTAGTCATATACATTCGTTTCCTGTTTCTTTCTTCAGTGAAAAACATTTGTACATGTTATCAGATAGAAACGGTAAAAGAACAGTGCCAGAGCCAGACCTTTATCCAGTGTAATGGCCCGACCGTTATTTAGAGGGGCGGTTGGGTGAAATACCCCTATATTGGTTGGAATGTTTGTTATTGAAAGGTGTCGCGATCCGTTATCCGTGTGTAAGATCGCTCGGTCACTTACATATTCCTAATCCGTCCGGCGCCTGGTTGTCCTTGGCTGGAGCTTGGCAGCGTGGCAGCCGAGTAGTCCGTGGCGCGCTGGGCCGTATACTCGTGTTGGTTCCGGATGCATGTGTAGTGTGGGGGGGGGGGTGTTGTTAATATACACACTTCAAGTGCACTAGCAATAAACTTTATTAGGTTACCAAATCTTATATTTAACACTCGATCACGCGTGGTTGGATCGTTCTATATAATTCTGTTCTTCCGAAATTGTTGGTTATTACGTGGGGCAGGTGAAATAAAAGAATTCTCCGAGTAATGTCTAAGAAAGGTTTATTTGTGATACGCGCCGACTCTATACAAACGCAACCGTGTGTGCGTCCGTGCTCGACGGCAGTCGCGGGACTTGTGCCGACCGGCGCGACAGCGCCAGCTCTCGCCGTGGCCGGCGGAGAGGGGAGGAGGGCCGAATGATACATATATCCAACAGGAATAGATGTAAGTATGCTACGCGTTCGCGGGGGAGCTGCGCCGCTCGCGTGCTCCATGTCCGGCCACCCGTGTGGCATCCGTGATTAGCACAGATCAACTCCGTCGCGTCCGCCGCGGCCGCTTCTTTTATAAGCGTCGTGACATCACGTCAAGATGCGCTCGCAGGGCGCGAAACGGTTGGGAAGCGCAGTTGCACTTCGCGAGAATTACCTCTCCCTCATGGAGTGATAACAAGCGCGCGTGGCTCAGCGTCTTTCCTCCGTTCGCACGCGCGAATACTTATGACTACGAAGCGCGCTCGCTTCGTTACAAATCTATGTATGCGCTGCAAGGCGCATCGGTTTACTTATACATGTCATTCAACTATTTTACATAGCACTTATTAATCCTGGCAAAACGCTATTGATAAGAGATTCCATTTGCTCATGGCACATCGGCCTGTCTCCGATAAAAATATATAAACATAGATAAATTCTGATCTGGCCAGATCAATTGCTTATTTCCTATAGCGAACAATTCTATTTGCATTACATGCAGGGTTACATACATTCGTCGTTCTTGCTTGAGTGCCCGCTGGCTACTCGTCAACTTATACGTGCCGATAAGAAGATCTCCTATGGCCGTTTCTAACTAATTCGAAGCTGCGCAGTTGCCGTGTGCAACTTGCACTTATAAAATAGCATTCCCGCACGAGCGCCCGCTGGCTGCTCGTGGCTTCGCACAGGCTGATAAGAGGATATCTTATAGCCGACATCCATCCGTTTCAATGTTGGGCAGCTGCACAAAAATGCAAGCTGTCCTCATGATTTCCATGCACTACGTGCACCTCGCCATCCGTCGCATGGATGCGTCTCAATCAGCGCATTCTTACACTCACACATGTATGTTTAATCCTAATGTCGCGCAACTCGGCGCAACTTGGATAGCATGTGGGAAAATGCGCATCGCAAATGTGCGATGCGACTCGAGTCAATCTAAAATTTCAAAAATGGGCGGAGCAAGGCTGGGCCATAAACCAGGAAAGAAAAAGAGCAGTGCACCCCTGTTTCTCGGATATATTTTGGCACAGCTGAATGTTGGTGAATAGCGAGGTATCGTTAGCTCTTCGCTCGGACACTTTTGAAACTTCATCCGCAGTGGTGGACAGCGTATCGAGCAAGGAAGCCTGTCCAGGATGAGGGATGAAAAATGTTAAAATTGTATCGAATAAGATACGAGTTAAATCAAGAACTATTGATTATTGAACCAGAAATTCTTCTGTAGATAACTTGATTTTTAAAAAAAGTAAAAAGGTTGCTAAAGCAACCTGTGGCAGAATTAGTTTATCTCTTGTATTACTTAGAAAAAAATGAAGTCTATAATAGACACATGAGTGGATTTATTATCTCATCAGTATTTATTCTGATTAATTCTAATATTGTTGATATTGGAGACGTTGTCAACTTTAACTTACCAATTAAGTAGAAACTTACCGGAATGCTTTTTGGGTACCTCATCAATCATTTCAAGAACTAATGACGAACCAAATTGACGGCACTTGTTAGGCATTTTTAACGTCCATAATATTATATCATATAATATATATATATATATATATATATATATATATATATATATATATATATATATATATATATATATATATTTTATTTTTTTTATTTTTTGGTATTGACCAAGATTAACTTTCCAATTTTGTTAAATTTACTCATTTGAGAACGTGAAATTTGTCCATAAGGCTGACAAAATATACTTATGAATTATCTCCATGATGAAACCTTAGTTTTAAATTTTACTGGATGTAAAAATTATTATAGAAATATTTTAGAAATATTTATTTTTTACTGAGACATATGATCAATAGGTCGAATTATGAATATTTATATCTTTGAGAGACAATGGAAGTATTAATAATAGAAAAAAATATAAAGTCTATCTAAATTATAGAATTAACTGAACGTACAATTACAATACAAGAACATGTTTGAAATAAATCAAATGATCGGAGAGAGGTTGTGAAACCGTGTGAACTGGAAATAATTAGGTGATGAAGAATATTATATGTAAGTTTAAGAAGGTATTCGAAGATATTCGATCCTACCAAGTGGCGTCAATTTGGTTCGTCATTAGTTCTTCAAATAACACAGCCACACAAAAAAAAAAATTTTCGACGCAGGGGGTTTGACTATGTTTAATATATATTTTCGGGGTCGCTGAATCCGAATCCGAGGTCGGTTTGAACCCTGCAGGTCGAAGTTTGGCCATAACCTTAAAAAACCTAGTGAATTAGAATTTCCAGGACATTTTAATTTCTATAACTGTCTAACTTGTACAGTAAACGTCTAAAACCTCTAAACTTATAACCGAATAACACCATAAGCCCATAACACCATAAACTCTGGACGTTGTTTGGCCATAACCTCAAAAAACCTAGTAAATTAGAATTTCCAGGACATTTTAATTTCTACAACTGTATGACTTGTACAGTAAACGTCTAAAACCTCTGAACCCATAACCGAATAAAACCATAAGCCCATAACACCATAAAATCTGGACGTTGTTTAGCCATAACCTCGAAAAACCTAGTAAATTAGAATTTCCAGGACATTTTAATTTTTATAACTGTATAACTTGTACAGTAAACGTCTAAAACCTCTAAACCCATAACCGAATAAAACCATAAGCCCATAACACCATAAAATCTGGACGTTGTTTAGCCATAACCTCAAAAAAAACTAGTAAATTTGAATTTTCAGAACTATGCATTGTATATAACTATATAACTTGAACAGTTCACGTCTAAAACCTCTAAATCTATAAGCACATAACTCCACAACTCCATAACATCATAACCCCATGACACCCTAACCCCATAACATCATAACCGCATAACCTCACAATCCCGTTACACTATATTATATAATCACCTAGGCTTATAATCAAATGATTCAAACTGTATAAAATCGTTTGGGTTTATGGGGTTCGACAAAGTTAACCTTCAAACTTATCAATATATTACCTTATAACCCAATAACAACATGCCCATATAACCCTGTAACCCCAGATTTTCGAACCGTATTATCCTATAACAATATAACTCAAACTACGCAGTCACAAAAAGAGGTTTTAGACGTTTACTGTACAAGTTATACAGTTATAAAAATTAAAATGTCCTGGAAATTCTAATTTACTAGGTTTCTTGAGGTTATGGCCAAACAACGTCCAGAGTTTATGGTGTTATGGGCTTATGGTGTTATTCGGTTATGGGTTTAGAAGTTAGACGTTTACTGCACAATTTATACAGTTATAGAAATTGAAATGTCCTGGAAATTCTAATTTATTAGGGTTTTTTGAGGTTCTGGCCAAACAACGTCCAGAGTTTATGGTGTTATGGGCTTATGGTTTTATTCGGTTATGGGTTTAGAGGTTTTAGACGTTTACTGTACAAGTTATACAGTTATAAAAATTAAAATGTCCTGAAAATTCTAATTTACTAGGTTTTTTGAGGTTATGGCCAAACCTCGACCTGCAGGGTTCAAACCGACTTCGGATTCGGATTCAGCGACCCCGAAAACATATAGTAAACATAGTCAAACCTCCTGCGTCGAAATTTTTTTTTGTGTGGCTGTGTAATTGATGAGGTACCTAAGAAGCATTCCGGTAAGTTTTTTCGTTATTGGTTAGTTAAAGTTGACAACGTCTCCTATAGTATGTAAACTGTAATAAGAATATGTAATACTTCAACAATATCAGGATTAATAAGAATGAATACTGATAGAATAATAGATTGAGTCATGTGTCTATTATGGATTTCATTTTTTTTTAACAATATAAGTGATAAACTAATTCTGCCACATGCTTGACGCAACATTTTTACTTCTTTTGAAAAAGGTTTTTCGACGATTCAAATTCTTTTTGCGGAGTACTATATATTATGATAATAATAATTGGTACAATGCATATGCACTAAGGATTCACACATTAGCGTCAGTAATAAGATTCAGTAAATATTTTTCCACAATGCAATTTGTATGCATGAGCATTACACGAAAAAATATATAAGTAATCTGTAGAAATCAATCAATTTATTATCTAAATACAAGACAAGACATATCAAAATTTATTCCATGTTTTTTTATAATTAATTTTATATAGACAAATTGCGGTTGAGGATGTCAATGTCGACTAGAAGTTTTATTTGAATAAGGATATACCCTAATCCCCGATACTGTCCAGATACCTAGTGTGGCCGATGGCAGTGTCCTAAGGGTGCGCTCCTGGTATTTTAACTTGGAGAAGCTGACTCTGGCCCTCAACGATGTCCAGGTAATTAGGGTTACATATGACGATATTTCAAGGGTGCTCTCCTGGTATTTTACTTGGGGGAACCGAACGATGTCCAGGTAGTCAGGGTACCCGACGCAGGTGTTCCAAGGGTGCGCTCGTGTTTTTTTTGTTTGAGGAAGCTGACTGCATTGATTACCTGGACAAGGTTTGGGCCCAGGATGAGCTTTCCCAAACAAAAATGCCAGTTGCGCACCCTTAGAACACACACATCAGGTACCCTGACTACCTGGACATCGTGTAACCCCAAGACATGTGTATGTATGTCAATATATGTATATACATACGTATCCATTATTTTGTTAGATTAATGTAATTATTTATTTAAAAATGCAAAAAATCGAAATAGTATGCACATAAGCATAAGTATCTTGATAAACTGCGACCGATAAGAAATCGTTCTAAGCTTTCGTTTCTGAATAAAACGCCGAACCGGAATTTGATTTTGAGTAATTACTCACACACACACACACACACACACACACACACACACACACACACACACACACACACACACACACACACACACACACACACACACACACACACACACACACACACACACACACACACACACACACACACACACACACACACACACACACACACACACATATACACAGGGTGTAAAGTCATGTATTGGAACGGTGAATAAACTAAACTGTATATAAAATTTTACGTGCACATTTTTCGTACCGATGTGATCCGATCAAAAATAAAGCCACAATCGATTGACGAAAGTAACCAATGAGAAATCAGGTCAGAAGTTTTGGGCGGTCCTTTCAACCTGCAGCACCGAAGGCCTGTAATTGATATGGGTATGCTTATGGCATTTTTTATGCTCGTAGCTCGTTGCAAGTGTGCGCGGGTGCATCGGCCAGCCAGCCGATCGAGTCAGCTCCGTCGAGTCCCAAGCCCGAGAGGCATCAGCGGATATCCTTACAATGACAAACACATGTTGTCACTGCCAGTGGTGGGAAGGAGATTCTTAAACTTTAACTGAATTTTACCGAAAATTAGTGTATCAGATTGCCTCTTAATTACTGATTGGAATGTATTTTGAATCACGAAAATCGAACCATATTAAGGACATCTAAATGAAGGTAAATATTTTAATTTTGGATTGTTGGTTTCCGAACTTAGATATTAACTTTAGTTAATATAGTTCGATTTTTATGATTCAAAATACAATTCAATCAGTAATTGAGAGGCAAACCGTAAAATTTGTATGATCGAAAACTGTGACCTCCGAAATCTCGAGTTTTTCACCTACCTGCGTTTATTGTTGTCCTCTTAACAAGGCGGTGCGGCGTGAGCTACGGGCCTGCTAAATCCCCTCCATATAATTCATAGCCGAAAATTTTCCAAAATATTCCATCATAAATTTCTGCAGTTTCTTGAGGCAACGTCGTCTTCGTTACAAGCCTTCACTGCAGTACTTGCCAAGCTTTCGTTTGGTGAACATCGTTTTCAAACTGAGATTTTTCGCGATCGTGTCAAAAAGTGTCGTATAATTATCTAGTGCTCATTGACGAAAGATCTGACTCGCTTCGATTAAAAATGTACGACAGAAGTGATTATATATGGGTGATTCTCTGTCAAGTGAGGGTGTGAAAATGAAAAAAAATTCTGAAATTTTTTTTATGAATTCTAGAAGACTCCATCATGTCCCCTGAATTTTTTCAGAATTTTTTAGACCATATGTCCCATCCTGACAGAGGCTCAAAGTGGTGGAGTTTGCAATATTAGACATTTTTTCAGGACCTTTGACCTCAATTTTGAGCTATCTAGAGATGTTTTAGAGCAAAAACTCAAGAGAACTTTTTACTGAAAAAATGCCAATTTTTTTAGAGAAATTGGTTCCAGGGTCATTGGTAGACATATCACTTAACTTATTTCCAGGCTTAAAACTGATCAAAAAGTGGTTTTGATCACCCGCAGCATAATGTAATACATACCAAATGAAAGCTTATTTTATTACCAAAATGTCCTGACTAGTCGCAAAGTGCTGCATTTGACCTATTTTTTTGTAATCAACCAATACATTATGAGAATTAATGAAAACATTCTAAAAATGGGTGACCGCATACGCCACTTATATGTGAACTAAATTTATTAAAAAAGACACGGTTCACGACTTCTCACTCTGGGCTTCCCTGCTAGAAAAAGTCACCTGATTGATCACATGATAAATCATGTGATTTATCATGTGATTTATCATGTGATTTATCAGGCCAAAACGTCATGTAGTTAAAAGTTAGAGTATTGAAAATTGGAATTAAAGAATGGTTTGATTGGGAAGAAACATATGCAATATATAATAGTATTTGAATAAATTTTATTTATATTTCACAGCAATTCCCTGCATACTTCATAACATCAACTTCTATAACTAATTAGTATGGCATGAAAGGTATCGACTTAAAACTAATTGTGTACAAATTAAAGAACAAACGTGGTTTCAGATCTAATAAATTAACAGATTTGGTAATGCGCAGATGAACATTTGATTGTCCACTTCTACTAAAATACAAATTGTCTTGATACTACTCGTTTTAATTATTTGGTCTTTTCTTTCGATATTCTGAACTAATTAAAATTGTTTACAGAAACTTCCAATTGAATACTGTAGTAGAACAATATTAATGTTAATAAACTGTACCCCAAGCCACAGTTGAAACACAAAAATATAATTGTATTGACACCTTCTCAGCATCAATTGTACAGATCTAAATCATATTCTAGAATACAATACTCTATAACATTTTGACCCGAGTTGACTAATTATTCTGGTTTGTACGTACGCATTGACATATAGGCTTTGATGTTGTAATTTTTTCAATCTTACTAGGAGAGTGCCCTTTGGCTCACCAAATGGCACCAAAATTTAAGGGGTCTCGCCTGATACTATCACCAGAGATCCCTGAAAGCCACAGGGTCTAACGCTCAGCCATTCTAGAGAAAAAAAATAAAACATAACATGATTAGTTTTCCATTATTGGCGGTACAGGGCATAACATGGTATACGGTACCCCAATACATATCAATACTTGTCAACCACATATACCAATGAACTTTTCATTAATTAGATTCAAAACTGAACTCAATAGCTACTCTGTCAAATTATCATCGGCTTATCCTACTCTTTTTATAGGATATATGAGGGTCTCAACATGTTAACCAAGATATCGTGGGAAAACATGTTGAACCGCTTCCCGCCCAACAAAACACGCATCCCACCCATGAATATATATCAGAATATATATTCTATAGTTATTTGAAGAAGGGAAGTACCTATAATATTACCTCATTCTTTTCTACAGTCCAGAACAGTTGAATTTTTGACGTCAAACAGTCATATCCATTCAAAACTGTATCTGGACATATACTAACTTCCTAGCTAAACTATCCTTATGGATGCGGATATTTCTCCAAGTCTATGGAATTATGGGCACATGAAACAGAAAAAATGTACCCACTTACCTAAAGTAACATGCGCTTCATTGATATGATGTTGCCATGTTATCCCACACTGCAAGTTTGTTGGGGATTAGTTTTTGCGCAAATCTGTCACTTTTACTTAAATCTCTATGGTCCACCAGCTTCCATTGAATTTGTTGCCTTCAGCACAGGAATGATGTTCTAGAGGATGAAAAATAACACTCCAAGCCACGTCCATTCATGATTGTACTCTTGAAGTACCTGAAAAAAAAAACAAAGAATCATTTTCTTTGAATTGAGAGATTAAAAGTAGAAAAAATCTAGTTCAACTCATAGAGAAAGAGAGTTTAAGAGCTACGTCAATTTAATTTGAACAGAAAATAGAAACAGAAAATTAAAGGTTAGGTTACATTATTTACTTATCTGATGATTGATGAAGTGATTGATCCTTCCTGCAGCAATCAGCATTCCTGATCCAGTGGGAGAATTTTTCTCAACCCAAATTTTAGAAAGAATTTTACTTTCTCAGCTCTATTGATAGGAGTATACAGTAGTGCACCGTATTTGAATTTCCAACTGATCACAGCCGCGGTCACTGGCATCTCACAACAATCAGTGATAACTTGTTGCGCCAACAGATGGCCTAGTTATCCTGTTGTTTCGGGATGAGTCAGGATGAGTTAGATGAATATATATTATATATACCAGGGAGGCTCTAGTGACATACCATGGAGTATACGTGAGTGCTATGTAGTGTACTGTATACTACTATGAATAGAGCTGGGAAAGTAAAATTCTATCTAAAATTTGGGTTGAGAAAAATTCTCCCACTGGATCAGGAATGATGATTGCTGCAGAAAGGATCAATCACTTCATCAATCATCAGATAAGTAAATAATGTAACCTAACCTTTAATTTTGTGTTTCTATTTTCTGTTCAAATTAAATTGACGTAGCTCTTAAACTCTCTTTCTCTATGAGTTGAACTAGATTTTTTCTACTTTGAATCTCTCAATTCAAAGAAAATGATTCTTTGTTTTTTTTTTTTCAGGTACTTCATGAGTACAATCATGATTGGACGTGGCTTGGAGTGTTATTTTTCATCCTCTAGAACATCATTCCTGTGCTGAAGGCAACAAATTCAATGGAAGCTGGTGGACCATAGAGATTTAAGTAAAAGTGACAGATTTGCGCAAAAACTAATCCCCAACAAACTTGCAGTGTGGGATAACATGGCAACATCATATCAATGAAGCGCATGTTACTTTAGGTAAGTGGGTACATTTTTTCTGTTTCATGTGCCCATAATTCCATAGACTTGGAGAAATATCCGCATCCATAAGGATAGTTTAGCTAGGAAGTTAGTATATGTCCAGATACAGTTTTGAATGGATATGACTGTTTGACGTCAAAAATTCAACTGTTCTGGACTGTAGAAAAGAATGAGGTAATATTATAGGTACTTCCCTTCTTCCAATAACTATAGAATATATATTCTGATATATATTCATGGGTGGGATGCGTGTTTTGTTGGGCGGGAAGCGGTTCAACATGTTTTCCCACGATATCTTGGTTAACATGTTGAGACCCTCATATATCCTATAAAAAGAGTAGGATAAGCCGATGATAATTTGACAGAGTAGCTATTGAGTTCAGTTTTGAATCTAATTAATGAAAAGTTCATTGGTATATGTGGTTGACAAGTATTGATATGTATTGGGGTACCGTATACCATGTTATGCCCTGTACCGCCAATAATGGAAAACTAATCATGTTATGTTTTATTTTTTTTCTCTAGAATGGCTGAGCGTTAGACACTGTGGCTCTCAGGGATCTCTGGTGATAGTATCAGGCGAGACCCCTTAAATTTTGGTGCCATTTGGTGAGCCAAAGGGCACTGTCCTAGTAATCTATACTATAATATAAAGTTAATCCTCCCGGAAATTTCATGTAAATAAATATCAATGAAGGAGTCGACGCACATGAAAACTGATGAGATCGATCGAAAGGAAATCAACGGCGCTTTCATTTCCCGTACTTTAAAATTTGAAAAAATTGATGCGCGGGTGTTAAAAATGTAAAAATGCAAATTGAGTTTTTTTTCTCAGCGGAAAAACCATTGAGAAAAACCATGAAATAATTGTACGGTGCGAATTCGGGTCAGACTGATCGGAGGATCCTTGAGAGGGCTTTCATATTTCATGGGTAAAACTTCAAAAAAATTGATGCGTGGGCGTGGAATGTGGGAAAAACTAATGTTTAGCAAGTTGTACAAGATTGATTGTTAAAAAAATCGATCAATTTGCGTCCCGATGGAAATTCGAATTAGACAGATCGGTAGAGCTCATTGAGCGCTTCAAGTTTTCATCGTTAAAAATTGAAATATGTTGATGCGTGGGCGTGAAGTATGTAGTTGAAAATGGATGGTTCATTTTGTGATTTTTATGCGATCAGAAAAATACGTGAAATTATGAAATTGTGCAATTTTGAGTACGGCGGATCAGAAGAACATCGGATTGGCTTTCATATCCATGATCAATATTTTGAAAAAATTGATGCGTGGGCGTGGAACGCGGGAAAAACTGATGTTTAGCAAGTTGTACCTCATAAATCATTGAAAAACTCGATCAATCTGCGTTTCGATGGAAATTCGAGTTAGACAGATCGGTAGAGCTCATTGAGCGCTTCAAGTTTTCATCGTTAAAAATTGAAATATGTCGATGCGTGGGCGTGAAGTACGTACTTGAAAATGGGGGTCTCCTTTGTAATTTTTATGTGTTCAGAGAAATACGTGAAATTATGATATGATGCGATTCCGAGTATGTCCGGTCGGAAAAACATCGAATCTTTCGCATCCATGATTGATATTTTGAAAAATTTGATACGTGGGCGTGAAATGTGAAAAAATCATTTTTAGAAAGTTGTACAAGATTGATTGATAAAAAAATCGATCAATCTGCGTCACGATGAAAATTCAAATCTGACAGTTTGTTAGAGCTCATTGAGCGCTTCAATTTTTCGTTGTGTAAAATTGAAATATGTCGATGTGTGGGCGTGAAATCCGTTCTTGAAAATTAGGGGTTTCCATTGTGATTTTTATGCGTTCAGAAAAATACGTGAAAGTATGAAATGGTGTAATTTTGAGTGTGTCGGATCAGAAGAACATCGAATGGGCTTCCATATTCATGATCGATACTTTGAAAAAATTGATGCGTGGGCGTGGAACGCGGGAAGAACTGATGTTTAGCAAGTTGTACAAGATTGATTTATGAAAAAATCGATCAATCTGCGTCCCGATGGAAATTCGAATTAGACAGATCGGTAGAGCTCATTGAGCGCTTCAATTTTTCGTCGTTAGAAATTGATATATAATGATGCGTGGGCGTGAAGTATGTAGTTGAAAATGGATGGTTTATTTTGTGATTTTTATGCGTTTAGAAAAATACGCGAAATTATGAAATGGTGCAATTTTGAGTACGTCGGATCAGAAGAACATCGAATGGGCTTTCATATCCATGACCAATACTCCGAAAAAATTGATGCGTGGGCGTGGAATGTGGGAAAAACTAATGTTTAGCAAGTGTTACAAGATTAATTGATAAAAAAATCGATCAATCTGCGTCCCGATGGAAATTCAAATTAGACAGATCGGTAGAGCTCATTGAGCGCTTCAATTTTTCGTCGTTAGAAATTGATATATGTTGATGCGTGGGCGTGAAGTATGTAGTTGAAAATGGATGGTTTATTTTGTGATTTTTATGCGTTTAGAAAAATACGCGAAATTATGAAATGGTGCAATTTTGAGTACGTCGGATCAGAAGAACATCGAATGGGCTTTCATATCCATGACCAATACTCCGAAAAAATTGATGCGTGGGCGTGGAATGTGGGAAAAACTAATGTTTAGCAAGTGTTACAAGATTAATTGATAAAAAAATCGATCAATCTGCGTCCCGATGGAAATTCAAATTAGACAGATCGGTAGAGCTCATTGAGCGCTTCAATTTTTCGTCGTTAAAAATTGATATATGTTGATGCGTGGGCGTGAAGTATGTAGTTAAAAAGGGATGGTTTATTTTGTGATTTTTATGCGTTCAGAAAAATACGCGATATTATGTCATGGTGCAATTTTGAGTACGTCGGATCAGAAGAACATCGAATGGGCTTTCATATCCATGACCAATACTTCGGAAAAATTGATGCGTGGGCGTGGAATGTGGGAAAAACTAATGTTTAGCAAGTGTTACAAGATTGATTGTTAAAAAAATCGATCAATTTGCGTCCCGATGGAAATTCGAATTAGACAGATCGGTAGCGCTCATTGAGCGCTTCAAGTTTTCATCGTTAAAAATTGAAATATGTTGATGCGTGGGCGTGAAGTATGTAGTTGAAAATGGATGGTTTATTTTGTGATTTTTATGCGATCAGGAAAATACGCGAAATTATGAAATGGTGCAATTTTGAGTACGTCGGATCAGAAGAACATCGAATGGGCTTTCATATCCATGACCAATACTCCGAAAAAATTGATTGATGCGTGGGCGTGGAATGTGGGAAAAACTAATGTTTAGCAAGTGTTACAAGATTAATTGATAAAAAAATCGATCAATCTGCGTCCCGATGGAAATTCAAATTAGACAGATCGGTAGAGCTCATTGAGCGCTTCAATTTTTCGTCGTTAGAAATTGATATATGTTGATGCGTGGGCGTGAAGTATGTAGTTGAAAATGGATGGTTTATTTTGTGATTTTTATGCGTTTAGAAAAATACGCGAAATTATGAAATGGTGCAATTTTGAGTACGTCGGATCAGAAGAACATCGAATGGGCTTTCATATCCATGACCAATACTCCGAAAAAATTGATGCGTGGGCGTGGAATGTGGGAAAAACTAATGTTTAGCAAGTGTTACAAGATTAATTGATAAAAAAATCGATCAATCTGCGTCCCGATGGAAATTCAAATTAGACAGATCGGTAGAGCTCATTGAGCGCTTCAATTTTTCGTCGTTAAAAATTGATATATGTTGATGCGTGGGCGTGAAGTATGTAGTTAAAAAGGGATGGTTTATTTTGTGATTTTTATGCGTTCAGAAAAATACGCGATATTATGTCATGGTGCAATTTTGAGTACGTCGGATCAGAAGAACATCGAATGGGCTTTCATATCCATGACCAATACTTCGGAAAAATTGATGCGTGGGCGTGGAATGTGGGAAAAACTAATGTTTAGCAAGTGTTACAAGATTGATTGTTAAAAAAATCGATCAATTTGCGTCCCGATGGAAATTCGAATTAGACAGATCGGTAGCGCTCATTGAGCGCTTCAAGTTTTCATCGTTAAAAATTGAAATATGTTGATGCGTGGGCGTGAAGTATGTAGTTGAAAATGGATGGTTCATTTTGTGATTTTTATGCGATCAGAAAAATACGTGAAATAATGAAATGGTGCAATTTTGAGTACGGCGGATCAGAAGAACATCGGATGGGCTTTCATATCCATGATCAATACTTTGAAAAAATTGATGCGTGGGCGTGGAACGCGGGAAAAACTGATGTTTAGCAAGTTGTACAAGATTGATTGATAAAAAAAATCGATCAATTCGCGTCCCGATGGAAATTCGAGTTAGACAGATCGGTAGAGCTCATTGAGCGCTTCAAGTTTTCATCGTTAAAAATTGAAATATGTCGATGCGTGGGCGTGAAGTACGTACTTGAAAATGGGGGGTCTCCTTTGTAATTTTTATGCGTTCAGAGAAATACGTGAAATTATGATATGATGCGATTCCGAGTATGTCCGGTCGGAAAAACATCGAATCTTTCGCATCCATGATTGATATTTTGAAAAATTTGATACGTGGGCGTGAAATGTGAAAAAATCATTTTTAGAAAGTTGTACAAGATTGATTGATAAAAAAATCGATCAATCTGCGTCACGATGAAAATTCAAATCTGACAGTTTGTTAGAGCTCATTGAGCGCTTCAATTTTTCGTTGTGTAAAATTGAAATATGTCGATGTGTGGGCGTGAAATCCGTTCTTGAAAATTAGGGGTTTCCATTGTGATTTTTATGCGTTCAGAAAAATACGTGAAATTATGAAATGAAGCAATTTTGCATATGTCGGATCAGAAGAACATCGAATGGGCTTCCATATTCATGATATACTTTGAAAAAATTGATGCGTGGGCGTGGAATGCGGGAAAAACTGAGGTTTAGCAAGTTGTACCTCATAAATCATTGAAAAACTCGATCAATCTGCGTCTTGATGGGAATTCGAATTAGACAGATCGGTAGAGCTTATCGAGCTCTTCAAGTTTCCATCGTTAAAAATTGAAATATGTTGATGCGTGGGCGTGAAGTATGTAGTTGAAAATGGATGGTTTATTTTGTGATTTTTATGCGTTCAAAAAAATACGTGAAAGTATGAAATGGTGTAATTTTGAGTGTGTCGGATCAGAAGAATATCGAATGGGCTTTCATATCCATGATCAATACTTTGAAAAATTTGATGCGTGGGCGTGGAATACGGGAAAAATTGATGTTTAGCAAGTTGTACCTCATACATCATTGAAAAACTCGATCAATCTGCGTCACGATGAAAATTTGAAATAGACAGTTTGTTAGAGCTCATTGAGTGCTTAAATTTTTCATCGTGAAAAATTGAAATATGCCGATGCGGTGGCGTAACATTCGTTCTTGAGAATTGGTGTTACAATTTATGATATCAATGCGTGAAAATACGTAAAAATACATGAAATTATGATATAGTAGTAATGTTCAATGAATCATTAGTATTTCATTATGATAATAATTTTTAAAAATAAAATTAAGCCACCCAATGTTTGCCATTCTACTTTAGATGAGAATGTTGCCCGACTCTCACGACGAGGACGTATTGGTGAGGCGCATATCCATAAGCGGATTTATAGAGAGTCATATATGTAGCCGTATTATGCAGAGTAATAAGCGTTATATCATAATATATATTCTATTTGCTGTGAAATATATAATTATTGATGTTCTTTTATTATAAATAAGCTACTGTGGTATGAATATGGAATATATTTATTCAGAATATAGTTCCTTTTTTCATTGCGCCGCCGTGATATTTAGCGCGTAATCTTTATTAATACGCTTGAATACGCAATAATTTCTTGATGATCATGCTGCCGTGGTATTCAGCGCATAATGTTCAAGAACATAATTAAATTCTTCAGTTTTTTTTTCAATGCACTGCCGTGATATTCAGTGCGTAATTTTCATTAATATGCTTGAATACGCAATATTTTCTTTATAATTATGCTGCCGTGTTATTCAGCGCATACTGTTCATGAACATAATTAAATTGTTGAATTTCTTTTTCCATTGCACTGCCGTGATATTCAGTGCGTAATCTTTATTAACATGCTCGATACGCAATATTTTCTTAATGATTTTGCTGCCGTGGTATTCAGCGCATAATGTTCATGAACATAAGTAAATTCTTAAATTTCTTCTTCTATTGCGCTGCCGTGATATTCAGCGCGTAATCTATATTAACATGCTTGAATGCGCAATATTTTCTTAACCCATTAGCGCCTGAACGGACACTTTTCGATGCCAAAGTTCAGTGACTCACTGTACAATGTATTTTATCGGATATAATCTGGAACCACTGTCTCCTATGGTTCAAAAGGCGTTCTTTCGAGTGGCAATGGTTAGAAAATTCAAAAATGAGTTTTCCTATGAAAAATAGCGATTTAAAAAAAAATCCGAAATTCTGTGATACAATTTTTCGTCTGAATCATTTTTCTCAGCCTTTGCATTTTTTACATACTTGAAACCAGTAAATATCGTGTCCATGGGTGTATAACTGAAAGTTATCATCAATACATAATCGAAAAAATTTTTTTTTAAAGACAAAATGGCGACCGTAGTATCAAAAATCGTAGTTTCAAACTTCAGTCATTTTGTTCTCGAAAGATCTTTTTCTAAATCTTTTACTCAATAACTATGAGATTTACAAAAATTTTTCCAGGGACAAAAAGTTTTGGTATTAGTCAAAGAAGACTTTTAATTTTTTCATATTTTTCAATCGATTTTTCACAAATTTTGGTTTTTAAATTTTGATGGAAATTAAAAAAATTCCCTCCTACGGTTCTCAACAAGTCTCAGGGTGTTCCTTGACTAATTTTAAGACTTTTTTGTGCCAAATAATTTTTCCTCCAAGTCCATAGTTTTCGAGAAAACAAATTGTTGAAGTTTGAAACTATGATTTTTTCTGCCGGTCGCCATTCTGTATATATAAAAAAATATTTTCGATTATGTATGGATAATAACTTTCAGTTATGGACCGAGAAGTGTCCGTCCAGGCGCTAATGGGTTAATGATTATGCTGCTGTGGTATTCAGCGCATATATGTTTATGAACATAAATTGAATTTTGAATTCCTTCTTTCATTTTGCTGCCGTGATATTCAGCGCATAAACTTCATTAACATGCTTAAATACGTATTATTTTTCCAATGATAATGCTGCCGTGGTATTCAGCGCATATTTATTAACATGATCGAATTCTTTAATTTTTCTCTTTCACGCTGCCGTGATATTCAGCGCGTAATACATTTTGAACACGATATTGTAACATTTTTATTTTCAACACATTATTATGTGAGTAATTTTACAATAATGTAATAATAATGAATGAATTGTTGTAATCCTATGGGATTTGCTTGCACGAACAGATATTCAGTAAATTAGTCCTAATTCTCGAAAATCTCTTGATATACTACATTTTTTATGAATATCTTATCTTTATTTGTTAGAATCTTTTTTTCTTGATTCCTTATTTTTCCTTGTAAATTTGTTATAAGCATTGAATTTTTTGATAATTGGATCTTTAGATTGTATTCATTTGTTACCCGAGATAAGGCTACATATAGTTGTCCATGGCTAAATACAGGTGATGGCAAGTACAATCCGACATTCGAGAATGATTGTCCCTGTGATTTATTTATGGTCATTGCAAAACCTAATCTTATCGGAAATTGTCTTCTTACCATATTAAAAGGTATTTCTTCTGAAGATGGAATCAGATCTATTCTTGGAATCAACACTATTTTTCCCGTGAATTTTCCTGTAATTATTTCGGCGTGAATAGTCCAATTTAACATTTTTCTTATAATCAAACGCGTTCCATTACATAGACCTTCGTCTAAATTGAGATTTCTTAATAAAATGACAACAGCTCCTATTTTTAATATCAGCTTATGAGGTGGTAATCCGTTTGGCGTTAAAGAATTCAAAAATTCAATAGGAATATTTTCGCATAACTTATTCTTATCTTCATCTTTTATAAAATCAATACTTAAATATACCTTCTTTTCACCATGAATTCTTTCAACAATATTTTCATTAATTATCAAAACATCTTTATTTTTTGGTGAGAGTATAACTTTGTCTTTTATTGATACCAAATCTTTTACGTTAATTTCTGATCCAAATATGTCATCAATGAGATTATTATTTGTGATAAATTTTTTTGGAATTTCTCGAACATTATTATCAATTTCAAATTGTGTACAATTTCGATTTTCTCCAATATCCAAAAGCCATGTTTTAAAGTTGCTACTGTCATCTACTAATCGAAGATTCTTCTTCAATGTTAAATATGTAAATGATCTCCATAGAATACTTCTTTTTACACATGATTCTATAATTCGTGTCTCGCATCCATGACGAACTACGGGTAGCGTTTGTCTAAAATCACCAGATACTACGATTATTTTTCCACCAAATGGTTGATTGTTACCACATAAATCTTTGAAGAACGTATCTATTATTTCAAGAGCGCGTTTGGAGGTCATTGGAATTTCATCCCAAACTACTACCTTTATATTTTTCATCAATTTACCAAGATTAGAATTAGGATTTATATTGCATGTTGATTGTTCATTCAAATTCAATGGTAATTTGAAAGTTGAATGGACTGTTTTACCGCCGATTAATAGAATAGCAGCAATTCCAGTCCATGCAACTGATATAATTGGTATACTTTCGTATAGACAATATTTAATTATTGAATTAAGTAAATAACTCTTGCCACTTCCTCCAGGACCATCAATAAAAAATAATTTTTCCATGTTTGCATCATTAATTGACTGCGATATTGTATCGAAGATATTTTTTTGATCCAATGTCAAGGTTGTAATATCTATTTTGGTATTGTTGTATGATTCTACGCTCACATCATCTGATATATTTTGAGAAATAATATCATGATTGATTTCGGGCAAACCAAAATGTTTTAACGACAAACCATGAGACATTATTATATTTTGAATAGATTTCAATGCCTTTTGTACACCTACAGATTCGGGTAATTTTGGATCTATTAAATATTTTTTATATTTGTGAAATAATGTAGAACCATCGCAGGTTGGATCAAAAGACAGAATAAATGCGAAAAGTTGACATATAGAATGTGGAAATTGAAAATTACAATTCTCTTCTAAGCATTTGTCCCATTCATCATTTGTTTTGAATAAGCCTCTTGCCACACATGCGTCATAAAATGTATCATAAATAATGTTATCATATGTTCGAATATCTTCAAATGATTGAGCACCTCGAACATGTAACAAGAGTAATCTAAGGAAAAATCTTTCGCGTTCTATAGGATTTACATGATACATCCTAACCAGAATAGGTTTATTGAATTTTTTTCTTTCAATCCATTGTTTTTTAGCTTTGTGAAATACAAAATTTTGAGGCATTTCAGTATAAAGTAATGTTCTTGCGTTTACATTATGCATGTTAACATACAACCATTGCGTCAATTCGGATTCAAACTTTCTATCTATTAACGTATCTTCAGAACCTTCCTTAAAATAAACTTGTTGTTCATTTTCAAGATGTACCGATAATCGATATATTGCATGTGATTGTTCGTGCAATTTTAATTCTTTAATTCGATACATAGCTTCCGGTGGGCATATGTATCTTGTTGAAATGTAATTTGTAATTTCATCGTAATTAATTTCTTTATTAGAAGGTAATGTATCATTGTCTTCTAAAACATTTGGTTCTGAAATTATAAACTTTATTTTAGCCGTGTCTGGTCCTTTATAAACATACTTAAATAAATATTTGATTGATTTTATTGTACTACAAATTTCAACATTTATATGACATTCTAACTTCAAAAGCAAATAAGGGTTATACGGAACTACAAAACCATTATTTGCAATCCTTCTTGATTGGTATACAATATTTGTACCATCATTTCTTCTTCTGTAAAGTGGATATCCGTCTTCGTTAATTACTGTCTGGTTTATAAATTTTTTTGGAAAATTTTTTATACAATGACTTTTATCTTCACTCATACACACACTATTTTGATTTTGAATGCCACAAGGACCATGTATCATATGTTGTTTTACTAATTCATACAATCTAGGTGAATAATCTTTATTAGGAATTTCAGCACTTATAATTTCATCAATCTGATCAGGATTCCGTATTTTATCATCGTCTTTTAACCATATTAACATATGAATATGGGGTAACCCACGTTTCTGAAATTCAGTTACATATACATATGCTTTTATTGTTCCCAGTAAACCGTTTTTTAATAATACGGTTTTTAAGATCTTTACTTTTTCATTAAAGACTCGTGATATCAAATCTGGCCTATCTAATGTATTCTCATAATTTTTCAAATTCTCAGTAATTTCTTTCCATTTCGGATTACATGTCATCGTTAAAAATAAATCTGGTTTTCCAGAATTTTGCATTAGTGTCATAGCATCCAAGTAATTTTGCTGCATTGCACGGGGACTGCCAATGAAACTTGAAGGAAGGATTATCATTTTTCCAATGGAAACATTATCAATTCGATTATGGATTTGATCCATCAATCCCCTATACCTCTCGGTTCTTAATTTCGCCTGCTCTTTCCTCAAATAATACAAACGATTACTTTCAATTTTGGACCACATATCAACTATAAATTGTTGTGATAAAGATTTTAAATTCAAACAGGGATTAAAGTCTTCTCGTATACTAAATCTATAAGAATAGTATTGCAAAGCAGAAATATTATTATATATTCTTGATGACTGTAGAATACTTTTCATATATGGTTCCCAACCTGGATCACCATATGGAAACATTAATGGATATACCATCGGATCAATATTTTTATCTAAATGATTCAATAACCGAGGTAATTTATCTTTTTCATAAATACATATACTTCTGTCTTCTGGAGGTTCACCATGTTCTCCAACATAGACAACAGCAACTTCGTTACAAGCGGCTATGTTCGATTTATTGTTTTGTGTATTATCCCTTGTAAGGTACATTCTAATTTCACGAACATTAGTGTTAGATTGATTTGCATGATTCTTTTCATCCATTTCTATTTCATACATCATTTTATAAGCATGAGCAAACGGATTTATTGCTCTCATGATATTATCCAATTGTTGTATTAGATTGCTCTTGAGATTTTTATTATTTTCTTGATTTAATCTGTAACTATTTGCGATTGCGTTGTCTAGAATGTATAATTGACCAAATTTAGGGTTATCACCATCATTTGGATGTAAAGCATAAAAATTATGATATATTTGACCACATATTTTTAGAACTTGGGGACCCCGATTGGTGAAATGAGATAATTTAGCACCAAAACTAGCAAAAGCTAAAAGATTATTATATATTCTCAAATACTGTCTATAATTAATTGAATTTTTTGTATCTCCTACTAACAAGTACATTAATTCTTTAGGATACGATTTGAAGTCTTCTAATTTTACCTTATTTCTATGACAGCATGCAGAAAATTTTTTATCCGTTTTTATTTCGCTCTTAAAATGCTTAGCTTTGCAATACTCACATTCGTAATTCATTTTACCAAGATAATTACAAATAATCGATTGTTCGTTATAAAAATCTTCATTGTTTATATGCTTAAATTTATTTTTAAATTAAATTATGGTATATTACAATATTTGGTATAACTGATTAAAAGATAAATCTAACAAATCTTTCAATAGGCTTTCGTGCTGAACATGTCTTAAAATTTGTGCGTGGGTGTGTAACGTAAAGAAAAATTATATTTTAGTAACTTGTATTGTAATAATAATTAAAAGGATACATAAAATAGTGTTATGATGAAAATTATACTGTTACGAATCGATAGATTATATGCAAATTCATTCCCTACAATTCATTATAACCGTTTTCGTATGTATCTATATTTTAATGAATGAAAATAATTGAAATTAAAAGGATTATTTGTATTCATTTTTATAATTCATTGTTGTAAGTCTTATTATTGTGTATACCCATGATACACTCGAGCGAGCGGTAGCGAGCGAGAGACTATTGCTAGTATTGAAAAAATTACAACATCAAAGCCTATATGTCAATGCGTACGTACAAACCAGAATAATTAGTCAACTCGGGTCAAAATGTTATAGAGTATTGTATCCTCAAAAAAACCTTTTTTAGAAAAAGTAAAAATGTTGCGTCAAGCATGTGGCAGAACTAGTTTATCTCTTATATTGCTTAAAAAAAAATGAAATCCATAATAGACACATGAGTCAATTTATTATTTCATCAGTATTCATTCAGATTAATTCTCATATAGTTGGAGTATTACGTATTCTTATTACAGTTTACATACTATAGAAGACGTTGTCAACTT
This sequence comes from Aphelinus atriplicis, assembly GCA_020882685.1. Classification (NCBI taxonomy): domain Eukaryota; kingdom Metazoa; phylum Arthropoda; class Insecta; order Hymenoptera; family Aphelinidae; genus Aphelinus; species Aphelinus atriplicis. Next base: position 509,138 of record JAJGQD010000038.1, read on the forward strand.
TAACTAACCAATTACGAAAAAACTTACCAGAATGTTCTTAGGTACCTCATCAATTATTTGAAGAACTAATGACGAACCAAATTGACGCCACTTGGTAGGATCGAATATCTTTGAATGCCTTATTAAACTGACATATAATATTCTTCATTACCTATTTATTTCATAACCTATTTATTTCTAGTTAAACGGTTTCACAACCTCTCCTCAATCGTTTGATTCATTTCAAATATATTTTTGTATCGTAATTGCAATGCAGTTAATCTTATAATTCAGATAGACTTTATATATTCTTCTATTATCAATACTTTCATTGTCTTTCAAAGAGACAAATATTAATAATTCAAACTATTGATCATACGTCTCAGTAAATTATAAATATTTCTATAATATTTCTTTGATAATTTTTACATCCAGTGATTTAGTGAAATATTATTCATTCTTAAGACGTTAAAAATGCCTACCAAGTGGCGTCAATTTGGTTGGTCATTAGTTCTTCAAATAATTGATGAGGTACCTAAGAACATTCTGGTAAGTTTTTTCGTAATTGGTTAGTTAAAGTTGACAACGTCTTCTGTAGTATGTAAACTGTAAAAAGAATACGTAATACTCCAACTATATGAGAATTAATCTGAATGAATACTGATGAAATTATAAATTGACTCATGTGTCTATTATGGATTTCATTTTGCTTTCTCAAAGAGAAAGCTTTGTAACGGGGTAAAAATCGACCCACCGAATCGGACTTCGGGACCTCGATTTTCGTAATCTACGGGTCGAAAAACATGGAAATCCGAAAATGTCTGTATGTATGTACGTACGTACGTACGTGCACTTTTTTGTCGTACGATAACTCTCGAAGGAATTGTCCGACCGTCCTGAAATTTTGCACACAGGTTAGTCGCCGCAAAATCTCGGTCGAGTTCAATTTTCAGCCAATTCCGTTGTTTATTTCTCTAGCAACCGTTGCTAACGTGTTTTTGATAAAAGCTCCGAAAATCATCATCAATGCACGATGGGTCTCCAATTCTTTCGACGACGATCGATGAGAATCGATAAGACATTCATTTTGGAACAACCATTGTTTATTCTCCTAGCAACCATTGCTATGGAGATACAAAATTCAGCTTCAGACTGACTTTTTTTGTCGTACGTTAATTTTCGAAGGAATGGTCCGATCGTCCTGAAATTTTGCACACGGGTCGGTCTCCGGCAGATGTGAACCGAGTTCGGTGTTCAGCAACATCCGTTGTTTGATTCCATGGCAACCGTTGCTACCGTGTTTTCGATAAGTTCCCATATAATTCATGATAAATGATCATTTGGGTTTGTATATTTATGGGATTCTATAACAATCAAAGAGACCTTTCCCGTATAAACCATTGTTGATGTCTCTAGCAACCGGTGTTTATATCGCTTGCAACCGTAACTAGGGAATGGGAAAAGTCAGTTGGAGGTTCATTTTTGGAACTGTTGATGACTAAGAAGTAAGGACATCGAAGCTCCGACATTTACCATAGCAACCATTGTTTACGTCCTTAGCAACCGTTACTATGGAGTGGGAAAAGTCAGTTGGAGGTCCATTTTCGGAACTGTTGATGACTAAGAAGTAATAACGTCGAAGCTCCGACATTTACCATAGCAACCGTTGTTTACGTCCTTAGCAACCGTTACTATGGAGTGGGAAAAGTCAGTTAGAGGTCCATTTTCGGAACTGTTGACGACTAAGAAGTAAGAACACCGAAGCTCGGATATTTACCATAGCAACCGTTACTATGGAGTGGAGGAAATAAGTTAGAGGTTCATTTTGCTTTCTCAAAGAGTGGTGATTAATGCAAATTGAGGCTCAATTGCAATACTTTGAGAAAGCATACTGCTGAGGCACTTGGCAGCGGTTTTTTTTTTAACAATATAAGAGATAAACTAGTTCTGCCACATGCTTGACGCAACATTTTTACTTTTTCTAAAAAACGTTTTTTTGAGGATTTCAATTCTTTTTGCGGAGTATAGTATATTATAAAAATAATAATCAATAAAATGTATATGCATTAGCGTCAGTAATAAAATTAAATAGATATTTTTCCAAAATGCAAATATTTATATGGATGAGCGATACACAAAAAGAAATATATGTAATCAGTAGAAAATAATTAATCTATTATCTGAATTTAAGACAAGGCATCAAAATTTATCACATGTTTTTTTATAACTATTTTTACATAGGCAAATGTG